>CAJJDO010000001.1:854277-894957 GCA_905183005.1 Paramecium pentaurelia | reverse complement strand
GCATTATCCAATTTAATATTGTATTTTTTTATATATTATTTTAATCCATCTGTTCCTAAAACCTTAGCAATCTTTACTAATTGATCATAATTATCATTTCCTTAAAAGAAAGGTTCTTTTTTAAAAATCTAACAAAATCTATATATATAAATGTACCATAGATGCAAACATTGCACCAGTACTCCATATATCTAAAGAATAATCATAAAATTAATAATCCACTAATAATTCAGGGCCTTTAAAATATCGTGAGGCTACTCTAACATTATAATCTTGAGAAGGATGATAAAATTCTGCCAATCCCCAATCTATAAGTTTCAAGGTTCTAGTTTTTGGATCAACAATAATATTTTATGGTTTAACATCTCTATGAAATATACCTCTTTAATGAGCATAATCTAAAGCCTATTTTAAGTTTTAGTTTACTTTTAACAATTCAAATAAATAATGCTTAACATCATTATCAGTTAATTTAGGGAACATACTCCTAAAATCTGTATTCTCCATATAAGGAAATACCTATATTAAGTTGATTCTTTACTAAAGTAGGGATTTTTAAATTATCATCTCTGACAACATCATTAAGATCAATAATATTAATGCCTCCTTTTAAAACTTAAAGAATGCGAATTTCTCTGCGTATTTTTCTTTTTTTAACAGGTTTAAGCACTTTAAGAACTACTTTCATTCCATTCCTATTATCGACACCTTCAAAGACTTCGGAATATTTGCCTCTTCCAATTTTACAAATTGCCTCATAAGGCTCTTCTGATCTGAAATATATGTATAAAATTATACCCATATTCAATTTTAGCATTCTCATAATCCCAATAAGATGGTGGTTGAGTCTGATTGAATGTGGCATAATATTTAGGTAAAACAACAACAGCTCCTTATTACTATTTCATTAATTAAATATAAAAATGTAATATAAAATTTACAAATCAAAATCACTTAGAAACTAATTCTTAAATTTTACTTCTTAGTTCATCTACTTATCTGTATGTACATCTATTTTATTTCTAATCAACCATCTAATCAATTTTTAGCATTTTTGAGAATTTCTTATAATCATTCATATTTTAGAGAGTACAATGACAGATAAGTAAATAATTGCATAATTACTGACCCACAAAATAACTAAAATTATACTAGAAATTATATATAAATGTATACTTCTTCTGGTAAGAAAGCATCTAGATCAGAACTAGAATTTGGAAGTTCATTTTTCAATTCTTACAATGCTTACCTTAAATAGGATTGTGTTATGAAATAGAAGCTTTCAAATTCACTTAAATCTTTATCAAATAAAGCTTCAAATTTCTTATCTTGAGGAAGACCTTTATAAAATTACATAAGATATTACTTTTGTTAACTATCATTTAATAAGTCTTTTCAAAGTATCGTTTATAGTTTTCATTATATTCAGCAATAGCTTAACTAAACTTTTAGAATGATTCAGCCTTTCTATATACATCGAAATCTTCTAGTTAGAAGGTGTTATCTTTAGAATTTTCCTTATCAATAATAGTATGAAGTTTAGAAATTTTCATGGCTATGTTCTTTGCCATTAAGAATAATAATTTCTCTTTTAAACCATTGGATAAAGTTAATTACCTTGAATTAATAATTTATTAAGAGAATTTGTATAGAAATCTACAATAATTAATTTAGGCAAATAAAATGTCATTATTTGATTTAAATTTAATTGGTGATTAAACTGGAGTTGTATTTTAAGATGGTTAAGTTTGTACATTAAGAGATCGTCTAATAATTATAAATTAAATATTTTACTCTTAAAGTACAGTATTATTTTTCTTAAAACTTCTTTTTTCAAACTAATTTTCTTGAGTAATTGTTTTTCGTGATTCTGTAATTTGCTTTTAACTTTTAGATCTCATAGGATCAGAAATAGGAGGTTCAATAACAGTAGTAGGTGGATGAGGTAGATGATACATTTCTGAAGGACATCTTTTACTTACTTTACTATCATTTTGAATTTGAGTCTAATATAAAATACTTAAATACTTGACACTTAGGTCTAGATTAAAAATCTCTTATTCCCTAACTTTATGATCTATCCTTATTAATAATAGGTGTTCTAGTTGCAGGTGTTGGAATATTAGATGATTATTGAGTTTATAAGGGAATGGGTTTATAAATGGGTTGAGAGTATTGTGAATAAATTGGATGAGTTGCCATATCTTTGACTCTCATTCTTTGATTTTCATCAATGCAAAGACATCTACGGATGAAATCTTTGGAAGCATCAGATATTTAAGGATGTGAAGGAATGGCAAGATGATGATGCAAAATAGCTGTTAACAATCCTTATTCTGTCTGTGCTGTAAATGGTGTTTGTCCAAATAGCATTTCAAAGAACATAACACCCATAGCCCATACATCTCCTTTTTCTGTATGACCTTATTATCTTAATGCTTATGGAGACATATATAAAGGAGTTCCAACATTATAATGTCTGCCTTATTGTTTGACTTCCATACTGTTTATTTAGACAGCAAAACCAAAATCTGCTATTTTTGGTGTCTGTTTCTCTATTAAAATATTTGCTGGTTTAATGTCTCTATGAATATATCCTTTTTGATTGATCTCAAGTAATCCTGTTATAATTTCATTCATGATTCGCAATACTTCAGGCTCATCAATTCTTCCTCTTTTTTTTATTACACCACTTAGATCTCCAGAATCGCAATACTCTGTTATGATGTATGTATTATTCTGTGTTTAGAAAACATCATACAATTTTAGTATGTTCTTTGAGTTAAATGATTTCAGAGCATTTATTTCATTCTTCAGTAAAGTGGCATGAATGCTCTGTTTAACCATCTTCATATCAATTACCTTGACTTACAAATTTATATCATACTTTAACAGCCACTGTCATTTAATTATTTTCATCTCTTCCTCTATAAACTTTGCTACTAAACCCTCTTCCTATTTCTTCATTTAGAGCATAACTGTAATGATCGATTGCTTTACGAGTTTCAGGATAATAACAGCGATTGATTAACATTCAAATAATAAATTAACGACAACATTCAATTAATTATAATGCATAATATCTAACTTATAATAATCATTCATTTTATGTCTATTTCTATTGATTTTTAAACTAATACCTGAATCAAGATACATATAATATTTATAAAAAATCTTAATATCATATGACATTTAAATATTTTTGTAATCACTATTAATAGTAAATTTAATTTCTAGATTTTTATTTCCTTCTATTTGATTGCTCTAAAATAATTACTTAGTTTAAAGTATTATTTAAATGCATATTCAATACTACAATTTTGCTTAATATCAGAATTAATAAGATATATTATAATTTACATTTAATTTAATCATATAATAGCGTCGATGAATATCTTTTTATTGATTAGAATAAATATCTTTTAAATATGTCAACTCAAGATTTGTAATTGTTAGAAAATTAACTCTTATTGTCTAAAGATGAAGCTATTGGTAAACTTATTAAGGGCACTGACCAATATTATTATTATTATTTTTTAAAGATTTTCAATCAACATGGATATCAATTAACTACAGAATAAAAACATTAGTTAGAAGCATTTAAAGACATGTAAACATAACTAGCACAAAAAACTAATATGAGAGCATTATTTTTAGAATATGATAGATTAAACAATGAGACTCCATCAGAAGAAATTGAGAAATAATAAAGAGCTATTGTTGATAAAATCAATAGATAATATTTTAAATTTTCATTTAATTAAGAGGCCCCTTCAATTGCAAGAGTATGAATTTTTTTTTTATTGTAGGGATAATCTTAATCTGGAGGACTTATTGAGTAAATGACTTACAAATCAAAATTCAATGAAAGTATTTTTGATGTCAACAAATACTTAGAGAATGCATATACAGATGTTGGATTTACAAAAATTAAACAATAACTTTATGGATCATTAGATGTAAATAAAATAGCAACTAGTTCAATAAAAGTAATAAAGACTTATTTGAACAATGTTGGCAATGAAATTGTAGAGTATTGAATATTTTATTATATATATAGTTTTCCAGGTATACCTGAATTTTATGATAAGTTATCTAATTTGAAAGACTTTAAGAATGATTTTTAATAATCTCATTTTAGAAAATTGAGTTTGTCTTAATTAGAAGGATTACTTCAATTGAATAAGAAGTTTTTAGAGAATCAATAGTTTGTTGGAGAATACTATTTGAAAAAATTCTAATATAATTTAAAAGACATTCAATATTCTAAATTAACAGAAGCTGAAAAGAAATAAATCTTATAGAATATAAAAGATGTTTATAATTGGACAAGTACTTTACCACCAAAGTTTAAATCATTCAATGATTAAATACTATATGAATTATTATAAATAGGTAAAATAATTATTAATATATTTTAGGTATTGAAGTAAATGAATATGATTTTGATTTATTTTTGGTTTTCTTAAAAGATCCAAAAGATGATTATGATGCTGCTAATGAAAAATAAAAAATATTCATAAAAAATAATAAAAGAAATTATTAATAATAATGGCATGAATATCATTAATTGAATACAAATAGATGGATTGCTACAGATTAGATTATAGAGAAATATTTATAAAAATATTTTGAAAAGAATGATGATTTAGGGATATTAGAATAATATCTAGATACAAAATATTTAAAAAGAGTTCAAGCTACAGTTAAATTACATTAAGGTTTAGAATTATAAAATATTTATGATTATCTTACAAGTGCTTAAATAGAATAGATGAATTCAGGTAAATTGTTAACTATTTGTTCATTTAATAAAATGTATTTTAAACATGGAGATTCAGTTAAATTATATGTAGAATTAAAGAATATTCCAAAATTAAATATTAAAATATTTGAATTCAATTCTGAAAATTATTATTTATAGAAATAATAATAATTAGATTCATCAATTAATTTAGATGGTTTAATAGCATTTGAAGAAACTGATTTCACTTATACTTATCCTCCAATATAAAAAGTAATTAAAGAATTTGAATTTTAAACTATTACTAATATCTAAAGAGGTATATTTATAGTAGAGTTTATTGGTAATGGTATATCTTCAAGAGCTCTAATAAAGAAAGGTAGACTTTAATTAAGAGAAACAATAACAGCAGCAGGTCATAGATTTTAAATTTTTGATGAAAACTTTGAATTATGTGTAGGTGAGAAAACAGGAGTTTGGATAGATAAGAAATTTTATAAAGTTGATTAATAAAGAAAAGAAATATTGATACCTTTTGGATAAAGAGATTAATAATTTAATGCAGTTATTGTTCATGATAATTTTGCTGAATTTACAACTGTTTTTATATAATAAGAGAAGTATCAATTAAAATGTGCATTTTTGGTTGCTGATGAATCATTGTTAATGGGATGTTAAGCTAAGGCTGTTATAATTCCAAAATTATTTGTTAATGGAACAGAAGTTGGATTAGATTTACTTTAAGAATAAAAGATTTAAGTAACAAGTACTAATGATGCCGGTGTTCCAGCAACATTACCATTTGATAATATTAAATTAGAAAATGATAAACCATTTGAAGTTTAATTCCCAATCACTTCTAAATTAAAAGCTATAGAAATAAAGATTACTGGAAAAATAACAAGAATGCATAAAGATGAAAATAAGAAAGAAGATTAACTTGAATAATCACATTTTATTTATTTTGACAATCTTGAAGGATAATAAGTATTTTGTAATTAGTTATTGAAATATGATAAAATAAATGGATATTAAATTCTTATTGTAGGAAAGAATGGAGAGCCAAAAAGAGGATTATAAGTAACTATTACATTCACTTTGAGTTCCTTAAATCATACTTATAATGAATAATTCACAACAGATGAAAAAGGTAGAATATATTTAGGAAATTTGAAGAATGTAAGTTCTATAGCTTCAAATGTAAAAAGTGTAGGAGATATTAATGTATCATAGAAATCATGGTCTATTAATTAAAAAAGCTAAGTTGCTTATCCAACAAAAATTACAATATTACCAGGATAAAAAGTAAGTTTACCATTTTTTGATAATGAAGATATTAATAATCCATATGTATTATATTAAGTATTTGGATCAACAGAAAGAGCAGTTATTAAAAGTTTGACTAATTAGATATAGAAATAAGAATAATTCATTTCATTTACATTAGAAGATAAAGGAATTTATGAATTATAATTTGTAAAAGATAGATTTACAATTTATATTAATGTTATAGATGGAGAATTATGGAAGGGCACTAATATTATAAAATCTTAGAATTAATTAATAATAGATAAAGGTTTAGATTAATTAATAGCAATATCAAAAGTTGATTAATAAAAAGAAGAGAATGGAACAAAAATAACTGGTAATATTGTTTCAAAATAAAAAGTTTAAGTTTATGCTTATGCAACATCATTTTTAAATGAATAATTTGAATAATAAGTAAATTAAATATAATAATTAATTAATAAAGATAGATCTGAATAATTATCAATTGATTTATATAGTAGTGTATTTTAATCAAATAAAGAATTATCAGATGAATAAAAATATGTTTTAAATAGAAAAACATAAGAAAGATATATTGGTAATACACTTGAAAAACCATAATTCTTATTAAAAAGATAATAAATTAGAGAAACTACAACTCAAGGGGAATCATTAAATTAAGAGGGATCATATAAGGATAAAATTGAATAATAAAATTAATAACCACGATCTTACAGTAAATAAGCAGGTTATGGATCAGCAGGTTAAAGACATTAATAAGTAACAACTTTCCATGATTTCTTGAAATATCCAGCTATCTTGTATTCTAATATTGTTCTAGATGAAAATAATAATTTCTAATTTGATGTACCAGCACATTATTCAACAGTGACATTACTTGTATTTAATGAATCATCTTATTAATTTTAATTATTACCATTAGAAAATGAATAAGTAGAAACTAGAAATCTAGCTCATTAATCTACATTGTAGAAAGATAAATTTTATTCAATTTATAGAAATTCATCTAATGTTTAAAAGAATGTTCCTATTTAAGTCTAAGATTTAACATCTACAGAAATCAAGTTAGTTGATTCATTAGATAAAATGTTTATTGTCTTAAAAGAATTGAAAAAAGCTAATGGAGATGATAGTGGATCTAGAGACTTTTAAAAATGGGAATTCTTGATAAAATGGTATTAACACACTACTGAACAAAAACATAAACTTTATGATGAAAATTAATGTGATGAATTGAATCTCTTTATTTATTTTAAAGATTCAGCATTCTTTGAAACATATACTGAAAATTATATTAGAAATAAAATAGAAAAAAGTTTTATTGATTATTTCTTATTAAAAGATGATGAAGTATTAAAATAATATGGATCTATGTAAAAGATTGTAGAGTTGAATGCATTAGAATAAGCATTATTGGTTATTTATTTTGCAGAAATATCAAATCAATTAGAAGATGCTAAATAAATAGCATCCTATTTAGAAAATCTAAATAAATAGAATGTAATTGATTAAAGAATCTTTAAGAAATACTTTGATACTGTTTTAGGTGCTAAAATTGAAGCTGAAGATGAAAACTTTGAAGTTGGTTAACCTGAGATGATGTGTATTTAACAACCAGTTTTCGTATAAGCATAATAATAACCATTTCATTAGAATTTAATGTGCATGAATTAAATGCCTGCACCAAGAATGATGATGCAATAGGCAATGCCAATTTAATAAGAAAGAATGAGAATGCCAATTGTTTAATAAAGTTGTGCTATGAATTTAGTCAGAAATAGCAATCATTCATAAAATGAGGAAGTTGAATTATGTTGTGATATGATGGATTATTCTTACCAACGTAATACTGCTTAAAATAAAAATGATAGTTATTATAGAGAAAAACGTTCTTAATTCATTGAAAACTTCAAAAATATTGAAAAAACTAAAGAATATTGTGAAAAACATTATAGTACTGGATGTTAGAAGGACAATTTTAAGAATTTAGTTAGTTTAAATGGATTTTTTGTTGACTTAGTAAATCATTCAATTACTAAAGGAATTTTAAAAGAAGATTTCCTTTCATCAAAATTCATATATTGTATCAACAACTAAACTGAAATGATTGCTGTTTTAGCACTTATTGGTTTACCTAATGAAGCCCCAATTTAAGAGTATAAATAATTTGGAGGAAAGGGAGTTGAGATTACAACAAAATCTTCAGCATTATTCTTTATGAAAGAAATAAAAGAAGGAAAAGCATAATTAAGATAAGATATTTTAATTGCTTAAAGATTCTTTGATCCAAATGATAGATTTATAATATCTGAAGATGATCCAGAATTATAATTAGAGAAAGATGTATCTGAATGTTTAATAGATAAAATTTATGGTTGCTAAGTAATCATTACAAATTGTTCTTCAACAAGAGCTGATTATTAAGTTTTAGCGGAACTACCTAATGGTGCTATTCCTGTTAATACAGTATTTTATACAAAATCATATACAATAAATTGTTAACCTTATACAACCTAAAGAATTGAATATTTCTTTTATTTCCCTAAGATTGGTACATTCTCTGTCTATCCAGCTAATGTATCTAGATTTGGTTAAGTTGTTTGTGTTGCTTAAGAAGGTTAATTGAAAGTAGTTGAATCAAAATCTATTTAAAATTTAGAGGCTATTGATGATATATTAGCTAAAGGTAGCAAAGATGATATTTTAAATTTCTTATAAACTAAAAATATATTTAATAGAAATATATTCAGGGCAGAAGAGATTAGATATTTATTAAAAGATAAAGATTTTTATTTGAAAGTTATTGCTATTTATCGTAAGAGAAGATTTAATGATTTTGAAAGTTTGAAATATTCAATTTATCATGCTGATAAAGAAAGTATGAAAGAATTATTCCTTCATAACAATTGTTAAGAATTATTTAAGAGAACCTTTAAATATTTCAAATGTTCTCTTTTTGAAGTTAGTAATATTAGAATGCTAGAATATTATCCACTTATTACTAAGAGAGTTCATAAACTTACATCTGAAGCTAAAGGAATTCTAAATGTTGAATTTAGAACTTAATATATTGATTTCTTGACTTACTTGGTTGAAAAACCTAAACATACTTTAAGTGATAAATTAGGATTTATTTATTATCTATTATTACAAGAAAGAATTAATGAAGCTATTTAAATTTACAAAACAATAGCTGATGTTGATGCTTAAGGTGAAGCTGTATTGTAATATGATTATTTTTCAGCTTATCTTGATTTCTATATTGGATATCCTAATTTTGCTAGAGCTAGAGAAATATGTGAGAAATATCTCAATTATCCAGTTATTCATTGGAGAAATATATTCTATGAAGTAGTTAATTTATTAGCAGAATATGATGGTGATGATGATGAGAATCAAAAATTAAAAACAGAATCTACAGTTAAATAGAAATAAATAGAATAAGCTAAAAAAGAAGAAACTTTATAATCTACTATTGAAGGTAATGAAATTTAAATAACATATTCCAATTTAAATAAAGTTGTCATATAATTCTACAAAATAGATTTGGAAATTTTATTCTCTAGAAATCCATTCTTAAATTAAAATGAAGAAGATTTTGCATTTGTCTTACCTAATTCTATTGTAGAAACAACATTAGAAGTATAATAATAACCTGGATTGTAATATAATTATTTTTATTTTATAGAACATACAAAAAGTCAGTTGCTATTCCTGAAGAATTAAGAAAATACAATCTTTTTATTTAAATTAAAGGTATTAGTAAGAGAACATCAAATCGTTATTATTCAACTTCTTTGGGTGTTTAAATAATGGAAAATTATGGTTAAATAAGGGTTTCTGATTCTGAAGGAAAATATTTATCAAAAGTTTATGTGAAAGCTTATATTAAAGAGAAAAATGGAAAGGAATCATTTTATAAAGATGGTTATACTGATTTAAGAGGAAGATTTGATTATGCTTCATTAAGTTCAGCTAATTTAGATGATGCTTCTAAATTCTCATTATTAATTACTAGTGATGAATATGGTACTTTAATATAATTATAAATTAAGGTTCTATAATAAAGGAAATTAATGCTCCATCTTAAGTTGGTAAATTTGAAACTGAAGTTAAATTGGTATCTAATAAATGGAATGAAAGAGCAGTTTGTGAATAGGTCAAATAATCTAATTTATACGAATGCAAGAAATTAAGCAAATGTAAATGATCTATTATTTTATTCATATAATAACATAAATTTGATTTATATAATTAATGTTTGAGATAATAACTTTAAATGATGTTATTGATGTTAGTGCTAGATATATACATAATTATTAGGAAGAATTAATTAAAAAGATTAGAGATAAATTTGAATATAAACCTTTAAAGAATTATGGATTTTGTATAAAGATTCTTGGTGTTAAAACATCTGATGGTCATATATAAGATGGAGATATTTTATATTCTGTCATTATTGAGATTCTTAGTTTTCAAGTGTTCTAATCTGAATTAATATATGGCAGAATATATAAATCATCAAAAGAAGGATTAACAATTAAATTTATAGAAAACAATGATAATAATAAATAATATTTAGTTGGATTTGTTCCTAAACATTTGTTATTAGATGCAAAATTCGATGAAGAATAATAATTATGGATATGTAGTTATTAAAATACATACTTTTTATATTCAATAGGGGAGGAAGTGAGATTTAAAGTAAATTCAATAAATTTTGATACAGCTGATCAAATAGATTAAATTATTTAAGGAAGAATGAATGAAAGTGGATTAGGTGGATTAACTTGGTGGGTTTGAGTTCTAAATCTATTTATTATTAAGTATTTGATTAAATAATAATAAATTATCACAAATATCTTGAGTTATCTTAACGATTTTATATATCTGCTTTAGTTGCAAAATATGCTTATACTTTCTTTTTAGCAACTGGGATATCTACTCCTTTGTTATAAGTAAAATTATATTCTCCTGGAAAATGAATATTAATCAATCTCCTTGTATCTTCACTTACCATAACTTTACCTGCTTCTCCTTAAGATTCCATTTTATTAGCTATAACAGCATCAACACCAAAAATATCATATCTTACAATATCAGTACCTATAATTCCACCATAAAATTAACCCTAAAATATTTTATATTTATTTACTGTATGTATTCCTATTCTCATATTCAAATTTAAAAAATTGATTTCCCTTCTTACTCTTTTAATGATTTCAACCATTTCCAAACCCATTTCTAATACATTTTTTGCTTCTTAACCAGGATGTCTTTATTCCATATCATTTATACCCAATACAACATAACAATCACCAATAGTATATACTTTGTACACATTTTATTATAGACATTCCTTATCGAATGATGTCATTAATTATCTTAACATTTTCACTACTTATTCTGCTGGAACACTTGCAGAATATGCTGTAAATCCACTTATATCTGCAAATAAGAGAGTAGCATCTATTAATACATCTGATAATTCTAATTTGATTTTACTATTTTGATAAAATCTAGTTAGAATATGAGATGGTAATAAATTAGTTAATAATGAATCTCTTTATTCTTTTTTTAAATTTTCATTAGCTGCACTATTAAAATTCTTAATAGTCAATTCAAAATTATTATGAGATACTATAACTAAAATAATAGTTGATAGAACAATAAATACTAATAAATTATTATGTTCATGTAATAATAATTATACAAACCATGCTGCTTATTATAATAAAATATAAAAGAACATATATTTAAATTTTAATGATTATTAATTGACTGCTGAAAATGCAAAAAAATATGCTTCTGCATTATCTGAAATTAAAAATCTTTATTGATTATCAAAAGTTACAAAAAACATTGTTAAAAATGCACTTACATAATATAAACCTGTTAATCCTAAATCTAAATTATGCATATTGTATTTTTTTAATCTACTTGTTATAAAGTATAAAATTATTAAATATAAACTTAAAAACATTCTTACAATATATATAGTTAATCCATCATAACCAGAATCAAGCAATTATATTTATGCTTTAAATAAAGTATATACAATAGTCATAGGATAAAATATATCCTTTAATGCAGATCTGACTTCCTAATAATATTATTCAAATTGCATAACAATATTAGGATCATTACATTTCTCATATTCTAATGTTAACTTATTATATTTTAATATATCTAAATCTAAAATCTTCTTTATTTTTTCACTTTTTATATCATTTTCTGGTACATCCATATCATTATCAGAAACACCAACTATTCTATTCTCAGGATCCTTTTCAACTTATTTCATTTAAATTTCATCTTCTTTTGTTTCTTCCCAATCATTAGTATTATAATCTGTTTTTTGAATAACCTAAGTTTTTGCTCTATCTCTCCAAACTGTTTCACTCATAGAAGTAAAATCTTCCTTAATAGTTCCCTTTTTATTACCTCTAGATTATTCAACCCCTTTATTTTTTTTAGCTAATTTTACTAATTATGATCCCATCTTAGGATGATTCATTATTTTAGATCTACGACCATACTCTTTAGTAGTAGGATGTTCATTCTGATTTAAAGATAAAGGTGGTTATATATCTTTAAAAGTTTATCTTAATTAAGTAGATCTAATATTAGAATTATTAGTTTTATGAGTTTTAAAACTTAATGGTCTTCCATTTTTTTAACCTTCATAAAATCTAACTTATGATAAATGTTTTTTTAAATATAATTTTCTTTAAGTGACTTAATGAACAATTAAATGTCCTTTACCTTTAGCTTCAACTTCTCTAGATGTAAATAAGAATTCTGTATCCTTTACTCTTTCATAAGCTTCTGAAGATATAGTAATTCTTCCTACTTCTCCAGTAGAACACATTCTTGATGCTGTATTAACAGTATCACCAATTAAAGAGAATTATGGTTTATGATATCCAATAACTCCTGCAAATACTTAACCATAATGAATTCCTATCTTTATTTTTAATTTATATAATTTAACAGTTTCTTATTCTTTGTATTCATATCTAAATTCAGACACTGCCTTTAAAAAATCTAATGATAATTCTAATGCTAAAGCAGTTTCATTTTTCTTCTATTAATTCAATCCATCCTTATTATTTTCTATTTCAGTAGATTTTAAACCAGAACAAGCCATATAAGTTTTACCAACTGTTTCTATCTTTTATACACCATACTATAAACATATTTTATCAAAGACTCTAAATATATCATCTAAGAATGAAACCACTTATCTTTATTTAGATTATAATATTTTATCAAATTCACATATTTCTAGAAATATAATTGAAACTGATCCTTGATTTTCTTCAATTTAAGTTTCATCTGCTTATTCAATTTTTTCATATATAAATGCTGGCAATAGAGATTTTAATATTTAATTAGTTTATTCTTATTATGTTTATAAAGCTTAATCAAATAAAAATACTAATCTCTGGAATCGTTAAAACTAATATTTAAATAAACAAATATACATTATAGTGAGTGTAATTAGATAGTAAATTTAAGAAAAATAAAAGAACATATAATGTTATAAATTCTACTCTAAAAGTAGGAGTTGCCGAACCAGAATTAACTTAAATAGTATAAAATTAACCAACTCTAATAGTATAATTGACAAAAAAGATCAAGGTCAATGTAATTGGATAATAAAGTGGAGGAGGGAATATATCCCATGCTAAAAACTATTAATAAAGCAATTATCCAAATGTACTAAAATAATATTAACTCTTATCTTCTGGAAGAGTTACACTCAAAAAATGATCTAATATTAAAACTACAGGAATAAAAAAGTAAGCTTCAATAGTACCACATTTTATTTAAAATGCAGTTTAATCAATTTATTTCTTCTCTATTACTTTTGTTATTAATAATATTAATATCCACATCATCATTATTATTGCCCATAGAATATTTAATACAGTATCTTCATGAGTAAGAAATGGAGCCCATGCTATTACACTACTTACTCTTAATACTATGAACAATACTAAAACTACTTCTCTTCTTTATTAGTAATATAATTAAACTTTAAATTATCTAAACTATTTTTCATAATTATGATTCTTAAAAACTAATGAAAATTTTGAATATTCTCCATTAAAAGATTATGTTTTCTCACTCTCAAATAAAGAACGAATAAAAGGGTCAATAGAAACATTCTCAAATACTTTTTTTATTTTTCTAAAAAATTATCTATTTATTTTGATATGATTAGTTGTTGGAAATTATTTTAATGATTCTGAAACAATCTTTCCATTATAATTCTTTAATGCTGTTTCTACAAATTTAACAAAATTCAATATTATTCTTGGAGTAAACATCATCTCTCTTGTCTATTTTACTATTTAATCTATTGTAATTATTATTATAATTCCTGTTATTATACCAATTATAAATTACCATTTAAATATATTTCTTATTATTTATACTCTTAAATCTGCTTATACAACTATTGCAAATGAAATAGATAATAAACCTAAAGTTATAATTAAATTCCATAGTATTTTTCCAAATGGAACATTAAGATGAATCATTTAAGAAGTTCCAAAAGCAAATACACTAAATAATTAAAATAAAAACATCAAATGAGCTAAATTATTAGGATCTGAAGTAAAAAACATCATAAATTCAGCAAATATATAAGTATTTAAAAGTCCAGTGATACCTGCTGAAATCAAAACTTCATAAAATAATTCTTATAACCATCTAAAATTTGATTTGAAACATTTATAAGTTTAAGGTTAATTCTATGGAAGCATCAATTCAATTTATTCATGACTGGATCTATCTTCAAATGCAGGTAAAAGTCCATTAATTATAATATGAATCTATACAGCCAATAAATATACAACATCTTCTTCAATATATAGTGTTTTTCTTACACAAACAAAAAGAGTCAAAATTATCAATTAATATAGACTTATTTTTGTACACATAACTGTTAATTGACTCAAATGCATTGGTAATATTTTAGCAAAATATAATACTAATTATTTTATATGTTACAAATCATTAACTTAAATATTTTGATATGCTATTTTTAAAGATCTTTTCTCTTTTGAAAATTAAATAGTAGCATTTGCATGAGAATTCATATTGAAATCATCAACTGAATCTGATATTGTTAAAAGTGTACTACTTGGTTCAAATATTTTAGTAACAGCTTATGTTATTAATTCTTTATCTGCTGAAGAACAATCATATGCTATGACAGTTTTCAAAATTAAAGCTATAAATAAAAAATGACTTTTAGTATAATCATCACTAAATATAGTTTTAATGGATTTTCCATTTACTAATAAGAATACTTTTTATAAAGGTTCTTCTCCTTTCTTTGATTTCATAATCATATTTTCATCAAAAGTAGCTTTTTTCTAAAGTCCACTTCTTTTCATTTCTGAAACTGATTTTTAAGAAACTAATGTTTTAGATGATTCATTTTATTGACTTTCATCTTCCTTCAATAATTATTTTCTTATAAATAGCAATTAAGATTTAATTTATAATTTTAATTTCTCCTCATCTACTTCATCAATCCTTAAAAGAGTATTATTATTATTAACAATTCCAACATGATTAGCTGCAGATAAAGTTTACATTTTTTTATCTCCACTCAATATCCATTAAGAAATTCCTAAATTTTTAAAAGTTTTAACTTAAGCATAAGCTCCAGGATTTTAATCTTCCTTTAAACAAATCAAACCATAATAATCTAAATCTTTAATCAATTCTTTATCATGATGAGTCATTTCCATAGTATCAAAACTTGTTTCTTAATATTTATTTTTATTCTTTACTGCATCTTCTGGTATATCTTTACCAGCATATACAATAAATCTATAACCTGATTAAGCTTGATGAGTCATTTACTTTTCTAAATTTACTCTCTTTTTTTATGATAATTTACATTTATCAAGCAAAGCTAAATTCTCACTTTTTACATATAATTTTAGTAAAGCTCCTTTTTTTGATCCTCTTTCAGTACCTTACCTTTCATTTTGAGATGCTTGATTTCTAATCCTTTATTAGATAGGTTTCATAAAAATAGCAAAAGTTTCATTGTCACTAATTTTCTTAGAAACTAAATATCTTTCACTTAGTCCTTTAGCACTAATTTCATAACAAATTTTTTTATTTAATAATCCTGCACAATTGAATTCAAATTAATATTATTTAGCAAATTTTATTATAGATTCTTAATATTCCTCAGTATTTTCATTTAAAAAATTTTATGGATTCATATTTGGATGTTCATTCATTAATCCAGACATACCTATAGCTGTGATATTTTTATCTCTATTTGGTTTATTTTAAGGTTTAGAGTATTTAGTCTTGACATCTTAACATAATATTAAAGATCTCATAAATTTATCTGCCTATTTTTAACCAGATTTTATAATCTCTTATAAATCTTTTCTTTCCTCCTATTCTTCATTTTCATCACTATCACTTTCTGAATGCTATTATAATTACAATTCATCTTCATTTATTTATGATTCTCCAAGTTTATTATCTTTTCTAAAATCCTTTGAAGATGCAATTGGAGATGGAGATAATATGGATCCATTACCTGGATCTTAAGTTTATTCAAGTATTCTTTCAACAATCCTTATTTCTCTCCTTGGCTTAGTCAATAATCTACTAGTATTGTTTGATGTTCTTCTATTATTTCTATTTAAAACTACTTTTTCAGGGGGAGATAATTCTTCATCAACACTTTAAGCCTTTTTAGGTTTAATGAATTCATTCTATCTTATAAAATGAGGATTAAAATTAAAGACCATATTTCTACTTTCTGGTTCTTCTTCATTGAAAATTGCATCATCTTAATTAAAGCTAATTCCTTCATCATGTTAAGATTAAAGTCTACTTTTAACAGACTAATGACTTCCTGGATTTTATATGAATCTTTCACTTTTTTATAATGAACCTATTCCAATATTATTTTCTTCTTAATCCTCTTATTCTTCTAAGATTTCTTACATATTATTATGTGCATGTTGAGTAGTCATTAATTTTCTATATCTTTTTGTAGAAGTCCTAATTCCATCTTCATTAATTAAATTATAGAAATAAACTCCACATATAACTCCACAAAGAACAGTATTAGTGTTTGTAAGTGTACCTGTTTTATCATAAATGCAATGATCAACTTTAGTTAAAGTTAATAATTCAGATGAATGAGATACAATTATATTTTTGTTCTTTTCAAAAATATTATTAAAGAATTGAAAAGTTACTTCACATAATCCAGTAATAAAACAAGGATGAACAAAGGTTATACTCTAAAATATTCTACAAATTGTATTGTAAATATTGAGATCATCAGGTTAGTTTTGAAATCTTACTATAATTGTTATACAAAATGAAAGTTATATAAAGTATAAAAGAGAAAATATTAATGAAAATTTCATTAAATATCTATCAAAATGAGTAGTAGACTTTTTAAAACAATTCTGCCACATTTTAATTACATCCTCATCATCATGACTAATCACTATACCAACAACCCAATCTGTATTAATTATAATACTACTTTAATTGACTATATTCCTATAATCTAAATATTCACCTTTTGGATCCTTTTATAATTTAATAAAACCTCTAAACATATTATCATTAGTATCCAAATAATCGAATTCTATTTTACCAGTCAATATTCTCTTATAATAAATAAGTGTTTAGTTTTTTTGTTAATCAGATGTAGATGTTAATTTGATTGATTACTTTTAAGTCATATGAGTCATTCCTTCTTTTTCTGATGTTTAAACCATAAACTTCTCTTCTTAAGAGTTTAAAATTAAAATACTCATAGGACTTGGTTAATGTCTTTTGAGAAATACTAAATTACCAACTGTCACATCACGTTTTGGACATTTACTAATATGGCATTTAGGATCCCAACCAATAACATATACAGTTTAATCATAATATTCATTAACTTATTTTAATGCTTTACAAATTTACTGATAAAGTTTGTAAGAAGACATAAATAAATTACCAGCTAATTATATTATGCAAATTAATAATTATTGTTTAGCTTTGAAACTAGCAGACAATATTATTACTACAAAGAGCCATAAATTAAAACCTTATTTCAACCAATCTAGAAAATGAAGTATACATGTTTTAAGAATCTAAATAGATCTAATTTTCATACTAATCCTCTAAGTAATTGTTTTGGATCTCGCTTGAATGATTAATTCTAAGGATAACCATTTTTGAAATAAAGTTTATGTTAATAATCCTTCTAGTTAACCTATTCTTAGTATGATCTCTACATAATTATTTAATTAATTAATTATGTAACCATAACAGAGAATGGGTACAGCAGCCATGCGAGTACCAACTCGAATGACTACAGCTATGAGAGTATATTTAATTCTCTATTTTATTAGAATGATCCTAATTTCTAATCAGTAGCAAATACAACCAATTTAAAATTTGTGGATAGACCTGTTACATAACATGGAATTATTGGAGTCAAACCTACTACAGCTGGACCTGGTAGATAAATATAAGATAAATCATATTATCTAAATTAATTGAGAGAAAAGCAAAAGGAAATATTTAATGAGATTGAAAGATTCAAAAAATAATAAGATGAAATTTAAAAAGCCAATACACTTTATGTTTAATTTGAAAGAAGGTATAATTTATATTAATAATATAGACATGAAGAATTAACAAAAGAAGTAAGAGATTTAGAAGGTTAATTGGCTGATTATAATCTTGCATTTGATAAATGGAGAGCCAATACAAGACCAGAAGATATCAAAAATATTTTTGAAAGAATTAAAGTATAATTATTTATTTTATTATCTTTTTAGATTTAAAATGAAAGATAAAGATCTTAATTAGATGATATTTTTATTGAAAGAAGAGGTTAAGAAGATTAAATTAATTAAATTGAAAATAGATTAAATGAATTATAATCATTGGCTGATATGAAATTACAAGAATTAGATCCAGAATAAAGAAATGAATATATGAATTTGATTAATGAAAATAAATCACTTTAATAAGAAATTAATAATTAAAAAGCAGAATTAGAAGAATTAAATGCAAGAATGTAGAATGCAGATAATAGATTGAGAATGGATGCTTAAAAATTAAAAGGTTAGATGCTAAAAGAATAAATAAATGAAATGGATTCAAAAAAAAATGATTTAGAAGTTTAATTGAATGAAGCTAATCTAACATTCCCAGAAGCCAGAGATAGATTATTAAATAAAATTAAAGATGATAATGCTTTTATTTAGAATTCAGAGAAAAGAGTTAGAGAAATTAGAAGAAATATAGAAAATTATGAAAAAAGATTAAGAGAATTACAAACTGAATTAGAAGATAAAAAATCATAAGATTAAGATAAATAAAAATATGAAATATTATATTAAAGAGATTAAGAAATGACTGATTACATTAATAATTTTGATAAAACAAGATAATAAGAATTAGAAAAAGTAAATGCTGTAGAATAAGCNCTAATCAGTAGCAAATACAACCAATTTAAAATTTGTGGATAGACCTGTTACATAACATGGAATTATTGGAGTCAAACCTACTACAGCTGGACCTGGTAGATAAATATAAGATAAATCATATTATCTAAATTAATTGAGAGAAAAGCAAAAGGAAATATTTAATGAGATTGAAAGATTCAAAAAATAATAAGATGAAATTTAAAAAGCCAATACACTTTATGTTTAATTTGAAAGAAGGTATAATTTATATTAATAATATAGACATGAAGAATTAACAAAAGAAGTAAGAGATTTAGAAGGTTAATTGGCTGATTATAATCTTGCATTTGATAAATGGAGAGCCAATACAAGACCAGAAGATATCAAAAATATTTTTGAAAGAATTAAAGTATAATTATTTATTTTATTATCTTTTTAGATTTAAAATGAAAGATAAAGATCTTAATTAGATGATATTTTTATTGAAAGAAGAGGTTAAGAAGATTAAATTAATTAAATTGAAAATAGATTAAATGAATTATAATCATTGGCTGATATGAAATTACAAGAATTAGATCCAGAATAAAGAAATGAATATATGAATTTGATTAATGAAAATAAATCACTTTAATAAGAAATTAATAATTAAAAAGCAGAATTAGAAGAATTAAATGCAAGAATGTAGAATGCAGATAATAGATTGAGAATGGATGCTTAAAAATTAAAAGGTTAGATGCTAAAAGAATAAATAAATGAAATGGATTCAAAAAAAAATGATTTAGAAGTTTAATTGAATGAAGCTAATCTAACATTCCCAGAAGCCAGAGATAGATTATTAAATAAAATTAAAGATGATAATGCTTTTATTTAGAATTCAGAGAAAAGAGTTAGAGAAATTAGAAGAAATATAGAAAATTATGAAAAAAGATTAAGAGAATTACAAACTGAATTAGAAGATAAAAAATCATAAGATTAAGATAAATAAAAATATGAAATATTATATTAAAGAGATTAAGAAATGACTGATTACATTAATAATTTTGATAAAACAAGATAATAAGAATTAGAAAAAGTAAATGCTGTAGAATAAGCTATTGTTGAATTATTAGGATAATCTTCAAAAATTGTATAAGATATTAAAACTATACCCTCTTTAACAGATTATGCTGGTTTAACAGCTGAAGTTGATTATAAAGATAATTAAGTCAAAGACTCTGAAATGACACTCAAGAAATTATAAGGAGTCTATGAATAAACAGTCTAAGATTTAAAAAAGATTGAAAGAGCTGAAGAATAATTACCAATTGAATTACAATAATATAAATCTAAATGTAAATAAATGTAAGATGAAATTGATTCTAAATTTAACAAAATTGATGAATATAAGGTTAAAGCTCAAGATAAAAAGCTTAAATTAGAAAATCAAAAAAAGGAATTACTTAGACTTAAAGATGATTTTACTGCATAAGTAAATATAGAAATCATATTTCTAGAGTCAAAATATGAAACATGAATTTGATGTCAAAGAAAAAAAATACACTATGCATGAATAATACAATACTTTAGCTGATTTAGAAAAGAAAGTGTCTTAATTAGAATCATAAGCTAATACTTTCTAGATGTTTATTGAAACCAAATCCAAAGATATGAATTTTGAATAGTTAAAGAAAGAATGTATGGATATAATGGATAAAATTAATAAGGTTTTATGTAAGACTTGAAATCAATATGGATAAATATATATTCAAATTAATATAAACATGTAATCAATCTATATTTCTTAACTTCTTAACAAGTTTTTTTCTAGATTTATGTATATTTTATTTATAAGGAAAGAAAGTTTCTGATGATATACTTTTAATTACAGATCTAGGGGATTTTACTTAAGTAAAACATTATTCTTATGGTTTCTATCCACTATACTGACAAAGGTAAGGAGAATTTATCATAGATGAGTTATAATTAAGTAAATTATACTCTTTTTTAGGAGATTTTAATTCATCCCCTAGAGTTTTTAGTATCCTCATTGGTTAAATTATTTAACTTGAAAGGGAATTATGGTATTTGCTGTATGCAATAGTTGGTAATGTGCCAGAGGATTCTATTTTATTGTTATTTAATTTTTATTATAAGTAGAGTCTTACTGATTATCTCTATTTATGTTTCTGATCTATCATTTAAGCTTAAATCGATTAAACTTATTAATTCAAATTTACTTTGTCATCATAAGGAATCTAAGAATTACTATACATAATTTGATTAGGATAATGATGTGATTGTCCAGGAAAAAAAGATTAATTTTCAAAAACTTTAGTTTTAAATCTAAATAATCTTTTTGCTCTTTCTTATTTATTATTTTTTTTCCATTTCTCCAAAATATATATAATACAGAGAACTGCATTTTTGAATCTCTTTTATAATCGTTGTTTTCTTAATACTGACATTTTGGTTGTGAAGATTATAAACTTTTTTTATAAATGTTTAGTTTTCTTACTAACTGCTCCACATTCTAAACAGCAGCAACTTTTATTATCTTGAAAGGAGTCATTCATCAGAGATTCAGAACTACAAATACAGTGAAATTTTTATTTACTTTGATGATGTGGCTAAATCTAAATTCTTAAAAGAAAAGGGTTTCACATATTAAGCAACGGGATTTAGAGTTTTTGAATATGTTTTTTCTTTAAATTTGAAATTAAGCTCTCTATTGTTATTAGCAATGAAGGAAATTTTTAACTTTTAAAGACTCTACTTTTTATGAGTTGAATTCATTCCTTTTTTGATTATTAGTATTTATTTAATTATGGATAATAATATAAAATGAGTAACTTTAGAAATCCTAAATCTATTTTAATAGCTTAGTAAAGATAGCAAAAAAACTTAATGTAAAAAAAATTAGACTTTATTAACCTAATATTCAATAATTTATTATGATTATAATAAATTTGTTTATAATATGATACCTCAATAATATAAATAAGAAGAGATTATAAATTTTAATCTAAGAAAAAGAAAAGCTAGTTGATAAATAGAGAGAATTAGCTAAATAAATTTATGTTTTATTTTAATAATTATGGCCTAATAATTAATTTTTTATAATGATCAATTATTCATTCTAAATAATAGAATTCCATATAACTTATATAAGAATTTATATTATTTTTGTTCTATTTTTTCTTGAAAATAAGAAACTAATTTGACTTTATATTATTATCTAAAAGGATTTAAGACAAGTTATTTCAATAAGTTAATACAGAATTAAGTCATTTTTTTAAAATAAATTCCTAATAATTAATAATTGGAATTTTTATCAACATTACTGCATTATGTTATTCAAATCATAGGTGGCCTTATAAATATATACTATAAAGTATTGTTAACTTTTTGATTTTTTATCACTTTCTTTATTAATCAAATTAATAATTGTATATTTTATTAAAATTAGGTCTCTGAAAAATTCATATATTAAAAAATAAATATTCAAAAACTTAACCTATAAAATATTTTCAATGTCCTAATAACAAGGATGTCTCTATTTATTCTCCACAACTAATGTTATTATAACTATTAAAATATAGATTCTATCATTTAATGAAGATATTATTTACATAGCAAAAGAAGTTTAATTATAATAAATTGAAGATGCTTAAATTTATAAAATATATATATCATTTAAGCATTAATTAGTACATTAAATTAATAATAATTGATATATATTTATCATCTTATCTAAAATAATTAATAAGAGTTAAAATGAAATAATAAAGATTATAATTAATAAAAGACCTTCAATTTTTATAGAATGATTGATAAATAAATAACCTTGTTTAAATAATAGTTTAAATATAAGGTTTTAACTTAAATATTGATAAAATGAGATAAATTTATTTGTATATAATGTTATCATCAATTTTATTTCCTATTCTTATTAGAAATTATTTTGAGAGGAAAGTCAGTAAAGGGCTACTGAGCAGATGGTTTTAAAAAGGCTACCTCATAATTTTTGACACTTCTTTATTTTCTAACAAGTGTCTATTTAGGAGAAACAAAACCACTCATGAATATATCACTCTATTTTTAAGTTCTACATTTTTCATATTTTAATCTAACTGAATTGTTAAAATCTTATAAAAGGGGATTTCTACTAATTGGTTCTGAATATCTACCCATATCACTAAGCATAGGACCAGATTCAAATGTTCTCTATTAATTAGAACGCTAAGATTTGATCTCTTACACCTTTGATTTTGGTGTAGAGTAACTCTTAAGTGGCAATGGTTTCATCTTATATCTTTTGTATTATTCATAATATCTATTTACTGACTTTTATACATGGGAATTCTAATCCATTAGTTCTTTAATAAGTTTTTCATATCTTTAAGTAATGATTTCTACAGTACTTTCAACTGGAATGTATACTGATTATGTATTATCAACTGATTTATCCTTTAACTTTGTAATACTACTCACTAAACTTATAAAACCTATTTATTGATGAATATTAATTTTACCTCCTCCTTGCAAATACAAAACTTTAGTGTTATCATCAATTGATAATACATCATATACGTTTCTTTTACAATGTCTACTGACTGTATAGCAATACTTCCTATGTAAATCATTCAGATATCTTAATCCATAAACTCCTAGAATCAATGGCTCACTGTAAAATTTCTCATTTCTATTACATCGGTCTTCTCTTGATTTTAGATTGGTATATACTATTCATAATTTAGCAAATGTGAAAGCTCATGTTTTAATTTTTATTGCTGGTTTTTGATTATAAATTTCAAAATTCCCACTAAAGGTTCATGAATTATTTATTGAATTGTCGTTCTAATATTTGGTTAATTAACAATATCCTAACACAATTATTATCCTTATTTAGGAAAGTATATCTATTATATAAAAATTATAATTTACTTATGTCTTAACTAAATAGTATTGTGTTATCTTTGAGTATTTTTATATAATTTTTGGAAGAAAGAGCTTGCGATAACATTCACCTAAATGTTAATACAAATAATTTTCAAGGTTTTCTCTTTTCTATTCTCCTCGATAAATCTCTTCTGATAATTCCTTTAACGTTCCTAATCTATTACGACAATCTTCATGCATCTAGTGTCCAATTATTCTAATCATGAATATAACTTCCTCTCTAGCAGCCAATATACTTAAAAATAACTATAAAGGATTCTATTGCATTTTATTAATATGAATAATTATAACTTAGTTATACTCCATATTTTAGTGAGACAAATGTTTAAAACTTTCACTTCTAATAAAAACTAAATGAATGAATAAAAGAGTTGGATTTTCTATAAAATAATTTCTACATATTTATTGATAATGTCTTCAAATTAAAAATACAAAACATTTTTTTTAAATTCATAACTTCATCTGAAAAGAAAAAAAATTATATATTCATAAATTAAACATAATCTTTGAGACTACTTTAAAAATAATATTTTTATGTTGAGAAAATAAAATAGCTATTTTTATTATATTTTCTTCATTTATGTTATATCAATTAAAATTTATAACAAACTTTGTAAATATTACATAATTATTTTCAAAAAGGAAGACTTATAAAATTTTACAAAGAAGCTATATGTATTATATGTTAAAATAATGAATTTTTATTTAAATTTATTAATGAAAGTTAATTTCCATACTTTTGCTATAAAATATAATCATTTTCAGAATATTAAATATCTTAATATTTATGATACATTATAATAATGAAATCTTTCAATCTTTTCATTATGTATGTTAAATTTTAAAATTCTAGGAATTAGATTCTATTATATAAGTAATTGATTAACTAGATTAAAATTTTTATAAGATGAAAAATATACTAATATATAAGGATTTATATTATAATTCTATAATTTTAAGAAATTAAAGAATAATAATCATTATGGTACCAATAGATGATTATATATAAAACCAATAAAGGAGAATAGAATCATGATTTATTATTATATGCTAAAATATGAAATTTACATCTTTCATAAGCACTAAAAAAAACAATTCCAGAAGTTGAAATCTGCATTGTTCTGATATGAACAGCTCTAAAAAAACCAAAAATTCCTTCAGTTTCATAAATCATTTTTATGCATTAACTAAGTGAATCATAGAATTAGTTTCTTTATGTCATTAATTTGGCTTTGACAACATCACAAGGTGTAGTTAAAAATGCTGCTGTCCCTCCTGCCACAGCTCCATTTAGAGCATGATCGACTACTCCATCATTACCAAAATGTGTTTTCATTTTTTCATACAAAGGAAATTATATTGCACTAAAGGGAATTTCTCTCATTATAAAAGTAGGAAATCCAGCATAAAATCCTCGAAATCCTTAAATTTAATATATAGATCTTATAGTATTTCTTATATTTGGATCTAATCCAACTTACATTTAATTTTTAACTACTTCAAAAGGATTTCTGAAAAAATCAACAGCAAATTCACCTAATCCAGCTGCAACTATATGTGAACATCCATTTTTTTTTGCAGTATCATAAGTCGAAAAAAATAAAAAAGCAGATGGAAAAGAGACTATCAATTAGGCAACAAGCTTTTTATTATTTAAAATAATAATACTCCTCTATATTTATTAACTTTGGTTGCTGATTTATAATAATCAATTTTTATGTTGGATGCTTGAATTCTTGTTCTTATAGTTTCTATAGGAAAGAAAAGAAAGTCTGTAAAAATCCCAGCAGATCCTCCAGCTATTCCAGAAATCAATATTTAATCCATATAATAAATAAAATACTTAAATACATACAATTTTAATTCAAATATAATTGTTAAAAATAATCTATTTTTATAAAATCTTAGAACTTAGAACTTTTTCTTTAATCTATAAAATAATTATTTTTTGTTATTTTAATCATCAATTCTTTAATATTGAGAATAACAACAATTAATAATTCAATTTATTAATATATCATAATGATAAAATTTTAAGTTTTTGTTTATATTGTTAAATAATCCTTTTAGATCTATTTCATCATAATAAAGTAAATTTCTTTATAAATAATTGTCATCTATAATTTGAGCTTTGTAACGTATCCTTAATAATGTTAATAGTTTCATACTATTAATATAATAAATATCTATTTCCTAAAAATTATTATGTAACATTGTAATTACATAATAATTTCAATTTTATTCTTGTAAATTAATTTAAATAATATTTTGTGAGATGTTCTTATATTTTATTATAAAAATTTACAAATTTAATAGCTGTACTTTAGTTTAAGGAGAATCCTATAGAATTATAATTCAAAAACTATAAATAATATATAAGAGATGTTTAAAATATTATATTTTTTTTTTTAAATTATAAATATTTTAATAAATTATATTCAATTTCTTAATAGATTTTAAATTTTTATACTTAAAAACATAAATATTCAGTTTGATTTACTTTTTACCATTTCATATTTATTTACTAATTCTTTCCATTATTCAGTCTAAATGATTAAAAAATAAACTTACATATTTTTAGCATAGTTTTTATTTTGCATATAGAAATCCACCAAAATTTGCAATTACTTTAAGTAAATCAGCTCTAAATTATTCATCCATAGCCTTAGAAAATTATTGTATCATATAAACTAATTGATCCTAAAGTTATTAAATTTATTAAGTTTCTGGGACATAAAGAAAGCTTTTTAAATAATCAAAGTCTGATGATAATTTATCGAATTCAGATTGATCAAATTTGTTTGATTAAATTATTCTTTAAACTACTACTTTCAAATCAGTATTTCTAATTAGATCTTCTTTTTTTTTATTTAAAATATTATAATCTTAGACAAACTTATTTCTAATTTCTTCAACATTTTAAAATAATCTAATATAAGATTTATGACTTCCTAATAATTTTGCAAATGTTAATTTTAAATGATTATCAAGTAAAGCACAAGTATCATCTATCTCATAGATTATTTAATTAAAATGATCATTAACCAAATTTATGTATTCAATAAGGCCACTTTATTCAGGATATTTTGGTAAANTATTGTTAAATAATCCTTTTAGATCTATTTCATCATAATAAAGTAAATTTCTTTATAAATAATTGTCATCTATAATTTGAGCTTTGTAACGTATCCTTAATAATGTTAATAGTTTCATACTATTAATATAATAAATATCTATTTCCTAAAAATTATTATGTAACATTGTAATTACATAATAATTTCAATTTTATTCTTGTAAATTAATTTAAATAATATTTTGTGAGATGTTCTTATATTTTATTATAAAAATTTACAAATTTAATAGCTGTACTTTAGTTTAAGGAGAATCCTATAGAATTATAATTCAAAAACTATAAATAATATATAAGAGATGTTTAAAATATTATATTTTTTTTTTTAAATTATAAATATTTTAATAAATTATATTCAATTTCTTAATAGATTTTAAATTTTTATACTTAAAAACATAAATATTCAGTTTGATTTACTTTTTACCATTTCATATTTATTTACTAATTCTTTCCATTATTCAGTCTAAATGATTAAAAAATAAACTTACATATTTTTAGCATAGTTTTTATTTTGCATATAGAAATCCACCAAAATTTGCAATTACTTTAAGTAAATCAGCTCTAAATTATTCATCCATAGCCTTAGAAAATTATTGTATCATATAAACTAATTGATCCTAAAGTTATTAAATTTATTAAGTTTCTGGGACATAAAGAAAGCTTTTTAAATAATCAAAGTCTGATGATAATTTATCGAATTCAGATTGATCAAATTTGTTTGATTAAATTATTCTTTAAACTACTACTTTCAAATCAGTATTTCTAATTAGATCTTCTTTTTTTTTATTTAAAATATTATAATCTTAGACAAACTTATTTCTAATTTCTTCAACATTTTAAAATAATCTAATATAAGATTTATGACTTCCTAATAATTTTGCAAATGTTAATTTTAAATGATTATCAAGTAAAGCACAAGTATCATCTATCTCATAGATTATTTAATTAAAATGATCATTAACCAAATTTATGTATTCAATAAGGCCACTTTATTCAGGATATTTTGGTAAAGTATTAGTGAGTTCAAATAAACATTAAGCAGCATTTCCTAAAAATTCTTAAGATTTTTTTTAGTAAGCAAAGAATTCATTCATGTTACATATTACTTAGTTAAGGAGATTAATAGCATTTTTTGGATAAGATGATTAATCTAAAAATTTTTAGTATCCATCAAAAGTGAGAGAAACCTCAATTTCACCAGTTTTAGTCTACTTTGATTGTAAATTATATCTCTTTTCTCTTTATAATTCATCTTTAAGTTTTTTTTATAGTAATTATTCATTAACTTCATTAACAAACCACAAACAAGGCTAAATTGTTCTAATGATTGGTATTTTATTATAAATTGAGAGTAAATTCTAAATTTTATAAAAAATTACTTTTATTGAAAGAATAATCTCTTCCATTATTGGAAGCATTTCCTCCAATTTATATAATCCTCCATAAGGAAATATAGGAATCTGATATAATAAATGTATTTTTTACAATTTTTTCAGGAAAATATCTACAAATAATATTTCTTAATTCAGCAAATTATTATAATGTTCTTGAAACTTTCCATTACATTGGAAATGTTTATATTTAAAATACGACGATGCTTTTTTATGTAATAAAAGACCATAATCCTGAATCTCTTACTTCTTAAGGACTAAATTATCATTTTTGTTTACTGAGAAATTTAAAATTATAATTCAACATCATTTTCTATTAGATACTTTTCTTATTAACATTTTATAACTTTTTCATAGGGATCTAAAGAGATATTATCCTTAATAGTTTAAGAATTATACAATATAGATTTTATGTTAATTTGAAACAATTACTGAGTATAATTTTTCATCAATGTTTTAGAATCCATAAATTTCCTTTTCTTAATTTTAATCTAATTTTGAATTCTTCTTTAATGATTAAAAGTTGTCAATACATTTTTTTAAATCATCATAATTCCATGATGATAGATCATCTATTGTCAAATTATTAATTATACCTTTATCTGGTACTTAAGTTTACACATATTATTCAAATTCTTCTTGACTATATTGTTTATTTATGATTTCTTCAATTAAAAGTTTCTGTAATATTTCAATATTGTTCATTATTAATAAGAGTTAATTAATTAATAGTAAATGGAGGTACTTATTATTAGTTGATGTATGAAGTATAGATTGAACAAGAGTAGACAGTAGTAATACGAGAAACCAATAAAAAAAGAGAACAATTTCGTCATGATTTGAGAAGGAAAGCTTTAAATGAATAATTTAAGGTAAAATTAAATTTCTAAATGAATAGAGAAAGAGAACGCCTGCAAAAGAATTAGATATGTTAAATATACTTAAAAAACTTAAAAATAATGAGTCAGAACTAGTATTAATAAAATTTATTGTTTTTAGTGCAGAGTATTAAGATTAATGCAAGATGCAAAATTAGAAGAAAATGAAGAAATAGGACTATTTTTAAGAGACTTATCACAAGAGAATTTGAATTAGGAAATTAGATAATTGTGTAAATCATTGATAAATATTAAATTCTGTTGCATTCCTTAATATGCAATCAAAAATAGACAATAACATTGAATGATTTTGTAAATATAGCACTTATAAATATTATAATTTGAATCCCTGATGATTTTGATTTGACTAATGACTTAAAAAACTTATTAATCCAATAAGTCAAACTAAATAAATAGAAAAAAAAAATAGAACACACCATTTTGAGAGTTTAATTATTATCAAATTTATCAAAGGAGTAAATTTGTATTTAAAATATGTCTTCATTTTATCATTCTTATCAAACCCACAGAACTATATTTAAGAATACTTTATCAAAAATAAAATTTAATCATCAAAAATAATTTTTAGAACCTAATCATAAGATTGTAATGTATTTATTAGTTTTTAATTGGCATTTTTAAAATGATAATTAATAACTAATTAAATCTATTAAAAGAATAATAATCTAAATTATCCAATATTAGAATACATTAATTAATTAATATATATATATATAATATAGATATTTATTTTTTATATTAAAATTCATTTAACTTTTTTGTTTTTTTTATCTCCTTGAATATTTTATAATTCTCTGTATTATAAGATAATTTATTAAAGTGGAACAACAATCCAAATTTGATTTACTATTACAAACACAAACCAAAAATAAAATATATTAGATTATGTAAATGAGAAACAACTACCATGACATACATCTACAAAATCTCTTAGCCATGCATTCACAATAAACATTACAGTTCCCATAATTTATACAGCTGAAACAAAAGTAATTAATATTGCTGTAAATACAGGATTTGCTTTAGATCTTTATCTAATTGCAATCCATATACACATTGGACCCATAAATACTAATTCTATACCTGTAACAACAATTACTGTTAATTCCTTTTCTGGATATCTGGCATCTAATTAACTGTACTAATTGAAGAGCCTTACAATACTAATACTAAATACCATTTATTCATTTGACATAAACCGACCAATCCATCAAGATAAATATGAATCCATATTCCATTAATGATAAACCAATAATATGAAATGCTAGGTCCTTTGACAAAAAATAGTGAAACTACAATAAATGCCAAGATAATAAGATTCTCTTAATCTAAAATCATTAATTAAATTTTTAATTGTATAATATTATTAATTTGGCATCTAAATAATATTCTTAATAAATAAATGACGAGCTAATAAGTTTATTATAGAATTAATTTATTTTAAGAATTTAAATGTATCTAAGACTTAATATTATTTAAACATTAAATTTTGAAATATATAAATATATCATTTATTATTATTCAAGCCCAAGAATAATCATACTTTTACTATAATTCAAAATCAAATCTCTTAATCAATTATTTTTTATCCTTTCTTGTTTACATCTATATTTGTTGATTTGATATCACAGTAATTTTATTTACAGACATTTACTAAAGGAATTTAGATTCAGAAATTTATTATGTAATAGCATATTATTTTAAAATTCTCTCCTTTTAAACTATTTATATTTAATATGATTTACTCTTATATGAAGTTTCTGATTAACATGCATCACAAAATGGTATTTTATATATACCTTTTAAGACACAATAATCATGATAAACATGTGAACATGTAAATGCTATAGCAAGTTCAGAATCAACTATATGATTCTAGCATCTTTAACAAATATGATTACATATCCATGCACTTTACTAAAACTTAATGAATTATTACATTAATTTCTTTTAATTATTATATAATTTGATATTTCTCATTACTCTATATTAATTAAGTTTCTTTTAATGTTCTTAAATCATCATGAAATTTACTTACAACTCTATAAATAGTCTATCTAAAAACAGATACTGGTAATTCAGGATATTTTAAATTTAATAGATCAAATATTTATGACACTTATACTCTATCACTGATTCTTGCTAAATATTCACTTAAATAAAGACTCAATAAATCTTTTACACTTTAAGGAATATTTGGCATAATAAATGTTCTTATTTTATTTTGATTTATATATAAATCTACAAAATAAATCCATAGATTTTAATCGTCATAATAATTAGATTAATTTTATTTTAAATCTTCTAATATTATTTAAATAATGTTTTCTAATTTATATTTTAATTTATCTGTGCAATTATTATCTAGATTCTATTTTTTCATTAGTAAAACTATAGATTTTTTGATTTTCTTTAAAAATGAATTAATATATATATCTAATGCTTATTTTATAGATCCACTAATTTAATGAATATAAGCAGCAGCCTAATTAATTTTATATTCTTTTGTCAATTTTAATGCTTCATCCAATGGAAAATTCATACTTTTAATTGCCTATAATACTTATTTAGGTTAAATTTCACATAATCTTTTAAGATATAATATTTTAGTTTAATCATTAATTAAAAATACTTTTTAAGATTAAAATAAATAGGATATGAAATTAGCAAAGTATTTTTGATCTTCAAAATCTTTTTAAAAACAACTTAAAATCTAAAAGTGTTTCTAATGAAAACATTTTTCAATTAATTTATATGTTTATTATTCATCTATTGTAATTAAATATTTCAAAATTTCTAAAATAAATTCATCATTTTATTAATTCAAAATCATTGGTCTTAATTCAACCAATTATTAAATCCATGGAAATATTAATTCTCTGATTTAACTATTTACAATCTTAAAAGCTTCAAAAGCCTTTTTATATTGTTATTATTAAGAATATATAAAAACTAAAGCTAAAGAAAACTTTTTGACAATTGATGCTGAAAACTCTAAATCTGATAATTATTGTTCTGTAAGTTTTTTTGACATCATTACACGAATGATAAATTGATTAATTAATAGTATATCATTATTTAATGATAATAGAAATTCATAATTTCTACATAGTGTATATATTGTGTCATAGGCTACTTAAGAAGAAAAAGGAAATTTTTATATTAATAATTTGGCTGTTAAGTATGATATCCAAATATCTGATTTTATAAACTCTAATTTTCTAACTGATAAATACATTTTTCTATGAACTGAACAACGTACATTATTTTAATCAAAATCAAATAGAGTAGTTTCAGTCTCATCAACTTGTAATTTTAGTATAATCTCTGCTCTACTATTCTCTATGCAAGCTTATGCTTTACCAATATAAAATTAATATATTATATCAATAGCTCCCTTTGGATCTTAATTAATAAATTTTAATAAATTTTCACTCACAAATAAAAACTATATTAAATTACGTAAAGCAATAGTAAATTATTCATCTGTTAAATTCTTTCCTTCAAATGATTTGCCTTCTAAAATACTCAATATATATTTTTAGCATTATTCTTATAATTAATTTCCTCCAAACAATTTTACAAGTGGAGTTACAAAATCTTAAGACATTTAACAAACATAGATCATTTCATTATACATTTTCATTTATTCACAACAAGTAATTAATATAGCACTTGATATTCTATTGAAATCAGTTGAACAAACTAAATGATGTATCATATCAATATTTAATTAGTTTTAATACATTTTACATAATTCGTATAATTATTCATCAGGTATATAAGGAATTTAATGCTATCTAAGTAAACTTTCTATTGTATTAACAAAGACATCTTTATATCCTAAATCAGATGTGACATCACTTATAATAGTAAATAAATAATGCTCTAATTTAGCTTTGATTAAAAACTTAACAATTTCAGATAAGGATTAAACTGTTAAGTTTTTTTATTTACCTAAAAATAAACATTCAGTAAATGCTAATTTTTATAGTAATTCTGATAATTAATCAGAAGGAGCAATTTTAATCATTAATAAATCGCCATTCATAATTCTAATTGCATTTTACATAGCTTTTCTAAATTCTAATTGATCTGCTTAATTTTATAATAATGTTCTACAATCTTATAGAGCCATGAATTCAAAAGTGTCTTCTGTTAATCCTAACATAAAATTACCATTGAATTTCTTGATTTTCAAAGATTAATTGAAATAATTTAATTTATTTTCACATTTCTTAAATTCTGTTGAATGAACTAATGCAAAACCATCATCAAATAAAACAACTATTATATCAGAATCACAACATTCCAAACCATTTAATTTTTTTTCAGTTTCTAATTACTTGACTCCAATTTCATCAACTGTTATTGAACCTCCAAAAATTTCATACATAAATAAATGAATAACATTGCCATAACTACAACAAAATGAATTCCTAATTTAACTATTGTTATCTAAACAAGTTGATAGACATGCCCAACCAGCATCTAATTGATCATTCTATAAATTATATAATTAAATAGGTGTTTCTTTATTTATTTTGTTTACTCTAATAATTGAAATTCGATTATGCATTTGATATAATAAAAATGCATAATTTTCATTACTTCCTTACATAATTAATAACTCATAAAGGATGCTGAATCCTGAATCAATAAAGTTTTTTCCTTTTTAATCTATAATTGATCCATTTTATGTTAACTCTTATATTGAAAATTATACATTTCTTTTATTAAAGAGCTTAAAAATATTGCACTTGATTTTTGAAGAATTGCCTTTTAGATCAGCTATTACAATTTCATACCAATCTAATTGTTTTTAAGATTCATTTATAACTTTTAGAAATGAAAATGGAACCTACACTTATCCTAATTTATAGGTACCAATTATTGAAAAATCTTTTGAGATTTCAATTAACAAAATTTATTCTAGTTATCCAATAAACAAACAATCTTCTGTTTCTTAAATTACAAGTGAATTTTATATTTCTATCTTTTAAATCAATTTAAATTCAGTTCTAATATCAAAAACTTAGATTCTTTTCTGACTGCCTAAATATACAAACCTATTTGAACAATGCATTATGTTTATATATTCTTGAAATGGTAACTTAACAGATTATTTAACTATTATAGGATTAACAAATTCATTTTCAAATTGATATTCTTATAGTGGATGTTTAATAATTTCTTGATATGTTATTTATGGATGAGAATTCAAGAACTAATGAAATTATTCAAAGTTTTTGTATTCTACAAATTTAAACATAAAATTTTTAATAATAAAATATTATATTACAAAATCAAATGGATTTTTATGCTCAAAACTATAATATCAATAAAAAAATAAGTATGTTTATCCCTTAATTTAAGAAGTTGTATTTTATTAATCATTAAATTTAGTTATTTATTTTCTATTAAATCATTTAATTATTATAAGGAGATTAGATGTTTGATTGAATCAAATAATCACTTTATTATTATTTAAATTATATAATAAGTCTAGATGTAGTTAAGGGAAGTAGATGAAAATGATGAAGAAGAAACATGTTTCCTCTGTTTTACTATAAGTAAAAAGAATAAACAAAACAGAAGCTAATAAACATAATCAAATGACAAAATGAGTATGCAGCATTTATCCTATGATCATCATATTACTGAATCTGGAAGATAAATAATGCAAGATTCAAATTTCAAAGTGGCTGAGTCAGTTTTGAAGATCTAGGACTATCCAAAAAATAAATTATTTTTCTTAAGGAATAAGGCTAGTAAAGAAGAAATAATAGCTAAAATTACTGAAAAGAGATTTAATATTAATGATTTGTCTGGCTCTACTATAGGATTAGATTCTCCAAAATCAGCTATATAGGAACAATTATCATAAATAGAATACACTCCTGATCATGTTGCCAGATATATAGCAAAAAGACTTAAGGAATTTGTTATTATCACTGATTTAGGTTGTGGAGTTGGAGGTAATACAGTTTAACTGGCTAAAGAATGTTAATATGTAATAGGAGTAGAAATAGAAAGTAAATTGATTGAATTGGCATAGAAGAATTGTTAACACAAAAGAGTGAATGTAGATTTAATTAATGCAGATATTTTTACATTGAATAACTTAAAAACTGATGTAATTTTTGTTAATCCAAGCTTAAATACAGATGTTAATCAACATAAAGATTTATTAAAAAGCTGCAATCCTGATATAAACAAAATATTATTGAATCATTAAAAAAATACAAAAAACTTTGTTTTTCAATTACCTCCATAAATTGATATTTCTTAATTGCCTTTATTGCTAAATATTAATTCTTAATTTGCTTATTTTAGATAAAATTGTCCTTCGTTTTGTAGTATAGAAATTGAATAGATCATTCTAAATCAATAAATTGAATATATAGTAGTATATTGTGGAGATGTGTCTGATGTATTTATTGATAATCTAAACTTATTTAGATTAAATTATCAGAGATAATTAAATTTCTAACTAAATAGTTTCGTAAAGTTTAACGTGATTTCAATTCAATCCAGAAATAACATTTATTTTGGTTATTTGAATTGATAAATAGAAATATTGGAATTCAAAATCTTACTTATAGAACAGTAGAAGCAATAAAGTAAAAAAAATCAATAGAAAATTTTTGTAAATTTATTTAACAATAATTTTAAATTCATTAAGATCTTTACTAAACCTATATTAATCAGTAAGTTTTTATATAACTTAAGCGATAAAAATGAAAAAGATGATATATATTCTGCATCAAAATAGGATATTGATCAATAAGATATAGATAATATGAGTCCTAGTAATTTCTCATATAAATAAATTGAAGTTGCTCATATGAACTATTCCTATACTAATGAAAATGTGTTTGAAGTATTTGAGGATGAAGAAATTGAAGGTCATAATTCATTTGTAATGAATGTTAAACATTGAGATATTTCATATTAATTGACTTTAAAATTAATTTAAATAAATTTATTTGAGTTTTTTTGATTTCTATCAATAAGGAACAGAATTGATATTATAATTATACTTTTAATTTAAAGAGATTTATTAATAATTCTAAATTATCAATCGCATATAGTTATATCACGTATTGTAAATTTTCCTTCTTCATTACTTTTAGCTATTCTTAAATATTTTTCAATTTTCTATAAACTTATAAAATAATATCATACTTCTCTACAAATATAACAATTTTTCTATTTTTCTAACCATTTTATAATGCATTCTTCACATATACCTCCATGTTAACATGGCAATAATACTATATTAGGTTCTACATCAAAACATATTTGACATTTTTCTTCATTTTATTTAATTAATTCTAATTCTCTATCTGCTGCAGGAGATTATAATTGTTCAGTCTTTCCAACAAATTCAAATGCCTTCAATTTATTTTTCTAATGAATCACAGATTAATTGCTATGATTAACAGTTATAATGTTCTTCTAATAATTTATAATGTCAAAATATGTAGATGATATTTAGATGATTTTATATGGAATATTCACTTTTATGGATTGTTTCTAAACTGTCTGATTTTTTTAATTAGGTGTATTTTATCTCATTTCAATGATATACAATCTCTAAATACTTGAGATTATTACTTAATATAGGAAAAAAATAATATTAATCCTAAAAGTATTAGACCATTATAAACAATTAATACTAAAAATAGAGTGGATACTGTATTTGAATAATTGGTTTCTTCATGCCAACTAACTTCTAAAAGAAACCACATTGGAAATATTGAAAATGAATTCAAATAAAGTGATAACCATAAGCCTCCTATCACTGTTTTTATAATGTAAATGTACATTGGGTTTTTGTTGTTCTATTTTTAATATAATCTACTATAGTTTCTCCAATTGAAAGTAAAAACACAAAATACACAATGAATGATAATATTAACAATCCCCAAGAGATACTAAATACACTATACCAATTCCAATTTATAGTTTTTGTTTACTTCATTGTTATTAGCATTATTTATAATACAAATAATAATTTGATTCCTTAAATAATCTCTTATTTATATAAATGTTTACAAAAGAGTATTATGTTATTTATTGATTATTAGATATTTTACGAATATTCTATACGAGTACTCTAATGAAATAATAAGCCATGATTGCATAACTAAAATATTAAATTTGAAATTGTTGATAATATTTAACATTAATCAAAAGTAATAATTTTAGTACACTTCCAATCAAAGTATCCATAATTAAATTATGTACAATAGCTTTATATCTACATTAATTTAAATGTACTTTATTTTTAATAATCCTAAAGCAGTCAACATAATTATATCAAGTAACCAATATTATGACATTAAATATAAAGGATCAAATTTCCAAATGAGATAAGAAAGATATATAATCTGATAAGACTACGATATTTGTTACAGAAACATCAATTACCATATTTTTATATTAACATTGTTTGAGTTTTCATCTCTCATCTTTTGTATAATTCTTTTTTATTATTTTTAAATATATATTTTTTTATTAATCTTATATCAACTAAGTTAATTCATTATCATTCAATTATTATATCTATTGAATAATTGTTATTATTTCAATGATCTAATAAATTATTATTTTTTTAGAATAATACAATCATATTTAAAATTATTAATTGTATTATTGATAAATCCTCATATTTTTTTATGTAATTATTTTCTATTTATACAATATCAAAATAATTTGGCTTCATTTCTTAATTTCTATAGGAGCACATCTACATTTTCTACAATAGCTCCTCCTTTTCTAATAGCAGGAGCTTCAGTTTTTGTAATTTAAATGGAATTATGTAATTTCCCTAATTTTTCAAGTGGAATAGTTTCTAATGGTTTTGATTTTGCCTTAATTGAAATATTTAAATTATTTATTTTACTTTCATAATATTTGGAACACTAGCAAATCTTGGTTAATTAAGTCTTAAATCACATGTGATTACTCCTGGCAATTTAAATTTAACAGTCTATAGTCCTCCATCAATTTCTCTAATAACCTAAGCAATTCCATCTGAAATTTATATATTTGAAGCAAATGTTGCTTATGGCCAATCCAATAATCCAGCTAACATTTATCCAGTTTAATTAAAATCATCATCAATAGATTATTTACCCATTAAAACAAGATTATAACTATAATTAATAAGTGATTTACTTATCTCTTTCTACTATTTTAGCTAAGATATTAGCAATATCTAATGGTTATACTGCTTAATCAATTCTTGCATCAGTTGTGACATGAATAGCTTTATCAGCACCCAAAGCTAGAGCATGTCTTAAACTTTCTGCTCCTTATTTAGGTCCAATAGTTATAGCAACAATTTCAGCTATCAATTTCTTTTCTTTCAATCTCACAGCTTCTTCAACTGCTATTTCACAGAAGGGATTTATTGTCATCTTAACACCTTGAAGATCTATACCATCAGGTTTTACTCTAACTTTAATTCCTGAATCTACTACTCTTTTGACAGCCACCAAAACTTTCATTTAATTATAAATTTATATATAAATTATACAATTATTTCAATATATGATAAAATACAATAATAAAGTATATGAATAAAATACATTGATGTTATATAATTATATGATATGTAATCATACTCATTCTTAATCATCCCAATGTCCTCTATCTGGCATTTTAGGTCCTCCTGCAGGTTTAGCTATGATAATCTAATTATAATAAAATATATTTACTTAATCTACTCTCAAAATAGTAACAGCAGCATCAGTTGCTAATTTAACAGCCCACCATTTTGTTTTAAGATGATCAAATACTTTCAAATCTTAAGAAGGGGATAATGTAGCTGTCTATTAAAGTATTATTATCAAAATTTACTGAAATATTAAGTGAATGAGGTTTCTCAGAGTTTAATTTATGCATTTAAGCCATCATTTCATTTTAAGCAAGACCAGCATTTTCAATTAAAATTCTTGGGATAATTTCAAATGCTTAAGCATATTATCTATAAGCATATTAATCAATTGATTTAATTTTATTTGCTTCTTATTCTAATAATTATGCTAATTTCTAAATTAATATTAATATATAATCATACAATTTCTGTTGCACCACCACCATAAACAAATCTTGGATCTTTAATAAGTGATCTATAACAACTAACACCATCATCAATAGCTCTTTCAATATCATCTAATAAATTTTATGTTGCTCCTCTTAATACAATAGTTGCTAATTTACAAGTATCACTTTATTTTTCAAAAATAGTCACTTTTTGACTACCAATTTCTTATACATGTACTCTATCACATGTTCCTAATTCATCTGGCATAGGAGCAGATAATCTAGATAATGCACTAGCTCCTATAGCTTTACATATTCTCTTTAATTCAAATTTAGATTAGACTTTAACAATCATCATTTTATATTTTTCAACAAAATGTAACACTAATTCTGAAATGCTACCTCCTGCAACAATAAGATTGACACCTGCATCAGCTATACTTTTAACAATCTTTTCAGCAAGTTCTTCTTCACTTTTAGTATAATTCATTAATTCTGTTGCATTTTTAATCAACACAGTTCCTTTAGTTTCTTAAGATTATGGATCTAATGGAGCATTAAAAACACAAATCTTAGGATTTTCTAATCTATTAATTTATCCTTCAACATTTCTAGTAACAATAAGTCCTGATAAGACATGACTATCTAATACTGATCCACCTAAGATTTTGGTAACTCTGACATATTCAGAATCAAAATTAGTTTTTTCTTTTGGTAAACATCTTATGCATGCTTTAGTTACTAAACCAGCAAT
>CAJJDO010000001.1:532598-852792 GCA_905183005.1 Paramecium pentaurelia | reverse complement strand
TACTGAAATATTAAGTGAATGAGGTTTCTCAGAGTTTAATTTATGCATTTAAGCCATCATTTCATTTTAAGCAAGACCAGCATTTTCAATTAAAATTCTTGGGATAATTTCAAATGCTTAAGCATATTATCTATAAGCATATTAATCAATTGATTTAATTTTATTTGCTTCTTATTCTAATAATTATGCTAATTTCTAAATTAATATTAATATATAATTATACAATTTCTGTTGCACCACCACCATAAACAAATCTTGGATCTTTAATAAGTGATCTATAACAACTAACACCATCATCAATAGCTCTTTCAATATCATCTAATAAATTTTATGTTGCTCCTCTTAATACAATAGTTGCTAATTTACAAGTATCACTTTATTTTTCAAAAATAGTCACTTTTTGACTACCAATTTCTTATACATGTACTCTATCACATGTTCCTAATTCATCTGGCATAGGAGCAGATAATCTAGATAATGCACTAGCTCCTATAGCTTTACATATTCTCTTTAATTCAAATTTAGATTAGACTTTAACAATCATCATTTTATATTTTTCAACAAAATGTAACACTAATTCTGAAATGCTACCTCCTGCAACAATAAGATTGACACCTGCATCAGCTATACTTTTAACAATCTTTTCAGCAAGTTCTTCTTCACTTTTAGTATAATTCATTAATTCTGTTGCATTTTTAATCAACACAGTTCCTTTAGTTTCTTAAGATTATGGATCTAATGGAGCATTAAAAACACAAATCTTTGGATTTTCTAATCTATTAATTTATCCTTCAACATTTCTAGTAACAATAAGTCCTGATAAGACATGACTATCTAATACTGATCCACCTAAAATTTTGGTAACTCTGACATATTCAGAATCAAAATTAGTTTTTTCTTTTGGTAAACATCTTATGCATGCTTTAGTTACTAAACCAGCAATTAAATTAGAATAACTATAAATATTTAATTAAATATTACTCTGATAATTTACTACTTAAAGATGTTCTAATAGCTTATAAAACTTAAGTTTCATCAGCTACATCTGTGATTTCCCAAATTTTTTATTAATCTAATAAATCTAATGCACTTTTAAGGGCAGTTTCATATCCAACCACAATTTAGCTTATATATGATTTTTAATGATACCTTGGATGTAATCCCAATTTAATCAAACTTTCAGCTTATTACAATAATTCTCCAGCCAATGTTATTACAAAATTGGTTGCATCACCTTATTCTGTTTCTTACATTTTGGCAGCCATAAGAATCATCTTAGCAGCAGGATGTTAGATTTCCATCTCCTTAAGAATTGTTGCTGCATCACTTGTAACAAATATTTTATCAATATGATTGACAACCATCTTTTTCATTCCATTAGGACCTAATGATGTTTTTGTCATATTTGATATTTCCTTGCATGCTTATATGTTTTTAAGAATGGCCTCTTCTAATCCCTAATAGTGACGAGCTCCCTTAAAAATATTAATCAACTCATCATACTTCTTTTAACATAGATTGGAAACCTGAGGCTGTGGATAACATAAATTAGATAATTTAATTTTTAAATAATTGCTATACAAAATATTTATTATCAAATATTTAATTCGGAAGAATACCTTACTTTAAGGGATTTCATTCTTGTTTTAATAAGTCTACTAATATAAGTTTACTTTTATAAACTAAATTCATATATTCCTAACAAAAATTATTGATTCAGATAAAATATTTAAATTAATAATCATCTTCATAAATAAAATAATTTTTATATACTTCCTATTTAAATCCTGTATTATAAATCTTAATTAAATAGATTCAACTATTTAATAATTTAAAGTTATTTATTTTACTAATTATTATATTGATAATTGCCATTTAAATCAAAACTAGCTTCTTAATAGATTAGTTTAAAGTAAGAGAGTTTAAAATTATTAACATTTTTGTATTATTAAATAAAAGTTCAAAGAAAATATAAATTTAAAGAAATGAAATATAATTTATTAGTACGTAATAAAATAAATATATTATACAATTAGATCTTATTTATAAAGATATTATTAGACAATATATTATATATAGATTATAGTAATGATATTTTATATAATAATAAATTCATATCTTTAATGTTTAGATTCCACCGTATTCCAAAATATCTTCTCTCCTTACATGAGTATTAAACAGCTGAATTTTTCAAATCCTTTCAATTACCAATACCTCCTGGAAGGATTTGTAAGAGTGCAGAGGAAGCATACAAAGCAGCAATTAAAATTATATAGGAAGGAGCTGAAAAGAATTCATTCACAGATGTAGTTGTGAAGGCACAAGTACATACTGGAGGTAGAGGTAAAGGATACTTTAAAGAGAATGGATTTAATAGTGTATTAATGAACATATAAATAGGGAATACATATAGCTTCTACTCCTGAAGATGTGAGAGATTATGCATCAAAAATGTTAGGAAATACCTTGATAACTAAGTAAACAGGAAGTTTGGGAAAGAAATGCGAGATGGTTTATGTAGTGGAACGTAATTTTTTAAGAAAGGAACTATATTTATCAATACTATTAGACAGAAATACAGGTGGATTAGGAATTGTAGCATCAGAAAAAGGAGGTATTCATATAGAAGAGAGTGATCCAAATTATATTAAGAAGTTTTCAATAGAAATGCCAAATACAGTTGAAGATATTGATTCATCTATTTATGAGAGTGTTTCTAAGGTGTACAAATTAAATCCAATTTAAAAAAATTAAATGAATGATGTAACTAATCTATTAATTTGATTAAGATTTTAAGACATATGTTTGATATCTTTTTATAAACTGATGCAACATTATTAGAAATTAATCCACTTGGTATTGATTTATAAGGTAATTTGATCATTTGTGATCAAAAATTAAATATTGATGATAATGCATAATTTAGATAACATGCTATATTTCATATGGAAGATGTTAGATAAAAGGATTGGAAAGAAGTTGAAGCTTAAAAACATGGCTTAAATTATATTGCATTAGATGGAAATATTGGATGTATGGTAAATGGAGCAGGATTAGCTATGGCTACAATGGATTTAATTAAATAATATGATGGATCTCCAGCTAATTTTTTAGATGTAGGAGGTAAAGCTACTGATTAAGAAATTGTTTCTGCTTTAAAAATTATGGACAAAGATCCAAATGTAGAAGCAATTTTAGTTAATATATTTGCTGGTATTGCAAGGTATCTAAAATAATATTATTATTTTAAGATGTGATCAAATTGTTTTAGGTTTACTAAAAGGATTAACTGTATTGGGAATGAAAAAACCTATGGTGTTAAGAATGAAAGGAACAAAAGTTGAAGAGGCTAAGAAATTAATTGAAGAGTCTGGATTTAATATGATGTTTACAGAAGATTTAGATGAAGCTGCTAAGAAAGCAGTAAGAATGGCAGCAATTTTGAGATTGGCCAAAGAGGCTAATATTAATGTGAATTTAACAAGTTGATTTTTGGATTATTAATATTTACATTATTATTCTATTCTTATCATTAATTTTCAAATCAATTTCTAAATTTATACTAATCACTATATTAATCCATTTATTTAGGTCTTTAAATATTGCCAATATTTTATTCTAATCGAATCTACATTCTAAAGAACTTCACATATAGATATTGCATCTTAATACTTTCCATCTTATAATAGACATTGTATTCTTAGACTTAAAGCAAATCTATTATTATATTATATCTCATTGAGAAATTCAATCAAATTAAAATCTTTTAAATTATATTGGATGAATGTTTTGTAAGGATTTTCTTAATCATTTTTAAATTTAAACGTTTTAAACCATCCTCTTAAATAATTCCATGAGGCTTCATTCTCATCTTTAATTCTTATTGCATTTTTTATGTATTCTAATTCTGTATTAAAATCGAATGGTATTTTAGATAATAGAAAATATCTATAATTCCAAGCAGAATTATTACCAATATCTTCATCTAAATAATATTAGACATCTATTAATTCTTCAGCATATAAATTAAATTTTTCACATAACCAAACTCGATATGACCATCCATGATAATTCTTATTATCTTCATCAAAAATTTTGTGAAGAAATTCAATTTCTCCTTTGCAATTATTCAACTATTCTATAACTTATCTTCTATGTTCCCTTAATAACATGAAATTTTTTATTACCAAATTTAATAAACTTTCTAATTAGAAATTGTAACCTCATTTATAAATTCCATTTCCTTAGATAAATCTAAATTCATTTATTTCAAACACTTTCTTCGAATGAAATAGGCATTATAATTTGATGGTAATTTTTATATTATGATACTTGTTAAATCAAAAACCCTTTCACTAATTTCTCCTGATTTCACTATAGCTCTGAAATAATCCATTATTTCTTCATAATCTTCATCATATTTAACATTTAGTAATTCTATCTTTGAAGTGAATTATGGTGTTCTCTCTACATCAGACCAAAGTAATTTATTAAAATTCATAAAAATTTATATTATTTCAATTCTAAAAATTGCTAATTTTTCTATTGATATTTTTTCTTTATAGTTAATATAATCAAAATGTATATTAATCTTCATTTAAATCAATTTTTATTAAATAATAATCCATGAAAAAAATAAAATCAAGAATTCATAATTCCTTTTAAAATTCTTCTATTAAATATTCAAATATTTAATCACTTAATTCCATTAAATAATCTACTCTATCATCTTCTACAAGGTACCATTTATTTTCTGACTCTTTTATCTAAATAAATTTAAATTATACATCTGAAATAAGTAATTTATATAATTATTCATCTCTTATCAAACCCAAATTATCAAACTATGAATTAAATTCTGATCCTGTAGAATTTTCAAATAAATTTAATTATTGTTATTTCATAGATAATTTTTTCTCTTCAATAATTTTTTATTTTTCTTCCTTTATATTTTAATTTTAATTTTCTTCTAAAGGCAAAAATCCACATAGAAAACTACTCCAATCCAAAACTTTTTTTTTTGATTACTCTAAGGTTTATTCCAATTAATTTGGCATAATAATTCTTTGATTAATTTTCTACCATGGATACACAATTCCAGAATCTTATTTTATATAATATGAATACTTAAAAAATATGGTCTTTCATAATTTAAAGCTTCATTGCATGCATCAAATATAGCTTTATTGTGTATATGCTCTAATTCACGAATAGCAAAAGCAATCTAATCATTCAAATCAAATTCTTAGAGTCTCTAATTTTCAAACTCTATAAATATAGTATCACTTAATGGATATGCTATGTTTTAATCAATTTCTTCATTATTTTCATCATCATCATATCCATGTATCAATTTCATTCTTTTCTAAGGAGTAAATCCGAAAGGTAGATTCAAGTTTTTTAATAGATCAATAGAATAATTCTCGAGTATATACTTAAAAAGGGCATCGAGATAAGACTAGATTTCTTTAACTGAAGTAGGTGCAATAGAAATAATATCTTTATTAAGAACAAGATCTGAAAAAAATATGTAGAAATTTTCTCTATTATTTTATACTTCATCTATTAATTCATCTATTATATCATTAAAGATTTCTCCTGTCAAAAAATTAATTGTCTTTTAAATATCTTCCTATTATATATTTTCTTACTTTTATTTAGTCACTTAATTAAATTAATCATCAATTTATTTTGATATTAACTATATTTATTGATTTTCTGAAGAATCCTAATCTAATTCTTCAGAAGCTATTAATATGTCTCTTTATATCTTTTTTAAAGCTGATATTTCCCTCTTATGGCATATTTCTATTGCTTTCCTAGTATTTTATAGATCTTCTAATTCTTTATTGAGCCATTCATCAAGAGATTACTTATTATCACAATATTTAGATTTTTTTTCAGTTTCATACCTAAGATATATAGCTTCTTCTCGAAAACCTAATAATTTTCCTTCTTCTTTTAAAGCCTATTATTGAAGTTATAAAATTGAAGATTTTGATAATTCATCACTTAATTTTTTTCTGTAAGAATTAAAACTTCTCTCTTGATTTATTTCATTCTCACTTCTTTTTTCAGATTAACTTTCAGTTTTTTTCAAATGATTTTAAACAATATTTATTATTTATTATTACATTTACCTATTAATTTATGATAAATCTTGATTTTTTACAATACTTTGAATATAAATATTCCAATTATCTAATTCTTAGTTAAGTTGATTCATTATTGATAAAGACTCTTCAGATACAACAGAACTTCTAATATTTGATATATGAACCTACTTTTCTCCTCCTTAACAAAATAATAAACCTTCATCGCTATTTAATGTTTATTATGACATAATTGCATTTATTTCCCAATCAATGCTCTGTTTTTAAGATTAAATAAATTTTCTTTTTAATTTTTATCTCTTCAAATATTCTTTCCAATTAATTTAAATAGTTAAAGCAGCTTAATTTAAATAATATTCATAAAGATTATCAATATCTTCTTCTTTTTATTAATTTTATTATTATTTTTAATCTATTTAATGTTAAAATTATTCTATTTAAGTATTCTAAAATTTTTCAAATCGTTTTGTAATTTCTTCAAACTTTTTTTTTATTTCTATAACTTTTTATTTTTACTAAACTTTTTCTTTTAAACATTTATTTTTTTGTTTTTTCTATTTTTCAATAATTTTCTTTGTTTTTTTCTTTAATTTATCTAGATTGCATTGCCTATTTAAAGTTTTTCAAATTACTTCTTATATTCATTATCCTTTAACTTCAATTTTATTTCATTCTCTTTAATTTACATGGATTTCTACTTTTATTTTATATATTTCTTTAAAGGTGAACTATTGTTTTATTTTATATTATTTTTGTCTTTTGATGATTGCTACTTTGTTTATTAAGGACTTTCTACTTTATTAATAATTTAATACTTCTTCTCTTATTTTTAAATTCTTCTGGTGATACACTTCTCTTAGTTTCAATTGTCTGTTTAGTAGTTTTGGTTGACATATTGATAGGACTTCTCTATGATGATATTTATTAAGTATTCTTGTTAATTCGTTGGGTTTTAATAGGAATATTAATCATTTTTTTCTATGATAGTTTAAACTCTTTTTTTTGATTTTATGATCTCCCCTATTATCCTTGTAATCCATTATTAGATCTTTAAGGAGAAGGAGTATGATTTCCTTATTACATTAGTTAACGAACAAATTAATATTTATATGATTTAATAAAAGTCATATTTAAAGAATTTTATAATATTTTAATGATCTTAGGTTTATTTTGTTACATTAATTCTTCATATTGGTTGATTATAAATATATGATATGTTATTATATTTTTTAATTTCCTTATTATAATAATGAATATAATGAAACAATGACGTTTTTAATTTTATTTAATATAGAAATAAAATTTTCAAATTTTAAATTAATCAATAAAATATAATGCTTTGATTTCATTCATATATTTTTAATGATAAAGATGTTTAAAAATAAATTTAGATAATTGAATTAATTATTTATTTGTATAAATCTCTTATTATATATATTAATATAAGTAACTTAAATAATTTAAATTGAATTATGGTCAATAATTAAAAGAATTAATATATAACAAGAAAACTCTATTACAATATATTGAATTATAAAATTTATTGATAAGAATAAGATAAATCTTTATGAAATTTCAAATTGATAATAAAACATAAACTTTAACTTATCAAATTTGTTTTGTAATCAAAATATGGAATAAAAAAAGATTCCTATATAAAATAAGTTATGAGAAGAAGTATTTAGTTTCAGGTTTATAATTCTTTTCAAACATCTCTTTTAAGAATTTATTTTAGAAATAATACCTTTTATTTATTTGTTTCATAATATAATTTTTCGAATGTTTTAGTTTAATTATTTCATCTTCTTGTAGGAGTTAAACATCTTCATCTTCTTAATTTTTTATTTTTTTATTACTTTTTTTCTTTTGATACTTCTTAATTCTTTTTTATCTAATTGGAATTGCTTCTATCCAAAATTCCTCATTTTCCACTTCCAATAGCTTAATAAAATTCTATTAACTTTTTATTGAAAGAAGCTCTTCCATAATAGCCTATGTAGGGTTTTAAGGATCCTCTTCTACAATTTAGTATTGAATTGATTTATTTTGTTATTAAAATGATGTGCATTGATCAAAACGATGAATTTTTAATTCTTTGATCTATCCATTCCAGTTATTGCATTTTAAACATGCAATCTCTAATTTCTCGACTGTCTAAGCCATAATTTCATCTGTTTAATAAAAAGTGGCATTTTAATACAATCTTCTACAACAAGGGCATTGCTTCTTTTTTTTTGTCCATTAAATGATACATCTAACACAAAAGTTATGTCTAAATTTAAATTTAATCATTACCCACAAATTGTTTTGATTGGCTTATAGAAAACTTGAGAACAAATCGGACACATGAATTCACTGTAGTCTACCGAAAGTATTTTTATATCTTCTCTCATAAATAAAATAATTAATATAGTCATTTATTTTTTGAAATCTAATTCCAAATACCATTGATTCTATCAAAGACGTCATTTAAAGATTACTTTATATATTGTAAAAATAGGAAATTGTTTGTTCTTTTTTAATTTTCTATCTGAGTTTTCTTTCTTTATGAAATTAATATTCCATTTTTAGGAAATTGATAAATGTATGAATTTATTTAAATTCATAATCATTTTTTATTGCTTATTGATATGTTTAAGAAAATTAATTGAATTGGCCATCTATAATATGTTATCAATTTTCAAATTACTTTTATATTTTTATTTAATCTTGAGAGAATTATTATTTTCTTGTATTTCTGAAAATCTTTTTGGATTAGAATGATTGAAATCTTATGATGTTGAAATATTTTATAAGAAATCAACTATTATTGTATTTTATTGTAGTATTTTATTCTTAATTTTTGTGCTGTTCAAAAAAGTCCACATTAAATATCAATAACGCATGATTGTTATATCAACATATTATAGAATACATCCAAAATTTCTATTATTTATTTAAGCTTTTCTTTATTGATTATGTTGGTAATTATGTTATTTATAATAATCTTATTTCAATTTTTGATCTGATTTAGTGTGATTGCAATTTGAAATCTTATAATAATCCTTGTTAATATCAAATAAAGCTGGCTGGAAAAAATAATATCGTGGAATTGGATAAATTAATTTTTTCCAGATTCTTTGATTAAAAAGCATTAAAATTAATGAAAAGATTAGCACAAAAAAGAAGAGAGCCAACCGAAACTACTGTTTGTGTATAAATTTGTTAAATTATAGTTTAGTGATTTGAAGACTGAACCTGAAGAACTTAAACAACAAGATAAAAGATTGAAAAATTGGAATAATATGTTTGGCAATTTTTTAGGGGAAGGACTTGTTCGTTAAAAGAAGAAAAATAAACATTTTGATCCTGTATTTCTAAAAGAAGCTCCTCTGTATTGTGGAAATAATTTGTACGATAGTCCTTCAGTAAGAGATAATTTTGAGAAATTCATTGAAGGGGAAATAACAGCTTGTGAATTCTTAGCTAGAAAAAATCAATCAGAGTTGTTAGATAGATAAAGACCTACTTCTCCTAAAAAAATTAGACTATTTAGAGTAGAAAATTGTAAGAATTAATCCAACCAAAATAACCAATAAACTGGATTCTTAAAATTACTGAAAGACAAAACTGAGGAAGTAAATAAATAATTTAGAATTCAATCACGATTTGCAGTTTTAAGAAATCTAATAGAACATAAAATAAAAATGAAAGAAGAAGAAGATATTATTAAAAGAAGTAGAGAACTTAAAAATGTAGGTGTCATCAAATAAATGTATGATATAAGTGATGAATATATTAAATTAATAGAAAGAAGATTTATGGAAAAACGATCAACTCCAGTAATTATAAAAAATTCAGTTAATGGTTAATAAATCAAACTTATACAACACCAAAACCCATATTAAATTCTTAAAACTGCATAATATGAAAATGAAACAAAAAATAAATATGAACCACCTACTTAAACTTCTACAATTAAGTTCCAAATTGATAAAAAGGCTTAATAATATATAGAAGATTTATAAACTAAGAATTGTATTTCAAATGAAAAGGCTAAGAAAAAGATATTTTTTAATTCTCAATATAAAAATGTTGTTCATAAATAATCTTAATCTTTACATAATCTTAGAAATGTAAAATCTATGGTTCCATTTGTTAAATAAAAATATTTAAATAATTAATACATTAATAATGATTTAGAACTCATTAAATACATAACTGATTATTAAATTGAAGATCCATTTCATGATAAATAAATTTAATCTAAAATTAGGAAATCTTTATTAATATCTGCAGGTATTGTTCAAAATCATCATTCTCATAAAAATGTTCAAAAAGTTAATAAATAAACATATTTAAATATTAAAGATTAATTATCCTAAAAATCTTCATAAACAATAGATGATTCTTTGAATTCAATGTATGAATTTAATGTTGATTCTTTGTATAATTAAAGTATTGGTTTATAAAATAAACTACTTGGAAAATAACATGATGGTTTTAGTAAAACAATTAAATCCATTTAAAAAAACGAAAGTTTGAAAAAGTATTATTATCTATTTTAAATATTATTAGAGAAATTATCATAAAAAACATCTAAAAACTTGAAGGTTTAGAGAAATTGAAGATAACAGAATGATATCATTTGAGAATATATTTTTACATAATAAATTCTTTGTGTCTATATATATTATCCTTTTTTATCATAACTATTCATATTGATTTATTTATAAAATTGAATAAAAATATGATAATTTTAATATGTATTTCAATAATATATTAATAATGAATTTGTCTGGAGAATCAACAATTCATTTAGATAGTAGAAGATCAAGAAATAAAACAGAAACTAAGTAAAAATCTTAAAGTCCTCAAATAAAAACTTAATTTACTAAATATTAATAATAACATAAAAAAAGCAAAACCAAAGAAAAATTGTCTCAATTTTCTGAGCAATTACCAATTGTAACAAAAAAACTAAATCCTAAGTCTATTAGTTTTACAAAAAAAAGAAATCAATTTAAACCAACTTCTTAAGATTTATATTTAAAAGTAATTGTTTTTTTTTTAATTAAATAGTATTATATTGGATGGGGTAACAATGAGGCATTAGTTAAAAGAATAATGTCTAAAAGATTATAATGGAAAGAAACAACTGATTCAAGCTCTATGTTTGTAAATTTCAAATGGTAATAAAGTGAAAAGGGATATAGATATGAAAGACTAATTGTAAGTTAAAATTATAAATAACTTGTCAATCATTTTGAACATCATAAAGAAATCTCAAATAAATCTTATCTTATTAAAAATTTGTCTTAATATTGTGAGGTAAATACATAATAATTTACAATAGAAACATAAATTAAATGTATTTGATTATACTCCATTAACATTTGTTATTGACTTTAGTGATGAAAATTGTGATTACAATATAACATAGTTTCTTAAAACTTATGAATAATTTGCTCCAAAAAAACCTTCATCAAAATAAATGTTAGATGTTAAAAGAAGATTAAGAGGAAATTTTTGTTGTACATATCAAAGAGAACCTATTTCACAATTCACAAAAATCTAATTAAACAGCACTTTCTTAGCAGAGGATTCTACATATATGTGGCTATTAAAACCAACATTTTTAAATAGAGGAAGAGGAATATCAATTTTTGATAATTTAGAGACTTTAGTCAAATTAGTTTCAGACTTTTAGGAAGGATTAAAAGAGAAAACATTAAATTAAAAAGATGAATCATCAGGAGAAGAAGAAATTCCTTAATAAGTTTAGAGTGCCTAAATAACAAAAAAAGATCCTAATTAATAAATAAAATAATAATAATCATCAGGTCAGTGTATAATTAAATCACATTCTTTTGTTATTCAAAAATATATTGAAAGACCTGCATTAATTAATAAAAGAAAATTTGATATCAGAGTTTGGGGATTGATAACTCATGAATTAGATGCTTATTTCTTTTAGGAAGGGTATATAAGAACATCATCTGAAGATTTTACTTACAATATTGAAAATACATTTGTTCATTTAACAAATAATGCTATCTAAAAATATTCTCAAAATTATGGTTAATTTGAAGATGGAAATCAGTTATCTTTTAAAAACTATTAGGATTATTTAAAATCATAAAATATTAATTGTAATGTTTAAGATGTATATATATATATATATTATTATTTAGTTAGTTAATAAAATGAAGGAAAGAATATGGATGGTGTTTAATTCTGTAAAGAATAAAATTAATTTCGAAGATAGAAAATACTGTTTTGAAATATTTGGATTTGATTTTATTTTAGATAGTGATTAATAAGTATGGTTAATAGAAGTGAATACAAATCCATGTATAGAAGAATCAAGTCCATTATTAAAAATGTATATTCCTAGAATGTTAGATGATGCATTTAAATTAACTCTTGATGTCTTATTTCGATCTCAACCTTCTCATAAATAATCATTACCATAGATTTGTATTTATTAATATTTAATATTCTAAGATTAATTACCTTAAATTAAAGAAGAGTAACATAGTGACTATCCAGTTATTGGTTACTCTAATGATGAAAATATGTGGATGTTATTGGGTTCATTAAGTGATAGAAAAATAAGAAAAAAAAAATGATTATTTATATATATATTTATATACTATTTAAATTATTAATGCTACTATAATTTAATTTCAAATATTCAATCATTAAAATAATATTGGCAATAGTTTGTCACATTTCTGTTTCTTAAATACATTATAATGAATCAATCAACATTATGTTCTTATTAAAATAAATAAATAAAATTAAAAAATTAAGAGTGTCAAGATTTATCAAAAAAGTTTGATCTAAAAAGGATTTCTAAATTTATAATAAAATAACACCATTTAAACTATTTACTATTAAATTTTTAGATCAAAATAAGTAACTTATCTATAAAAATATTCTACTATTAACTTATGGTCCACTCTAAAAGGTCTGCCCAAATTTAATTAATACTTTCATTATATTTATAATCACTCAAGGAATCCTTGACATTAAATAAATATTAAGATGATTAAAAAAACGTCTATTGATAGAAAAGCTATTTATGATCTATTCCAAAATATAGACATAATATTTGCTTAAGCATTAATATTGAATTCATTCCCATTTATTCATGGCATACCGGATCAATAATAAATTGAGACCATTTTGAATAGAGTGGATGCTGAATTAATATAAAATAAAGGTATATGGACAGAGGCTTAGGATTAATATTTATAAATTATAGTCTTTGGAACTTGTTTAAAGACTAGAACACGACCATTAGATTTGGTAAATATATAGTGTGTTATAAATATAGTCAACATTGTAATGGGATTAAATCTCTACAATATTCAAATTTCATAATTGGAAAGCATGTAGAAATAGATGGTTAAATGAGAAACGTAAAAAAGTGAACTGGACTCCTTAGGAAGATTAAGTGCTTATTTAATTGTAATCATTACATCCTAACAAATGGTGTGAAATAGCTATAGAATTAATGAAAATCTGTTAAACACCATATGTACGATTAGGTAAATAATGTCGAGATAGATGGGTTAATAAGCTAGACCCCAAAATACTTAAGTATGAAAATTTAAATATAAAATAAAAGTGTACCATGGTATAAGGAAGAAGAATTAAGATTATTTTAAGAAGTAAAGAAAAGAGGAAAAAGATGGGCAGATATATCAGCTTAAGTTTTTAAGTTTAGGAGAACAGAAAATACAATAAAAAATAGATTTTACAATTTGTTAAAATAAGAGGAAAATAGATAGAGATTAGGTAGAGTGCCTAAAGAAGAAAGAGATATTCTATTAATTGATTCAGTTATTGAGACATTAACAAGAGATTTAAATAAATGTGATAAATCGACAAGCCAAAATGAAGCCAATATTGAAAATAAGAATTTTGAATTTTTAGAATTTAACTCATCAGACCTCTATGGATTAGTAATAATAAAACACAAGAAAATATAAAAATTAAATAATCCATGAATTGTTATATAATCTATATTTTAATATAAATTCTGTTAAACTATTCTACTCTTAGTAATTGATAATTTATAATACAAATCAAATGTTTAACATAAACGAATTTCCTTCTCTTTATTATAATCTCATTAATTTAAAAAAACGGGTTAATTGTAAATTTTTAAATATTATAATATAATTAATTTCTGTTAATAAGAAAAATATTAGTTTAAATTATAAAAAATAAATTATATTCATTCCTATATTTATTATTTAATCAATTTCATCAAATCTAAATAAATTTTCTCATTTTCAAATTCTCTAATAATTTCTTAAACAGCTATTTTCAAAGATTATTTTGTTTTATAGTTTTCATTTTTTGAATTTACTTTTTAATTAAGAACTGCCTTAAAACAAGTATATATTTTTTTGCAAATATCTTAATCTAATTCAGATTGTATAATAAATTTTATCCTATCAATAAAAGAGACAAGATTATCTTCGGGATCATTTATTTTTAATTTGATTAACAATTTAATCATCTTCAATTAAAAATATAGAACATTTATACTAATTCTATCAATTTCTCTAGGTTTAAGCATTTGTTATAGTAAATCATTCAATTCTTTATTGAGATTTGATGGGAGTTTTAACATTTCATTTCTTTAATAATATTTTAATATTTATCCTCGATCATAATTTTAAAAAGGAAATTATTTATACAATATATAATAAAGCACACATCCAACACTCCAAATATCACATTTGGATGAATATTAAAGTTGAAGTTAAATTTCTGGTGCTATACAAGTTTTAGTACTAAATGAAATTATTGCATTTACCCTATGCAAGACTGATATATTGTGAGATCTTAACCATAACATTTGGAGGTTTCAAAATCTATAAGTTTGAATTTTGTTCCATCAAATACTATATTTTAAGGTTTAATATCTCTATGCATGTATTTATATTTGGATAATTACAATAAACCTTTAATGATATCAATTAAGCACTTTATAATCAAATCAATATTAAAATTATTAATAGTTTATTCAATAAAATTACACAAATTCCCATCTTCATTATACTCTTCCAAAACAAATATTTTTCCAATATCCTAATGGGATTCTATTACAAATATCTTTACGCAATTATCCAAATTTTCAGCCTAAATAATTTATAAAATCTTAATCAATTTGAATATATACATTATATAATTCATATGAAAAATCATAGATCTTCTTCACATACTTTTTAGTCTTAGATTTAGATTGTACTATAAAAACTTTTTAGTTTATTTATTGTACAACAATATAGTTATTCTCTATAATACTATAAGAAACTTGAATCATTTTTAATAATTATTGTGTATTATATTTTTAATTATTTTTATTTAAGCTTATATTGTAATCTTAAGAAATAATACATATGAATTATGTCATTAATATCGTCATTGTTAAGATTAATTTTACTTTTTTTTTTTAATTTGATATTTATTCGCTCTTTAGCAGAATTGAGTTCTTTTTTTCAATTTTATGGATAAACATTTTTGCCTTTTGAAACTTATTATAAAGTTAGAAATTATATCTAACTAATTATGCTGATAGATTTCAAAAATAATTTTTTAAGAATATAGCTACAATGAAACATTATATATAAATAGATATAATATTTATATTTATTAGAAATTTATTAATAAATTAAAAAAGCATTAAAATAATAATATTATTGTATAAAATTACATCTATTGTCTATTTAAATAAGATGAGATACATGTAAAATTCATATTTATTGCTATTTAAAAATAGTTCTTAAATGTTAATAAATTTTATTTAATTCTTTGAATAAATATTAAATATTTCTTATACAATTTTTATAAATATATATATATTCTATATACACAGATGAGTGATGCAGAGAATTTGAATGACTAATTCGTTATTGAAACTCTACAAAATTTGTTGATTGAATACAATGAACCTTATGTAGAAAAAAGAGCTAGAATTTGTGGTTAAAGTGATGATTACTAATGTATAGAATTAAGATAATGATTAGCTGAATTTTTTGTTTCACTTGAATAAATAACAAAAAATGAATAAACCATAAAAAATTTAATTGAATTATGCATGTTTATTTTAGATAAAACATAATAAACTAATTTTGAAAGGGAAGAGGATTTGGCTTAACATGAAGAATAAATCAATCAATTATAAGAAAAAATTAATTTTGAATCCAAAAATTCAAAGGAGTATTAAGTAATATATATTTATATTACTCAAAGAAAATGTATAAAGAAGAGGCTTAAAAAGTTTAAGAATAACTCTCAGAAATTTAGAAATTAGAATAGAGTGTATAGGATTTTGCTAATGAATTAGCAATCTTAACTTAAAACTAAAAGCATCGTTTAAGTGAATAGAAAGTAAGGATATTTTAATCTAATTAGTTTAAAAATGTAGACTAAAATGATAATAAAATTATTGAAGACTTAAAGCAATAAATATAAAATTAAAAGTAAGAGAATATTAAGCAAAAAGAAAAAATTGATTATTATAAGAATCAATACTAGAAGTAAATGACAGAATAAGAAGATGCCTTAAATGAATTAGCTGTTTTAAAAATGGAAAAAATGAAGAATGAATCAAAAGTTAAAGCTTTAGAATAAGAAATATATAAATTAAACTAAATTATTGTGGATTATGAATAGAAATCTTAAATTACTGACTTAAAGATTAGTTCACTTAATAAATAAATATATGATTTGTAAAATGCTTCTGGATATAAATTTGAAAATGATAATCAAGGATCTATGATATAAAGAAACTCTATCTCAACATCAACATTCCAATAATAAAATTAATAGACTGCTTCATTCAATAATAATAATTCAATGATTAGTAATGCAATCAATAGCAATCTTAAATCTGATTTACCTGAATTATCTTATAGATAACCTCATCCATCTTAATTCAATGATATTGATGAGATTAAAGAGGCACCTGAAAATTTAGAGTAATCAGCTATGCATTCAAAAAAAAATACTGTTATTCCTGCTGAATTTGTTGTTTCCAATCAATAATAATATGATATACAAAAGTTAGAAGAAAAACTTCAAAAATTAGCAACTCCTAGATAATTAGTAACACCTAGAGGTTAACCCAATATAACTCCAAGGAATGTTATTTCAAAAGCAGTTTAAGAATCTTAAGAACTAAGAGCTGGTAAATTGCAGGAAAAATTAAAATAAAGTTAGATTAATTTAACATCACCTAGAATTTAAATGCCATAACCTTAAATTCCTAAAATTGAACTTCAAAAATAAGAAGATGCTTAATTAAAAGTATTATAATAGGAACCATAACCAATTACAATAAGAAATGAAATAGATATCGGCTCTATTGTAGATGATGATTATGAAACTTATTTTTATGAATAAAAAGTGAAAGCTCCTTAAGTAAAAAAACAATTTAAATTACCTCTTTTATCAATAGGTGCAAATGGGGGAAATTAATAGACCTAAGAAGGATCTAATTAATAAGTTTCATAATCTTAATAGTCTTAATAAAAATAATAAACATAATTACCTTAATAATAATAATAATAATAATAATAATAATAATAATAAAATTAGTAAGGTATATAATAATAATAAAATTAAACAAAGCAAATTAGTGCTCCTCATTAAATGTACAAAGAAATTTATTAAGCAAATGAAGCTTATTTTTTAAATATTAAACAAGATTAAATTAAAATTACAACTCAAATTGATAGAGGACTTAGACAAAGTATGATATAAACAGGAATAGGTGGATAAAAATAAATAACTAAAAGAGATCCATACAGAGAATTTTTTGATTTAGTAACATTAAGAAATATTTATAGTTATGCTAATGTGTAAAATTGAATTCAGATTATTTTGATGACATTGTCTATATAGATACTTCAAATTACTATTAAGAATGTAAAGCATCAGGAAAACCATTTAATGAATGGGAAGAATGGATCAGAAATAGATTAGAATCATAGGTTGATTTTTCAGATTGAGCATAATGTTTATTCATAAAGAAATCATTCATTTTCATATAATTTTTTAGCTAAAATACCTCCATATTTTTTCTTTTCTAATTCTTATTATTATTATTATTCTTCTGGAGTTAATGGTTTTTATTATTTTTAATTTTTGTTTTCTCCCTTAGGGATATCTTTAGGATCAATCATAAACATTTCTTCAATTTTTTTATCCAATTCTATATCATTTAAATTACGCTCAAGAACTTCACCTTCATCTTCATCTATAACTTCAGATTTATCTAGTTTTTATGAATTCATAAGATCATTTTCTCTTTCTTTTTCAATTCTTTCTTTTATTTTTGGATTCATCATTATTATTTCAAGATATTTTTATTCATCAAATGAATATTGATTTAATGTAATATCTTTACTATATTTAACAACATCTTCATATATTGTACAAAACTTTTAAAATATAGAAACCATAGATTCTAAAAAATCCATATTAATTCCTTAAAGATTCTTCATCCAAATATTATTCCAGTCATTTTCTATTGTAACTGATTCCCAAAGAGTTCTCAAACGTACAGGTCCCATGAAAACTATGTTATCAATAGTCAACACTATGCCTAGTAGTACTTAGAGCAAAGACATCTCTTTAATTTCATATAATGTATGATCGTAAACAAGTTATTTGAATTCATTTAAACATTCAATTCTAAATAGAAAAAACAATAAATTTATTTAAATACTTCTAATCTTTTGTTTCATAAAGAGGATCCAATTAGGCTTGCATAATAGATTTCATTTCTAAAAATATTTTATTTAAAAACTCTTCAACATTTGTATAGTAACTGGGTGGTCTCTCAAAAGAATAACTATCCAATCCATAAATATATTCATATTCAAAAGATAGATTATCAATATCATGCAAATCTTTTGTTGTATCAGTATATCTAGGTTCTGTTCTGGCAATCATATGTTCTGAATTTCCACTATTTTACCATATTTCTAAAGGGAATCTACTTGGATTATTTATGAAAATATCTAAACCCATAATAAATCCAACTTTTATTAATCTATGTCTGCTTTATGGGTCATAAAAATTGAATATTTTTCCAGCTCTTGCTTTTCCCATATATGATAATGTAATTCCAGGTAAATATTCTTAAACCTCTAAATATGGATTCTCAAGTCTATTTGTTATTTTTTAATGCAATTATTTTATCATAAATGTTGCTCTTTATAATTCCTTAGTCATAATTTTGAATTCACTTGAATCCCATCTAACAATTCTTTTATTAGGAACAGGAACTCCCAAAACTAATGCTAATTATGAAAAAAAGTATCCTTAAGCAATATTTGGATATCCTTTTACAACAACTGATCCTTCATTAGTTTCCACAAATATAGCACCTTTATCCAGAGAATCACTTAATGCTATTGCCCTTAAATCACTCCAAACAATCTTCTTGGTTAAAGTTTTGCTTGCAAAATTAAATTCCTTTAAGTTATAATCCAAAGGTATATCACTCTTTCTATCATCCTAACCTGGACCTGGTCTTCTTAATGGATATGGTGCATAATCAGGATGCTCCATTTTTCTTTTTGGCTTAGTAAATTAAGATATCATATAAAAGAAAATAATATATTAAATGAAAATAAAAATATACAAATTAATTATAATAATCAAAATAGATTAATGAATAGCTTGTAATCTAAATTAAAATCAAGATTTATATCAACTGCTTTTAAACTCTCTTTAGTTATTTGACCATTCGATGATAGAAATGTAAACATTAATATTAAATATTTTTCTATTTTATATACATTTGGCTCTAAGCATATAGCTATGAATTCTAAAATTTATGATTATAGATTTTTTACAATAGTATTCCAGATCTTAATATTTATAATTGATTAATTTATCAATCTCAGCTTTTGTTAATATTCCTGATTGAGATTTATTCATAAATAAAAATCCATTTTTAATATTAATTATCTCACTCTAATCTAATTATGTGGCTAAATAGAGCAAACCAACTTATTTAATCTAATGATATCCTTGCCATCTCTCAATAAGTGCTTTTGTTAATATGACTTCACCTTATTAAATATATTATTAGAGCCATTCATGCTATAATATTTATTCCAAATTTAATCTTTATTTAGAAGGTTTTAACAATTAGCTAATCAATTCCTTTCCTAAAAGCGACACATTCTTCCACTCTGGTCCATCAAAATCAAATTTCCCCCTTTTTATAGAATATAATATCTCTTATTCTGTTTCACCATAAAATGGAGGGTATCCACATAATAAGACATATAATATAACACCAATTGACCATAAATCACATTTATTATCATATGTACCTTCTAAAACCTCTGGAGCCACATAATATGCCTTAAAATTATATATAAGTTATTTATACAGTTCCAGCCTTAGTCCATTAATTCAAGATTCCAGGTTAGAATATTCGAGCTAAACCAAAATCTATAATATAAAGAGTATTAAGATCATTATTCGTTTGAAATAAAAAATTTTCTGGTTTTAAGTCTCTATGCACAATATTTAATGATTAATAGTAGATCACTGATCTAATCATTTATATAAATATTATTAATGCCCCTTATTCATCAAAATTACCCAATTCTAAAACCTTGTCAAAAATATCACCTCCTTTACATATTCTAAATTTAATTGTTAATTTTATACTCCATTACTACATAAATATTGTCATTATCTTCAAATGTTTCAAAGACTCTAATTACATGGGGATGATCCTAAAAAATATGAATTTCAATAATTACTAATAATTCAACTGTTCTCAATTCATTTGTAAGTCTTTCTTTCTATTTTACACTTGCTTTATGGATAATTTTCACTGCTCTTGCTAATCCAGTAGCACGATGAATTGCTCTGTAAACCATTCCATAAGATCCTTAACCAAGTTTCTATATTGATGAGATCATTATACATCATTCTTATTTATTTCATAAATGTCTTAAAATTTCTTATTTTTGCTTGAGTTTTTGATTAATTCAACTTTTTTGAATTGTTTCATTAAAATAAAATAATGAAATTTGGTAAATAATCAAAATTATCCTTTGTAAAATAAAGTAATAATCAAATAAGTTAATAAATTTCCATTTTATTTATGTAAACTTATTAAATTACAAATTGTTCAAGATTGCTAAACAACATGAATTAATAATTATTATATATAAGACTAAAAAACGACAAAATAATTTAATATTTTAATTAAAAGCATTATTAAAATATTTATCATATTTTATGTAGGAAAAATAAAATGAAATATTTGAAATTCTATAAAAACAAGCAGAAGAAAGGAAAATAATGAAAAAATAAGAAATGTTTTAATTAAAGAAATAAAAAATAGCAGAGATTAAATAAGACAAAAAAAAACTTGTAAATAATGAAATTTACTATTATTTGGATAGACTGATGGTCTAGTTAAACATCCATATTAATTTTAACCAGGCAAAGGAGTTGGATAATTTTTTTAGAAAAGTGACTTTCTTTTACCTAAATAACATAAATAAGGTTTGGAGCGTATTCAAAGTGCATGGCTGCCTACATACAGTCATTCTCGTTTAATTAGTGCTACACCATTTGATACAGAACCATTTCCTCGTCCTCCATCAACAAAAGAGAAATTATGGAGACCATTCTCATCTTAACCGAATAAGCTGAACATGATATAATTAGTACCTCATAGTCCAAAAGATAATGCATTAACACCAAAGAAGAATTCATTGGCTTTTGATTCAGGTGAAAAGCTTATTCCAATGAAACCTTTTCTACCAACTAGAAGAATATTTAGTGCATTTCCAAAATGATTATACTTAATTTACAATATCTAACTACAAACTTAAATATAAACATTTATAAAGCTATTTTTAATTTAAAATATATTCCAACTAATGAAATATTAGTTGAATAAATTAGTAGAGCAACATAAATATCAAAAATAGATTTTTATCAAAAATCAAGATAGTAAAAATGAATTGGTTCTTCTTTATTGTTCCAACATTTAAAATTATAATTTACATTTTTGTCTGTGTACAATTTATTATTCTAATTTAGCAAGTTCATCATTTTATGCCATTCTTTTTGCTAATAATAAATATTCTTATTCTTTTGATTTAAGTTTTTCTTATTCTTAATGTCTTCTTTCACTTTATTAATTTCGAAATAATTCAGCTTCTTTATAAAATTATCTTTTTCTATCAGTTTCTAAATTCTCTCTTAATAAAATTGCTTATTAAATTTTAGAGATTTCCAATTCTCTTTATTTCTCTTCCAATTCTAATTATTTCCGTTTGTTATACAATACTTATATAAATGCTTCATTTTATTTATCATCCATTAACCACTTATTTCTTAATTTATTATAATGAAACTCTGTCATCTATGATCTAACATTATTTATAATTTCTATACATATTATCTTTATTAGTATTGTTTGACACTTCTACAAAAGAACTTTTACTTTAATCTGTTTTTATTTTTGTTGATAAAAATTAGGATGGATCAACACTCTTATTCACTTTTTTTTTTAAATCCTATTTAACACTAGATCTTAACATAAAAAAATTCTGATAAGCTTTTCTTAGAAATATTTATTTAATTGAATTATTTTATCCATACTTCTATATAAATAGATCCTTATCCATAGTTATTAATAAATAATGAATAAATAAAAATATTTGACAATCAATAAACAAAATTCAATGATGATCCTTATATTTAGAGCCTATTACAAAGTTTCTAACATATAGACAAGGTGAATCATCTTGATTTGGTGTATAATCATCATCATAATCATTTTCTAAAGATTAGACTTAAACATCAATAAATTATTTATAAGAAGCTAGATTTCTATTTGATCCTTCATAATGATTCATTTTAGAAGTATTAAAAGAAGCTATTGTTCCTCCTGGACTAGATGCTCCCTCAAGAATTGTAGAGTTTCTTTTGGGAACTTCTAAATATATTATATTTTTCCGACTATTATCTAATCTACCATTTATAAATTTAGTTTCTTATTATGTCACTTTGCACATCGAATTTTCCAAACCAGGTTATAAATCAATTAAATCTTCAAATTAATTCGTATTTGATTAGACATCAATTGATATGCTCAAATTGTTTTTTTCTGAAAAAAGACCTTGTATTTTTTCCCAATCAAATTTAGAATCTATAATTAAATCATCTTATAAGAGTTTTTTTAATCCAACATAATCAGGAGTCTATTGGAATTCGTATTACTTAGATATTTTCAGCATCTTTACTAGAGACTTAATAAATTAATGATGTATACTTTAGGTAATAAGTCATTTAATTTATCCAAAGAATTATTTTATTTCATTTATAGTATTTTCTTATATTTATCTTCTTTGTTAACTACTTAAATATTTTACCAAGGCAATTCCCCCAAATAGAAATAAATAAGTACATAAGCTAATGATTCAATATCATCTCTTCTGGATTACTCATTTCCTAAGAGCTATATCTATTGTATATAAAACCTATTAATGCATTCACACTAGCATATCTAGCTGTGCCAATCAATCCTTTATTACTTGTAAATGGGATATGTTTACCATTACTGTCCCTATAATACTTAGATAATCCAAAATCAATAACGTAAATTTGGCTATTATCTTGCCGACCAATCGTAAAATTTTCTGGTTTGATATCTCTATGAATTAGGTTTTTTTCATGAAAGGCTACTATTTTATATTTTTAATACCTTATACTCTTTCTAACAATTATAGACCAATCTTCAAAACAGTATTTTATGTAAACTTTCCATTACATTTTCTCATTAGTTATTCTAAATTCATTCCTAAATAAGATTCCATAAAGAAGTTGTAATGGTCGTCTCTACCATAGAATTTTAATTATGGAAAACCTTTAAATTTAATAAAATAATACCTTTCAAACCTTTAACATCTTATAATACTTTGATTTCTCTAATTAATAAACTTACACCTTTTTAACTTTCATCCCTTTTCTCAAATTTAGTTGCAATTAATTCTCCATTTTTTAGGTTTTAAGTTTTAAAGACCATTCCAAAAGATCCTGCACCAATTTTCTCCAACAATTTATATTTGCCTGCAATAACTGTTCCAGGATTTAATTTCTTGGAAAATATTTTGCTATTATCTCCATCATTCATTTGATTTGATTATTAATAATTATGAAATTCGAGTAAGTATTAATTACATTATATATTTTTCTATGATTGTTTTATCTATCAAATTAGATTAAAGAAAAAGTTTAATTGAAATTTCAGAAAATTGTTCATCATTAAAATATCAAATATATATGATTTTGAAAATCATGTTTTCTCCTAACATAAATAATTGATATATAAATATATAATAATTTTAAATGATACTCGTTTAAATGTAGAAGTCTAGATCTTGATGAAAATAAAGCAAAATCATTATAATTAATTTAAGAGAAACTTGGTCACCAATCATAATAATTTTCGATAGAAATTAAAATATCATAATAAATATATTGAATTAGACTTTAAAACTCAATATTTTTTATTAAACTCTTTTAATTCAATGTAGTAAAGAGATGAAGAGACATAAAGAATTTTAGAAAAAAATGATCACTACAATGAGGCCCCTGAAGTAGATTCTTCTTTGACCAGTAGATTAGGATTCATTTAAAAAGTACGTTTTTAGACTTATGAATTATAGGTGTATTCTATCTTGTCCATGCAATTATTATTCACAGCATTACTTACAATAGTGTCAATTACTTAACCAGCTATAAGAGAATTTGAAGTAACACAAATTTGGCTATTTGTGATTGCTGCCATAACAGCCATAGTGTTAATGTGCTGTCTCCTTTGTTGTAAGTAAAACGCAAGAAAAGCCCCAAAAAATTATATTTTATTAAGCTTCTTTACTTTATGTGAAGCATATGTGGTCTCAGTTATTTGCTGCTCAGTTGCAACAGATTATTCAAATGGAAGTATTAGAATTATAATTATATTAGTCGACCTAATAATTATTGCATTATCTATGACCGTCTTAATGACTATGGGATTAACTATGTATGCATGCACAACAAAAGAGGATTTTACAATTTGCACAGGTTTACTTTGGTCTTTAGCTATATGCTTATTAATGCTTTTTATTTTCTCTTTGTTATTTCCAAGCCGATTAATATAAATTATCTATTCAATTTTGGCAATATTTTTGTATTCCATTTACATCATTGTTGATACTTAATTGATAGTTGGTTCAAAGGTATTTATTTTCTATAATATTAACAGAGACATTCTCTTTAAAAAGATGATTACATAATTGGGGCACTCATTTTGTACATTGACATAATAATACTATTTTTAGAATTGCTAAAATTATTAGTTTAGATATTTGGAAAAAATTGAGAATAAAAAAAAATGAACATTCATTTATAAAAAAATAAATTAAAAAATCCTCTAATTTATTAAATTGAAATAATAAACTCATTGTTTTCTAAATTCTACTACCCATAGACATTAATCATTAATTTTTTATACAAAAACAGCCTCTTGTTATGTTCCTATTTTACTCTCTGTTTAAAAATTAGAACATGATAAGTAAAGGTTATTTGTACTATTTTTAATTACAAATGGGTGATTGACTCTCAAAGGAAAGTTATCAAATTCTAAATTTAATAATTTTTATACATTCAAACAAAAATCCTGTCATAGGTTTGCTATCTGATCCATAAACTTAAAGTCCTGATTAGCTGTATGATTAAAAATTTGAACATTAAAGAAACCTATTAGTTTAATAATGTTGTAGTATAATTTCATCATTTTTTTTTAATATTCCATCATCTATATCTTTTAAGTTTGACTTTGTAATAATCCAAAAATCATTATCTATTATAATATTTATAAATAGTACTATCTCTTGGATAACTGAAGAGAGAGACTTCTTATAATTTTGTTGATTTGTAACATGTTGTATGAGAATGTAGAGTCCATCCAGTCTTAAGATTTCTAATTATTATAATATCTCCACAATAGATTTGAATTAGTTGATAAGTTTAAACCTTATGTATAAAACCCTTGATTTAATTTTGTTTAACAGGAAGAATTTCCCATAAAGTATTTTCATCACAATTTTTATATCCTGACACTTCATTATATTATGACACATGTTAGGCTTTATAAGCTTTAGGATGAGAATGCAAACTATATCCATTATCTATAGATGTAAATCTTAAATATTTATTGGTTATGGAAGTTTCGATGGTTTAACAATTATTAGTAAATATATCATTATCAGATTGAATAACAAAATAATGTTTTTCTTCACCTAAATAGGCATAACATTATTTGGTAACTTCTGATTATCTTTTTGAATTTAGATTCACATATTACACTTATCCATAGTTTTATATTGATACAATATCTCCTAATTCTAAATTATTATTAGTGGGTAAGTATTTTTAAATAATAAAGTAAGTATAAAAGTCATCTTCTTTTTGAGTTGTTCCCAAATAGTATTCTTCAAGTTCTTTTTGTCTAAAAAAACTTTTCATTGTCACAAAATGAATGGTTCCTTTCAGATATTATTTTGTAGCCACATTCCTTAATTATATCAATATTCCTTATTATAATCTAGAAGATTAATCCATTTCTAATAGAACTGATTTCACTTAAAATAATAATAACTCATTTTTATTATATATTTTAATGTAAATGTTTCATAATGCTATTCTATAAAATTTATATATAAATTAACAAAAAAATTAAAAATTCCAAATTTACATATTAATATTATATTTTTAGTTATAATTAGATAGATAATTATAGAAACACATTGAAAAACCATGAAGATAATAAATATAAAGACTTTGTTATGTAAATTCATTACTATTCTTGTTGATGAACTTCATTATTTTGCCATTAAACTATCTCTGAAGTAAATATACCTGACTTTTAATCTTTTTAATAATCAGTATAAGGTGCAGTTGGAGTAGTTCCAACAAAGGCAATAGCTGATTGAGCATTAAAAAATGAACTTCCAACATAGGATGAAGCGAATGCTTATCCTTTTTCAAATAAAGATCTTCCTTGGACTAAAGATTCTTATACATCAGCAGGAGCTATAGTATGCTATGAATTATATAATATATATACAGTAGATTAAGTAACTCCTCCTCTATTAATTCTGATAAATGAGAATAAAAATAAACCAAGCAATTATAAACCCATATCTAAAATTAATGTAATTGTCACTCTAGTCATAGTACTTTTTGCACCACCAACCAAAACAGCTTCAGCTTAAGTGAAAATAACAAGCAATAATTATGATCCTATATACATTATCCCAATAGCATAGCTTGGACTTATTGGGAAAACAACATCACAACTGATATCCATCAAAACAGGTGCAATAGGCATAATGAAGAATCCTACAAGTCCAATTGCAAAGTAGATAAAAATTAAATTGCCATTTACTAAAGAAAAGTAGAATAAACCTAAAGAACCTGTTGATATTATCATTAGGATTTTAATAAGTTAGGTTTTTACATTTTTAAATTTCTATATAAAAGCAGCTAATGTAGATTAACTAATTGCAGCAGAAGCCATTGCTATTGATCCTGCTATGGATACTTCACCTTTTCCATAACCTGCAGGCTTAATTAAATAAGGTAAGATCAAAACTAAGCATTTAACTAATCCTAAGTAAACTGAATATGCCAGTAAACAACATTAGAAATTGTGATTAGACAATATTTTAAGAATAGTTTTCTTTATATTTGATTTTTTGTCTTCTTTTTAGACTAGTGCAGATGGTGGTGTAGGAGCAGCACTTCTCAAGAAAAAAAAACAAGGGATCAATGTCAGTGTCATATAAAGACAAACTAAATTTAATTTATTGACTAATTCTTTTCCCTCTTCAATTGATTCTTCAGTGTCTTAAAAGTCATAGTTTCTAAAAATCCATTTTCCAGGTATCATTAAAGTTACGACATTAGATATTAAATTAAGAACATTTAAAGCTATGATAATTGATGGTCTTGATTCTGGATAAAACCAATTTTATGCCATAGATGCTTGAGCATTTAAAATAAAAGGCTTTCCTGCTCCAATTAATGTTTATCCAACAACTATAATAAAAAATCTATATGATTCTATAATATATTTACCCTGTCTAATTAACAAGTAATTTGATTAAACTTCCTCCTATAGTCAATGCTACACCTATATTTGTTGCCTTTGCCCATCCATACTTCACAATAACTAATAATTATTTAGTTTGTAATTTTTACACTAAGAACAAGGAATTGATAAAATTGGATGCATAATTACATAACTAGTTTAAGCTAAAGTAATCATGGTTTCACTTTCTGAATAAATTAGTTAAGTCTCATTTGAAGCAGGAACATAAATTTCACCTGGTAAGCTATTCATAAACACAGCCAAAGTGAATAAAATCAAGACAACCCATCTCCTTTTATATAGTTTAGCTTTCTCTTGATTTTAGGATAATTTATTAGCTTCACTATCTTACATTTAATATTTAATGATAGCAAAACATGTAAAAATATATATATACTCAACTAACACAGAATAAATAATTGTTGGTTTTAATTAAATATATTTCAACCTCACTTAAACGTTTATATATAATATTTTCTTTAATATAGATTGATGATCCAATATATTCCACATACAATTTGATAAGTTGTATTTTATTAAGACTATTTAAAATTATTAAATGAGCATAATAAGATGGATTAGTGAATTGTATATTGAATAGAAATAGTGTTTTTTTCATATTAATTTAAAATTATGAACTTATGTAAAATAATAATAATTTATTTATAAATATATGTTGATTTTTCTTAAAAAGAGAAAGTATTTAAAAATACCATACATTCATTCCGAGAGTTCTTATTATAATGAATCAAAATGATGATTCATTTAATGGTCTTATTTTGTCAATACATCTTTTATTATTCTTTACAATTTTTTCATTTCCTCTAATTATTGACTTCTCAAAACCATTAAACTTTGACTATTTCTTTATTTATAATTAACGTTAACAGGAGGTAATATTTTTGTAGATCTTCTTGCTGGTGATTAACTTCTCTTTTTTGGACCTTACCATTTCTCTAGTGAAAGAATTTAACTGTCTTCTGATTTCTTTATGTCTACATGTAACTTAAATGCTTGTGTAAAAGAATCATTTCTTTATCTCCTTATTTCTGGTAACTTAGGTTCATCATTGTAGTTAATTGTTTAATATTATTCAATTGTAGATAACGCAAATGTGAAATGTTAGTTTTTCTTCTTTTTAGGTTTGATTGGACTATGAAAATTGGTTTGTGTAGGTACGTATTCTTGATTTATTTGGTTCATTATCTTTTAGCAATTCAATTTCATAAGATTTATTGGCTTCTTTGATAATACAGGAATTGAAGTTTTCATATAATATATATATATAAAATTAAAATCCTTATATTTTACAATGTGTTCAATTGAATCATTAAATATTTCTCTTATTTACTCATTTTCACATATCAAAAATATTATAATTATCATTTATAAACTCTACCAAGTACTTGACTTAATTATATTTGAGATCTCTATATTGTTTTTGGAGAATTCATTAACAAATTGCTCATATTTACTATATTACACTTTGAATTATGTTTTCTAAATGAATTTTATGTACACTATAGACCTTGTTTAGTAGGAGAGAAGGATAATTATGAAAGATGAGAAAGATGATTTGATCTTTTTCTTTAAAGTATTTAATCCAAAATAACAAAATTAAATTACAAGTTCTATTTTGGAGTTTGAATTTATGATCTAGTAACTAAATTCTTTCTGCATGATTAAATACTATAAGGGTTAATTTTTGGTTATGATAATGTTCTAACTCTATGACTTGTAATAGCAAATTTTGGTTTCTCTTATGCTTTTTAAAGATTTCCACTAATTAAATTATCAAGGTATTGAGACTCATCAATCTCCCAACCTTTTTCAGCATTAAACATTAAAGTAATATATATATTAATTAATTTATTTTCAGATTAATTACATTCTATCCAAATACAAGAATAATAAAAAGATTGATATTCAGATACTTAGATAATACAACAGTAAAAATTGATTCTTAAAATTAAGTTTAAGTTAAAAGTAAACTTATTTTATAAAATATTTATTGAAAAGAATAGATATCCTTTTCTTACTTTATTTTATATTAATCAGAAGGGAATAAAGTTATAGAAATTTAAGATGTTTTAAAAAAATAAAGATTATGAAAAAAAAATCAATATTAACTTAGATAAGTCTTACCATTATACAATTATCAAATTTAATAATAATATCTTGGTTTCTTTAAGTTTAAATAGAATTTAAATATAATAAAAATTAAAGACAGAAAGATTAGATAAAATAATATTGATTTTGAAAGTCATCCATTCTTAGATAATATTAAATTTTGAAATAAAATGATATTAATTCTTAGAAATCAAAACATATTAAATAATCATAATAAAATCTAATATCTAAAGTGAATCAATTATTTATTATTATATTGAAATAAAAGTACTCACAATTAATAAAAATAAGTAAGAAAGAATTAATATAAGAGATCAAGAAATCAATGGATATATTATAATAAATATTATGTTTTAATTTATTTTTTTTTTTTTCAATCTTTTGTTTTTATAAGATCGAATCAATTTATGATTAAAGTAATAAGGCAAAAAATAATTGAAACTAAAATCAGTCAAGAATCTGTTTTTAAATGAGATATTTGATTTTAAATAAGCAATTTAGACTTCAAAAGTTCTATATGATACGAACTGACTTCCTTTAAAATAATCTTAAATATGTTTAATTTAAAATTATTGTAAAATGGAAGTGCCTTAATTATCAAGAACAAGATTGAGTTCTAAGAAATTGAGTGAAGGAATAAGAATTGATAAAAAAGGTCATCCTATATTGAAAGGGTATAAAATGCACTAAGTTACTTTCATCGATGAAATTGTGAAAGAAAAAAAAATACATTAAATAATATTAGTAGATTGTTGGAAAGAGCACAACTTTAATAAATATGATAATACAAATTAAAAGTGTTGTTTGATTAGTTGAAAAAATTATCAGTATTATTTTTTATATACTTAAAAAACATCTTTAATATTATTTTGCTTAATTATATAAATTATAATATCAAATATTTTTGTTTATTAGTTAAACTTGAATAAATTAAGTTTAGTATATAATCATTTTTTTAATATTATTTATTTTAAAGGATTTTCTATTGCTTATGATTTAACTGCTGGAATTTATTTTTGGAGAAACAGCAGTAAAAAATCAATTTATAATATTAGGAGTCTGGTTGTATATAAAGAGAAGATGAAATTAACTCCTTAGCCTAATATGTTGTTAAGAAAATAAATGAAATTGATATCTAAATACAAAATTTTAAAAATAATTAGTAAGGTTTTGTTTATCAATATGGTATTGTATATATAGATACATGTAATTAAATTGAGAAAGAATTTAAATTGAAATCACCACATAATTATATTTGGTATAAATAAAAAATTGAAATAATGATTGCTAAAAAAATAAGAACATTAGCAAAACTAAAATAATAAGTTATGTATAAAGCAGTTCTTTAATAAATAAAATATAAACAGATTGATATTCCTTTGGAAAAAAATTAAAATATTTGTTCATTAAATAAATTATATTAATAGCATTATTTAATGTTTGTTTAAAATATCTATAAGTCTTAACCTAAAACAATGAATTGGATTTTGATTAAATATGAAGAAAAAATGAAAAAACATTTAACTTATTAATTAATTGAATAATAAAGAACAAATAGCAATTAATTTAACTATAAAAAGGAAGTTACAGATTATATTCACACTTATTTAATTACTCAATAGTTTTGGTTGCTAAACAAAGATTATATAATAAATCTTATTTAATTTGTTTATTAATTGAATAAATCAAAATTTTAAGAAGTTCAATAAGGACTTTCAAAATTTATTTTAGAGTTATCTAGTCTAAATTAATTTAAATTAGATGAAAATGATATTTAGTAGATATTTGGTTAAAAAAATTAAAATTTATAAAAATATTTTTTTGAAGATTTTACTGCTAAATAAACAATTTAATTTTTGGTTGAGATATTTATTTTATTATCAGGATTTAAATTTTAAAATCATTCATTGTTTATTGATAAATATTAATCATCAAGCCATGCTTTTTTATTGAAATTTTGTGAATAAATCAATAATGGAAAATGGGATTTTACTAATTCTTAAATTTTAAAGCTGGCTGATAAAGTTATAGGAGACATTCACTATCAAATTGTTTAATAATTAAATCTAAAATTTTAAAATAAAGTTATTTTTTAAGCATTCAATAATTATGAGTAAATTGTACTTTTTGGTAATAATGAATAAGCTTTATCCAATTTTAAACTAAAAAATTTAGCTTATTATTATTCCTCTTAATATTAAATTACAGCTTCACAAAATAAAATTGATGAAATTCTTAATAATTATTTTTCAATATTTATCAATAAAATTGTATAATTAAAACCAAAAGATTTAGAAAAATATAGAAAACCAGAAATATTCTATTTATAATCTCTAAGTAAAGGTTAGTTGAGATCGAATGTGATAACAATATTTGTAAATGGATTTATAACTTAAAAAAAGCAAAATTTAGAGAAGCTTTGGCCTTTCAATTAAGATTCATATCTTGAAACATTAGTCCTTGGGTGGAGTGCTTCATGCATAAGTACTATTTTTAAATTTACTGGTTTGAGTATTCTTTTTTGTGACCCATTTGTGACATTTACAGCAGGTGCAATTTTGGGTGCAGGGAAACTATTAAGTTAATTTAATACAGCCTTTTAAGAAGCAAAAATAGTGGGAAAATATTTAGCTTATTTTCTTGATTAAAATTAATTAGGAATTAAAGCTGTAAATTTGATTGGCTTTTCACTTGGAACAGTTATAGTATATTATTGTTTAAAATAATTGATTAAATTATAAAAGAATAAGATATAGATAAAACCCAATTAATACATAATGTATTAATGATGGGGGGAGTTGCAGATAAGAATTTATTATAATAATTGGATTTTAGATGTATTTCTGGAACCTTTCATAATGTTTATAGTGAAAAGGATATTATTTTAAGTCTTGTTCTTCCTATATACAATAAAGCTATTACTCCATGTGGTAAATATATAAAAAATATTAACTTAGGACTAAATCCGGTTTATAGTATGCATCCTAATGTCAAAAACCATAATTTTACTAAAAAAGTGTCAGGTCATACTTACTATGAGGGGGAAATTATAAGCTAAATATTAAAATTGACTAATTTTGATGATTAGTATTTTATTTTTTGATTTAAATATTTATTTATTAATTTATTTATAATATTTTCTTTATTTAAATGAATAACTTAGAAATGAAATAATTATAAAATCCTTAATTTTTACCTTAATCAAATATTTCTTAGAATTTTGCGACTATTATATCTTTATAATGAGAATTAATACTTGTTTAAATTAAAATTCTTAGCTATACTGTTTTATTTTCATACTTAAATAATAATGATTATGATATTTTAATAATAATAATAATAGATAAAGTATTAAATTAATCAATTAATTGATTTTTAATACTTTATCATAAATTTTTAATATTGAACTTAAAATAGTACTTTAAATATATTATATAGAGCAAATAATAAATTATTTTTACTTCATATTTATTGAATCAAAATAGTGAAATCATTTTTTTCAGAATACTTCCTATAATAAGAAATATAACACTAGTCAATAGCAAATGCCATATGTATATATTATATTGATAAATTGATTGCTTGTTTTTAGAATTGAACATAGCTTTAAATTTCAATTATTATAGTTCAGTAGAAAGAGCTTCTTTACTAATTTTCAATTCTGCCTAAGATTGTAATAATAATAATTTACAATTTATTTTTAGATTTAGGATTCAATCTCCTTAGATTTTTCAAGGTATTTCTAACTTTCAATTGCTGATTTTGTATGAAGTATTAAGGTTTATGATACTCTTAATTTAGGTTTTTCATTAAATTACTATCTACTTTATTGTAAAAATGATAATTTTCTTAATTCACATCTCTAAATGGAAGTAGTATCACTTAAACTTAAATCTTATTATGCATTATCACTAATGTATTTTTGAGAATGTGTTTAAGATTACAATTAAGATGGAGTTAATTATTATAATGGACTATTATATGAATCAATTTGATCTAAATACTAATTCATATCATTTTGTATAGGTTATTAAACAGTATTAGTTTAAATTTAATGATATGATTCAAAACTATTTGTTGAATTTCTGAAAATATGTTGATTTGAATTTTATTGATTTTTATTTTCTTCTGCAATTTTGATTGAATTGATAATTTATAAAGATTATTAAGAATTTAATCTATGTTTATTATTTTATTAATCACTTTCATAATTAGAAATACTCTATTTAAGAATTTGATTGTCAAGTTTCATTGAATTATCATTAATACTTTATAGTATTTTCTAATCTTAAAAAGTCTAATTAATAGATGGAAACCTTTCATATGAGGTGAAGGAATTAGATCTATTTACATTAGTAGTAACAGGCAGTGATATAGATTATGTCCTAAGGGAACCTTGTACTTTTTCGTTCCAAAACGGTGGAACAGACTTACAATTAGAATATAATCAAATTACGAAAGAATCAAGTTTGTGTTCATCAAACTCTATTGCTTCAATTTTAATATCTCTAAAATCCTTGTAATTTTATTTATGCAGTATCTGGAAATATTTACATTCCTCTATTTTTAGTAATGAAAAAGTTGGTATAAAGTTATAGACGTTATGGTCTAAGATTCTTATCAAAATAGGGAATTGAGCAGTGTTAGTAAGTGCAATCCTTTTACATTTTTCAATATTTTAGCAGTCAATTGTAAATAGCATTAATTAATTATATTTGTAAACTAAAGTAATGATCATATTAATGTATTTTTTATATTTTAATACCTATCTATCTATTCAATTAAATTAATTAAAATGCTTGATTATATACCATTCACTAAAGGTTAAGAAAACGAGATTAAAGTAACAAGTAGTATAGTAGGAGGATACAATTCAATACTAAAAAATTAAAAATTTACACTTAAATTTCTATAAAATAAACAAAACTATGCTAAAATCAATAAAGTTACTGATTTTTAATCACTTTTATATTCTCCTGAATAAATTACTACTAGATCATTAGATATCTAGTAATATGAATATATTTTACATAAAGATGGTTCACAATATAAATTAAAAGATTATAAAAAAATTTCTAAAGGATAATAAATAATTTTGACAAGAAAACAATAGTAATAATCAATTTAAGTTGAAAATATTCATTTAAATGAAAATTCTGATCATTAAAAGAAATTAGAATTAGCACTAAATAGATCCAAGTTTAATCGTGTTGGTAGTATTTGTGAAACATAAAGATCTCAAGACTCTTTATCTAGTATATAAAAAATTACTAGATATTAATAATTACAACAATCAAATTAATATTTAGTCTTGTAATATTAAGATGAGTATAATAGAAAAATATCTAATTAATAAGATTAAAGTCATTCAAGTATAAATGTTGAACATTAAATTGAAGATATAACAATTTAAAAGAATGAAGAAATAGTTTTAAATGATTCAATAGATAATAAAAACTATTCTCATAAAGAATTCCTAAAATAAATTGATATTTAAGATTTGTAATAACATCTGTAAGTTAATGAAAGTTGTGCTATATCATAATTCTCATATCCTTAGTAATAATCTATTAATAATGAAATTTCTTTAATTAATTATGATGATGATGAAGAGGATTATGAAGAAGAAAATGAAGAATAAATTAAATTTGACAAAAAGTAAATGAAAAATAAAAATTAATCAAGACAAAAATAATAAAACTAATAACAATTAAATTCTAAAACAAATTAAAGTATACAATCAGTAAAAAAATCAGATGGAATAAGATCGAATAAAATTAGTAGACAATAATCTTAGATGTCTTTATCAGATTTAGATAGAATAGAATAAATAATTCAATAGAATGAAAATGATTTGGATGAAGTAGAACAAAGACAAAGAGATAAGATGAAACAACAAATTAGAGAATTAGAAGAAAGAATATAGAAGACAAAAGAAAGATAAGAGTAATTTTAATATAATTCAGAAGACTATAATGATTAGAGTAGAGAATATTTATAAACTAAAAAAATGGAATAATAATAATAATAATAATAATAATAATAATAATAATAATAATAATAATAATAATAATAATATTAAGTATAACAACATTAATCAAAAAAATAAGGAAAAAATGAATTTAAATCATCTATTTAAACACAATCAATTATTTCTAAATAACCAAAGTAAGTAATATTATTAGATTCTTAAAGTTAAGCAGTTTTACCTAATACTAATTAATAATTAGAACATCCTATTATAATTAAATCACCTAAACAGGAAAAGAAAAATTTAGATATGAATGAAAATGAATCAAAAAGAATATCGTAGCATAGTATTGAATTAGAAAATTCTGTTATTGAATCATAAAAAGATTTAGAAAAACAATAAAATAACAATATTCCTATTATTTCTGATCCACTAATAAAAATAGAAAATAGATTAAAAGAGATATAAGAAGATATAGAGATTCATTAAAGGAAATAAAGTGAAGTAGATTTTGCTGATTTCTTATTAACTTCAGGAAATGTATTCGATAAAAATTATGAAGTAATATAATTAATTTAATGATAGAAATATAAGATTTTTCAATTTGATAAACAATCAGAAGATCCACCTGGAAATTTTAGAGAGGAAGATATAAATTTATATCATTAGATGAAGTATTGGGATACTTAAAATACTGGAAATAATAAGAAAATCTTATCAATTGCAGATTTTGTAAGAGGTGTCTATACTAAATTTACTTCAGAGGCTAATATATGTGAAGAAGATATTAAAACATAAAAATCAATAGATTCTGATTGGGAATGAATATATAATTACTATTAAAAGTGATTTATAATTTTAGAATTTAATATTTCCTAATATAATATGAATATATAAATTAAGAGAATTAATATCTCTATAAATATTAAATAATAATAAAATCAAAATAAATCTAAATCTATTAAATGTTTCTCTTTCTCATAATTATATAAATAAACCCATTAGTTTCTCTTAGAAAATGAATCATATTCTTCCTTAAAGAATCTTGGTATATGTTATTGTTTCTTTTCTTCCATAATTTTCCTTCTTTCTCTTTACTTTTCTTCTATTCTTACTTTTTCTTCTTAACCTAGATCTTTGAATCCACATTCTAATGCTCTCATATCTGATCTCATTCTACTATCAGTCTATGGTATATTCTTTATATAATAATAATAATAGATTTATACTCTTAAAATTTCTTCATTTATATGATTTAATTATAAAATATGATGAGAATAAAAGTAATACCATCTACTTTCTGGATCAACATAATTTCTTTTCCAAATTAATTCATTATTTGCATAAATTTCTTTATTAAAATAACCACTTAATTAACATCTAATATTGCCATTTCTATCTTTTATTATTGCTTTAACTTAATGAGCATCCTATATATATTAACAAATTTTAAACTTTTTCACTAGTTCTTTCCTTCAAAGTTAAAATTCCAACATCTCCAGTAGTGTGATTAGTATAAATAGCTTCACCTACTTATTCAAAATACATTTTGCCAAATAATAAATTCTTAACAGCTATACTAGGAAATGAATAAGTCATATGTTCATTTGTTTTTTTATTTCTAAAATGAACTAAACCAGGTAATTTAGCCTTGATACTAGTTCCAGAAAAACCTACTGTAGCTTCCATTGTAATTGATAATATGAAATCTTCACTTTCACAATGAACAGCTGTAATTGGAGGATGATGACATACTTATTCACTAATTACTTTATATTCAGGAGTAAAATATTCATAAGTTTCACCTAAAACTGGATTGAAGAATTTCTTTTAACAATCTATTCCAAGTATACATCTTACTAATGAAAAAACTATCAGATATGCCATTCTTTTATATGGATCTTCTGCCTTTGCTGCCTATTTTAATGTATCATAATATTCAAATGAAGCTGCAAAAAACTATAAAGCAGATAAAGGCTGATGAAATAATACTAAATTAGACTTTCATAAGTATACGTGGCATTGGTATTCTAGTAAGATCCTTTCCTATACACTCTTTTAAAAATGGCCAGAATGCAAACTTCTCATCTGGATCTTATTTGTAAGGTAAACATTTCCTTGTTGCTTCATTAGTGATACTTAATCTAGAATAAACTCTATTGTATTTAATATTATTATATTTGATTGGATTCAATAGTTTGATAGTTTCTAAAAATTGATGGGAGTTCATATTTTCTAATTAATTTTATTTGTATTCTTCTTATCTTATTGTATAATTAGATGTTTAAGTATTTAATGGAATTTCATTCTCAAAATCAAAACTCTCATATATTGTATCAGATTCCCCATATAATTTTATTTTTTCTTCTTCTATTAATGTACAACATAAGGTAATTCCATTTTTTAAGTATTATCCTATATCAATAATGTTACTGATTTCTTTATACATGCTTAAAGTAGCCTTTTCTTGAAGGTATGTCAATTATTCATCAAATAATGCAAAATTGCTCCATATATCTGTTAAAAGTTCTTAAATTCTTTAACCATAATTAAACACTTAATGTCTTTAACAATACTCCTAATTTTTCTTTAATGCAATCAACCACTTATTTTTTTCATCAATATTTGCTGCTTTCAATAAAATCTAACCTGTTCCTGTATTAATAATAATTCTTAAAGTATCATCCTTACTTTCATTTATTCCTGCTACTTTAAGATGTATCTGTCCTTTTGATCTGCCTCCTGGTTGATCACAATAGGTAAGTATATTATCATTAAGTATAAAATATCGTTTTTACCATCGTTAAAATGGATTAACCCATTTCAATAAATAACCTTCCATTATACTCTAATACTAATTTTTATTATGTATTATTTATTAAATACTAATATATAATATATAAATAATTTGACAATCAGTAATTAAACTATTCATGAAATCTAAAATATATATATTGATATTATCATCCCTAAAATATATTGTATGTATTTTACTATTCAATTTTATTATATTTTAACAATATTACAATTACAATCTTAATTATTTACTTCACATCTTACAAATTCAGTGATAGTNTAATACTAAATTAGACTTTCATAAGTATACGTGGCATTGGTATTCTAGTAAGATCCTTTCCTATACACTCTTTTAAAAATGGCCAGAATGCAAACTTCTCATCTGGATCTTATTTGTAAGGTAAACATTTCCTTGTTGCTTCATTAGTGATACTTAATCTAGAATAAACTCTATTGTATTTAATATTATTATATTTGATTGGATTCAATAGTTTGATAGTTTCTAAAAATTGATGGGAGTTCATATTTTCTAATTAATTTTATTTGTATTCTTCTTATCTTATTGTATAATTAGATGTTTAAGTATTTAATGGAATTTCATTCTCAAAATCAAAACTCTCATATATTGTATCAGATTCCCCATATAATTTTATTTTTTCTTCTTCTATTAATGTACAACATAAGGTAATTCCATTTTTTAAGTATTATCCTATATCAATAATGTTACTGATTTCTTTATACATGCTTAAAGTAGCCTTTTCTTGAAGGTATGTCAATTATTCATCAAATAATGCAAAATTGCTCCATATATCTGTTAAAAGTTCTTAAATTCTTTAACCATAATTAAACACTTAATGTCTTTAACAATACTCCTAATTTTTCTTTAATGCAATCAACCACTTATTTTTTTCATCAATATTTGCTGCTTTCAATAAAATCTAACCTGTTCCTGTATTAATAATAATTCTTAAAGTATCATCCTTACTTTCATTTATTCCTGCTACTTTAAGATGTATCTGTCCTTTTGATCTGCCTCCTGGTTGATCACAATAGGTAAGTATATTATCATTAAGTATAAAATATCGTTTTTACCATCGTTAAAATGGATTAACCCATTTCAATAAATAACCTTCCATTATACTCTAATACTAATTTTTATTATGTATTATTTATTAAATACTAATATATAATATATAAATAATTTGACAATCAGTAATTAAACTATTCATGAAATCTAAAATATATATATTGATATTATCATCCCTAAAATATATTGTATGTATTTTACTATTCAATTTTATTATATTTTAACAATATTACAATTACAATCTTAATTATTTACTTCACATCTTACAAATTCAGTGATAGTATATATATATATATATATAAGAATTTACAAAAATTATGAATTTGATATTATTTCATTATATTAAAAATAAAGGATGTCTTTAATTTAATTTATAGATCTTAATAATATGCTAAGTTTATGAGATTTTAATATGGAAATAGATTTTTTAATAGAAAAATAAATAAGATGTGAGAAATGGTGCATTTATTATAATTTACAATTATTTTATAGTTTCTTATATACTTTAATTAATTTAAGATGATTTACAGCTGCTAAGTCATTCGAAAACACTTTCTGTTGAATTAGACATACAAGTTGTAGATCTAGGAAGAGAAATTATTTATTGGATTAGAAGTACAATCTTAATTTTTAATTTTTAATAGGATCGGCCAGCAAAGTATGAGCTGGAAATAAATTTGCAAAATAAAATAAGTTGGAAAGTGAATGATCAAGGGATTTTATTAGCATTTGGTCTAAAATATTAAAATTCATGCAAATGGTTTTATGGTTAACCTTCAGATTTGTTACAATTAAAAGCCATACTAAATAATCGAATATTTTTTAATAGCATTTCTAACTTCTATACATCCAACGAATAAATAGGTTCTGGAGCCTCATGCAAAGTTCTTTTAATAACAGATATATAAACCAAAAAAAAATATGCTGCTAAATGCATAAGCAAAGATTATATTACAAAAAAAAAAACACCTGATAGACTGAATAGACTATTTAATGAAATAAATATATTAAGATCAATTCAAAATCATAAAAATATTGTTAAATTGATTAATATTTTTGAAGGAGAATAAACATATTATCTTGTTTTTGAATATTTAGAAGGTGAAACTTTGCACAAATTTTTAAAATTATAAACTGATCACATTCCAGATATTTCAATAAGGATTATATTGCTGGTAAGTTTGAATATTAACTTACTAGTAACTATTACAGGGTATCAATTCATTTCATTCTGAAAATTATATCCATAGAGACATCAAATTAGAAAATATTGTTTTTTGTAAACCAAATGTCATAAGTTCCCTTAAATTAATTGACTTTGGATTAGCAATTTCAAATATTTAACCTGTTTCATTTGCTGTTTGTGGTACACCAGGTTATATAGCTCCTGAGATTTTGTAATATGATGAAAATAAATAAGGATAAAAATTTAGGTTTACTTCTAAAGTAGATATGTTTGGAATTGGAGTTATTCTCTATAGATTGTATTATTATTTTAATAATCATTTAGAATGAATAGATAACCATTATTTGAATCTGACAAAACTAAAGATTTACTATAATAAAATAAAAAATGTCATTTTAATAAAGGATATCATAATTTTTATACAAATGCACTTAATCAAGTCTTAATAGGACTTTTAGAAGTTAATCCAAATAAACGTTTATCATCAGATGAGGCTATTTAATTATTATCTTAATAATAAATTTTGAAAGAAATGGGAGGATCATTTGCCACTACTAAAAGTCATTAAAATGATATTGATGAATTTGAAGTTGAATAAACTATAGATCATGCAAATCAACCTTATCCATTTTAAGCTAAAATTTACAAATAAGAATTAGAAAATAGTTATCATTAAAATGATGATAATAGATTAATCAATTCATTACAAAGATCTTATTTTCCTTCCTTTAGCTTGGCTTTAAGTTAAGACATGTTTGATAGTTCAACTTAATAAATCTCTATGCGAAATGCATTAATTGAAGATGAGATAATTGAATCAGATATACATTAAAAATAAAAGTAAAAGTGATTGTATCTTTGAAATTTAATCTATACTTTAATTAAGTCTTTAATCATTATTCTTATTATTATCTTTAACAATCATTTCAAAGACTTTAAAATAATCATTATTTGAATTTGATAATTATTTTAAAAATTCTATGTAAAATAAATCAATTCAATAAATTTATATAAATTATCATTATAGTCAAGATAGATAAATATTGAAAATATATTAATTTATTATTTGTGTAAATTAGAGTTTCTTAAATTACAACAAGAATTCTAAAAAATAATAATTGTTAATATCACTTTATTTATTGTTAATTAAATTATGAATAAATCAGAATTTTTAAATTATAAGAAAAATTTGAAGATTAGAGAACAGTCATCATCTAACACTCTTTGGTTAGTTATTTATGTCTGCCTTATTTATTTGCTTTTTGGATCATTTAACATTTGTGGTAAATTTTTTCTAACTTGCACATACATCTATTCATTTTCAGATAACTTTTCAGTATTAAACTATCGTTCCTTAAATTTAGCTAATTTTCAGTAATTGAATATTTAAAGATATTATAGATGGTTTCTATTTGAAATGGTTGGACCTTTGAGTCTTCCTTTAATACCTGATATTATTGGCAGAATGAAATTCAAGTTTATTTTCCTAATTGCGTCACTTGGACCTATATTATTTTTGACCCCAGCTTTATATGCTAGTCTTTGTAAAGACTCAGGAAATTCAGGTTGCAACACATTATTGATATATTGTTGTGCATTTGTAGTTTCAATAATAGCTGGTTTAATGTAATCTTTACTTTTATTTGTTATGTTATTCTACCTATCTAATTTAGCAAAAAGTAGAGAAAAAGTTATATATTATGGTTCATTTTTTTTAATGTAATCCATGGTTCTATTTAAATAGACATTCTCTTTAATGGCTACTTGGAAGTCTAATAGGCGAGATATTTATAACATATGATAATATGAATACTAGAAATACTATATCTAAAGTTTTTGGAATTCTTATAATTATGTAATTCTCAATAAGTTTAATATATCTTACTATTCCAGAGAATTATAATGGAAGATATTATAGTTTTTAGAAAACATTAATTCAATTTTATAATTAAAAATCATAAAAGCAATCAAAAATGGATTCTAATTAATAAGATATAAGAGAACTATTACTAAAATCATCAAATTCAGAATGTGATGATAATGATGTAAATAACACATTTTATAATACACAATAAAATGATAAATGTAATGAAAAACAATAGTAAACAGACTTACATTTATTTACATCTCAACTATTGTAAAATTCGAATACAAAATCAATATTGACATTATAGTGTTTTTCAATTGAAGAGAGAAGCTTAATTGAACTATTAGAATCTTCTTAAAGCAATTAAAATTGCTCAAATTTTATATGTATTGATGAATATTAAAATCGATCTTACTTTTCAAAACTCTACATTACATTAGATAAACTCTATAAGGATGGTTTTTCATGGGTTCTATTCTTATTATGTTTTATTGCCAGCATTTAATCATTTTTATATATTTATTTCTTCCCTTTTTTTGCTCAACCAGGGACTAAATAATTAACAATTTAAGCTGCCTTTGTTTTATAAGGATATTTATATGTTGGTGTTGGGGAATTATTTGGTTCATTTGGAATAGGAATGCTTGGAGAATCAAAAGATAAGATAAAGTAAATTTTTAATTATTATTATAGTGCTCTAATTTATATATTATATATATTTTAATTTGGATGTTTAGTAGCTTGGGCTTCTTATTTATTTTAATATGAAATATTAATATTAGTATTCTCTATCACAACAGGATTTTGTGATTCATCAATGACATCAACTGTAATTTCAGTTTTAACTTTGAGATTCCCTAAAGTAATATGTTATTGTTATAAATAGTATATTTATTTAGTGGATTTAATGTATTTTATTTATTCCTTATCATTTGCAGCCCTAGCATTAATTTTTATCTCTTGCAATTTTGATAACAACACTTTTTTATCATTAATTTTACTTTAAACTATTGGGTTACTAGGCCTATTTGCAGTATATAAAATCAATCACTTAATTGAAAATAATTAAATTTAAATAGTTAAATGATTTTATTAATAATAAATAATATCTAATAAATTCTCTTAAAAGATATATATTAAATTATATAACTATTTAAACAGTATTTTATTATTTTTAATTATAATATTTATAATTCTTATATAAATAAGAAAAATCTATAAAAATAAATTGATCTTACATAATTAATATTATAATTTCATGTAGAATACATAAATAATTAATATATACGTTATCAAAATAATATAATATAAAATGTAATTAATATAAGTTAAATATAAATCATTTTTATTTCTTTTTCAATTATGAGTTGATAACCGAAGCCAATTTAACCATTTCACTTGTATAAGCAGAACTTATTTAATTAACATTTAATTAGGCATTTTCTAATTTATTTCTCATGTTCATAATTTCATGTAGAGGTATCATACTTGTAATCCTTAAAATCTATAATTAATTCTTACGGTTTCTAAGTATAAGATGATTTTTCTTAAACTTCAGTCTCAAATCTAATTGGATATATTTTTCTATCTTCACTTATTGGACCATTAAACTATTAATTGTTATAAACAGATCCAACTCTCATTTGTTTTGATGGCAATGTAAAATTTAAGGTTCCTATCTTAGAAATTCTTTTATTTTTTTAATAGATTACTACTATTGCATTCCTGAAGCTCTATTTGGAGAACCTTAATCAACTTTTAATTTTAATGGTGATGCACTTTTTTTATTTGAAAAATCCTTTAATTTAGTTTGTAATAAATCAAAACTTGGATTGCTATTATAAAATATATTCAATACACAATTTTATTATTCTTTTTAGGAGATGAAGGTTAGGTATACTAAGATGCAAGTGGTGATTTTCCATATATATCATTAAGTTTTTCTCTGTATATTTTAATATCAAACTCTTCAAGTGGCTTGCATGGAACACTCTTGTCTTACTTTCAAAAATGATCTAAATTTTTACTAAATTGACGTAGCGAGACATTATTATTATTTATGAATAAATTTTATTTAATTACTTTACTGTTATAAAATAAACTCTTTCTCATAAACATATCAATAAATCAATTTATTCCCATTTTCTCCAAATTTCACTAATATCCTATCCATTTTTATAAATTATTTATCATTTATCCAAAAATTATCACAAATTTGAAATTGAATTATATTCAATTTATTAAATTACTTATTATTTCTGATATGAAAAAAAATATTATAAAGATGTATAGTTTTAGTAAAATATAATTCAATAACTCTTATTTAATCATTTATCATTAAAAATAAATTCAAATGAACAGATTTTAATCTTCATTTATCTCTAAATCTAATTAAATAGTATTAGTATAGTAATAATTATAATAACTATTTATTTCTTATTTCAATAAAACACTATTTAGACTTCTATAATTATTAATTTCATTCGACTTCAAAAAATCTTTTAATTAAAACTTAAATATATTTTGTTGAATAATCCTTATATCGTAAATTTGATGATCCATTAAAAAAATCTAAAATAAAGTGTCTAATTATCCTTTAAAACTGATTGATGAATATAATTATTCCTTAAATAAGATAGAGAACTCTTTGATTTTTAATAAAGGTTGTAAACTTTATTTAATCAGAAATGTGAAAATATCTCTTTGAATTCTAAAAAATCTCATTGATTTTACAAAAAATACTTAAAACTTTTCCAATTTTCTTTGGCATTAACTTAACTAATATTAAATTGTTATTAATATAAGGTGATGGCTTCCAACCTTAAAAGTAAAGCAAAATGGTAAAAATAATTATTGCTATAAAATTTTAGATTCTGTTAAATTTATAGTATTTCTCTTTAACTTTATTGATTGCTTCAATTTATTTAATATTAATAATGGCTACTTTATAAATACCATATTGATTAGGCTTAGACAGTTTTTAATAAAAGATGCTCTAGATTATTTTTCTGCAATTTTACTATATCATGTACTAGTGATAATTTATTAGTTTTAAAGGACATGATTCTATGATATCCTAATGTATTTTTTGAAATTAGGATTTTATCAGGATTTTTGATTTAGAACCAATTGATAATAGTTGATGAATACTCTTAGTCTCTTTATAAGTTATTATATGCTATTAGTAGAGTATTTAATTGAAATGACTACAACTGAGTTGGATTGGTGCTAGCTGCTCTTACTTTAAGTCTTAACATTTAATTAAAATTATTTTAATGCAACTTCCAACTTTTGGAGAAGTTTTTTTGACAACAGATGATGTTTAAGGAGGTTTAGAGAACTTGAAGCTGTTTAAAGGAAAATTGATTAGCAGTCTATGTGGTGGTTGTAGAAAATTATTTGTAATTGAAGAAGGATTAGATAATTAAGGGTAAGAATATGAATAAATGTAGAATAATTTCAACATTGCATTCACCAGAACATGATGAATATGATTAAACATTTTCATAAGATTCAAATAATTTATAATCATTTGATTTCAAAGGATCAATCAAAACAATAGTAACTGGGAAAAAGCATACAATTTTCTTAAGTGATTAAGGAGATATTTATAGTTATGGTTATGGAGAATATGGAGCATTGGGACATGGTGGAATAATAGAATTAACAATACCTAAAAAGATTATAAGAATTTCAAAGGTTGATACAATTGCATGTGGTGAATATCATACTTTAGCATTAAGTAATGGTGATCTATTTGCATGGGGTAGAGGATTTGAAGGATAATTAGGAATCAGAAAGGATGTTGAAACAGCTGCATCTCCTATGTTTTTAAGTTACTTTTATAAGAACAGAATTAAGTTGATTGCATGTGGAGCATATCATTCATTAGCTGTAGATTAATAAGGAATATTGTATGGTTGGGGAGAAGCTAGATTTGGTTAATTAGGAACAGGAAGAAAGGTTTCAGAATAATTGCCATCAAGAATAGATTTTTAGCTTGAATAACCAATGAATTAGAGTGAATTAAGAGTAGGTAAATTCTTGCCTTAAGAAACATCTTTTTAAGTAATATCAATTTCAGGAGGTTATGGACATTCTGCAGCTGTTACATCTAATGGGGAATTATATACTTGGGGATTTAATTAAAGAGGACAATTAGGAAATGGAGATAAAGATAAGAAAAGTAGTTATTATCCTAAAAGATTAATGCAAGATATAAGTGGAATATAATTACCTGGATTTAGTAAGGTTATGTGTGGATATTATACTACATATGCAATTGATTAAAAAGGAGGTCTATGGAGTTGGGGTGGAGGTAATCTTGGCCATCAAAATGATAAATTAGTAGATTTACCAAGAAAAATAGTATTAGAAGATCGTAAATTTACTAATATGTATGCAAATGGATAAGCTGCAGCCTTCTTTGCTTCTTTAAGAACTATCTCAATGAAACCTAATCATGGACCTTCTACTGGAGGAACCATTATTAGTTTGATAGGTACAGGATTTTGTGATACTGGGAGATAAAGTGCTAGATTCAAATTAGGGGATTAATATACTGAAGTTGGATGTGAATATGATTCATTAACAGATAGTTTTAGATGTACAACTCCAAATTTTGAAGAACATATTGATAAATATCCAGTTGAATGTGTTGTAGAAGTCACTCTCGATGGTAATGTCTACGTTGAATGCGAATAGAAGTTTCTAGTGTATTCATCAAAGATTGTTATTTCTTCACTCTATCCTAAATGTGCATCTATTTAAGGTGGAACTACACTTATTATTAATATTAATATAGATGATTTGACGGCATCATATATGAAACATTTAAATGTTGGATTCTAACCAAGAAATAAGAAGAAGGAAGATAAATCTGCTATGAAATAAAGCACTAACAAACCATTAAATCCTTTAGATCTTAGTATCAATGATCCTGAATTAGATAAAGAAAACTGGATGTGTGTTGAAGGCTTTTATGAAAAAGGAAAGATCTCATGCACAATCCCTAATGTAAGTTAATTACAAACAGATAGTCTTAATTTTAATGTTGATGTAAGTATAAATGGATAATAATTTACTGGTAACCCTATGGTTTTTAGATTTTATGATATTTAAATAAAAGAATTACAACCTGATAATGTTATGTCTGAGGGTGGAGCCTCTGTTAAAATAATTGGAGATGGATTTTTTGATACAACCAATAAAAGAGTTATCTTTAAAACTCTTTTTGGAGAAAGGTTAATTGAAATCATGTGGGATAAGTAAGATAGGTTTTATTCCTTTGTTGCTCCTCCTTTATCATGGCTCTTAGGTGGATAATAACCTACTCCAGATTTACTTAATGCTGTCAAAGCTAGTGGAGTCACTGCTTTGTTGACACTTTCTGGTATTGAATGGATACCTATTGGAACATTCTATTACATTGATCCTGAAGTATTACGTCTAGGTCCTTTTATTGTAGATGAAAAATTACCAGAAGAATAGAAGAAATAATTAATACATTAAGAAGAATAAGAGATTGATCCTCTTAAAGATTTATAAGGGGCTGATTTATAAAAGAAGAAAGATGAACTCTAGAAAGTTTTTGAAGCTGAAGAACAAGAAATTAATTATTTCTTCAAGAAGGCTGGTCAATATTTAAGTGTTTATGGAGAAAATTTAGCCAATACTGAATCTCTTTTAGTTTAATTCATTTTCAATGGCAACATGGCTGTTAATTAAAAGGTATATAATATTTATTAATTTAAAGGCTATTTTCAAAAATAAAAGCAAATTAGTGGTATAAATTCCTGAATTAGAGTTACCTACAGGAATACATGATGTTGGTGTTGAAATAACTTTTAATGGTACATCATTCAGTCATTCTGGTAAAGTATTTAAATATATGGCATTTGATAAATCATTAAATGAACAATAGAAATTAAAATTGGAAGATGAGGAAATTAAAAAATTAAAAAAAACATAACCTAAAAAGAAATGATTATTATATATTTGATAAAAATAATGAGAAATATATTATATTAATTGAATATAAATAAAAACAAGAAAATAAGACCAAAATATTTAGGCATCTATGATCCAAAATCAATTTTAATTATTAAATGTATTCAACCTACAAACACATCTTTAAATAAATGAATGATATTATGCAGGATCCTATCATCAATGAATTTTTAGCAGTCAAATAGATTGAGGACAATATTCCTGACAGAAAGAACATTATTAAATTTGGATTAATACTCAAATAATTAGATTAGTTTTTGAAGGAATAAATGATAATTGAATAAAAAATAAAAGGCAAATTATTAGCTATCATTAAATATGACAAGTCTTTTCCTAAATTTGTGAATTTCATCCAAATAATTAATAATGAATATACTATTGAATTTTCATAAGCACATCTTGATGAACTTAGTCATATTACTGATAGTCATACAGATGATTTATACACTTTATAAGATATCATATATGAAGTTGTGAAAAGAATTAAAACAAGAGTCAATGTTGATCATCTCAAATATTTATTAGATTAATAAATTTAGCATCCAATATCTACTAAACTCTATTAAATTAATTAACCTCCTACTTTAATCTATTTATTATAGCATAATGAGAGAATAATATTCATTTTAATTGCTGTATGTAATCAAGAATAGATTCCCTTACCTTGCTTTATTAATTGTTTATACTTAACAGGAGATCAGATGAAATTGAGAATAGATTAGAATCTAGAAAGAACTATATTGTCAATTGTTTAAGTAAAGAAAGTGGCTGAAGAATTGGGATATAATAATGTATCATTGGCAGAGTAAGGTCTTTTAGAATTGAAATTACAATATTATAAATAATATTTAGAAATACCAGAGTAAGATTTAATTGATTCAACATTATCAGTATTAGTTATGAAAGGAATAGAAGTAAATTAAATTCAAATAAGAAATTTATTAAATCAAACATTAAAAATATAGAATTCTCCATAAATTAATCGTTTGAAAACTCTATTTAATTAATTATTAGAGACATCATAATAAATGACAGAAAGAAGACAATAAAATAGAAATCTTAAAGTAAATATTGTGATAGTTTTGAAATAAGTAATTTCTAAAATGATAAAGGATAAAACAGGATTTCCATAAATAATAAATTTAATGAAATTAAGAAATGGAAATCTTAAATTTGATACTACTGATACAATATTAAGGAAATATTTTTAATATATTTAGAAACCACTTGTTGAACTTTATAGTGTTACTAGTTTCACTTAATTAAATAATTTTTGTAGAACTTCAGTTTTAAATCCAATAGAATAGTGTGAGGCTGAAATAATTGAAAAAATGCTAGAATTAGTATATTAGGAACGTTCAAAATATTTGGTTGATTTAAAAACTATTTTTGAGGAATCAAAACAAACTAGTAATAGTTTACTTATGATACTAAGTATATGTTAAGAGAAATCTAATAGACCTATAGATAAAACAGATAAAATTGAGATTTTATATTAAATAAAAGTGTTGATAGAATAATTATTGTCATATACAGAAAAAAATAAAATAATTGAACTTGATAGTGATGAAGAGTTAAAGAAATAATAAAAGATATGAATAATATATCACTTATAGAAATTGAAATATAAATATATATATATTATATAATAATAATATAATTAAAAATCATTAAATTAATTTGTTAGGAAGAGCATAATATTTACATAATTATGAATTAAAAATAAATAGATTAGAATTATGAGAAAAGCTTATGAATAAGATTATATTAATAATTAAAATGCTGGATTATTATAATAGGATGATGATGATTAGAATGATGGATAAACAAAGACTATTAATTATATTAGACCAAGACCATTTCCACATGAAAATAATAGGGAATGTAAATTAGATGTTGTATGTCATGAAAATGAATGCAGAATATTATAAAAATTATGTTGTTAAGAATGTGCACATTTTGTTCATCCAAATCATAAAACAGATAGTTTAGATTGGTATATTAATCATATAAGAGAAAAGATTAAACGTAGACATGGAGTACAATAAACTACAACTCATGAAATTTCAGTATTAAAAAGTGAATAAAGAAAAAAGAGAATGAAATATTTGAAATATATAATCAAATAATTAAAAAAGGTTGAAAAAGAATGTAGATCTATAGAAGATACAACTGAATAAAAAATTAAAATTAAATTAAGTTCAACATCAAGAAAGGAAGCATTTGATAAAATGATAAGATTACTTAAACTAGTGAGACATTAAAATTTAGATTAATTTAAATAACATCATTAAGAATTTTTGGTTAAGGATGAAATAGATTAATAAATGGCAATGTAATATAATGAAGAAAGAGAAAGAAAAGAATTATAAAGATAAATAAGTGAAATTGTGGATTAATTCTTTTTAGCTGATGAAAGAGAAAGATAAAAATTATAACATAATTAATCATTATAAACTTAATAATAAGATGAAATAAAAGCATTAAGATTAACAGGTGGTTTATGGGAAAGAAATATGAATAAATTAGCTGGTGCTTTAAAACGTTTTTCTAAACGTATGTTATCTCATAGTAAAATGAGTATTAGACCTAATTCTTCAACTCATAATATTGTCTTAGTAGAAGTTGATTTAGCAACAAATGAAGATGATCCAACATCAACTCCTAAAATTTTATAAATTTTACCATTAAATTCAGAAAACTTAATTACTGTACATCCTAATGAAATTAAATTATGGAAATATAGTAAATGTTATTTAGAATTTAAACCAATTGCTCCATTACCATTTTTAAATTTAAAATATGTTTGTGTAGCAGATAAGAAAGATGAATTTGTTGTATTATTTGGTGATAATTCTATTATGTCTATTTCTAGTAAAAGTATGAATTCTAAAAATAAACAATTTACATGTCCTAAATAAGGTATGACACTCTATAGAATATTAATAAGTCCATGTTAAAATTTTCTAATTGCATCAGGAGGATGTAAATAGAATTGTTTTTATGTAATTATTTGGCATTTTAATGATGCAAAGATTAGAAAAGTCTTAAGATATTAATATTCTTTTCCAAATGAAGGTGATTTATTGATGAGTGAAACTAATCAACATATATTTAGATGTAATAAAAATAAAATTGATGTTTTTGGATTAATAGATGGAGTCAAAAAGTAGACTTTATAATTATAAAATGTAAGAGATTGTATAGAATAAGCAACAATTCTACATAACTTTTAAGAATAAGATACTTTATGTGTTAGTACTAATAGAGGATTTTATGTATATACTTATGATGATAATGTTGTAGAGAATAATTATAAATTAGTTTACAGTTTTTCTTAAACTTGTCATTGTATTTTTCATGTATTTTATTAATATGGTTTGGAAGAAGAAGGATTTATGCTTGCTGCTTTGGAAAATAATGAAACAAAAGTTAAATTTTAAGATTTAAATAATAAGATACTTTTATCAGGAATTCAATTTGATGATTAAATATTAACAGGCAGATTAATATTTTAAAGAGAATTTTAAAATCAATAATTGGTATTGTTATTAGGATTTGAAAGTGGAAAAATGAGGGTTTTAAAATTTATTAAGAAATGATTATTTTATAATATAATAATAATTTATCATGATTTTAGATATTTATAAATTTGTGATTTAAGTTCTAAAACAATTTCTTTTTTGCAACGATTATCATAAAGTTATTCTTATTCTTTATATTAATCACAAAAATATCGAAAAATTTATTAAGCATATTATGATGATTCATCTCCTCTCTATAATAAAATTATACAATAATTTAAATAAATTAAATAATCTCTATTAAATAATAAATAATAATATTTTACTTGTCTTTATCTAATTCTAAGGCTCTCTCAAATGATCTACAAGCATTCTAAAAATCATTCAATTTATTTAATGCTATTCCTAAATACATATATGATTATGAATCATCTGGATTTAAAGTTATTGCTGATTAAAAGAAATGAAATGCAGACATATATTATTTTTCATATAAATGTACTAATCCCATATTAAAATGAATTGTTGATTCAAATGGATCATAATACATTGCCCTTTTCAAACTAATTATTGCTGGAAGAATTTCATTTTTCCCATAATAACACATTGCAATATTATTCCAAACTTATGCTGATGTTGGATGTATTGCTATAAGCTTTCTATAATATACAAGAGCCTCATCATAGCTTTCTTAATCCTACATAATTGATCCTAACCCCAACAATGCTATATAATATATTTATATATACACTTTGTGTCTGTTGCTGTAACACTTTCTAAATATTTCTTGGCCTCTTAAGTTTAACCAATTCTCAAAAGCAATACTCCAAGCAATGCCTTAAGTTCATTATTTTGTGGTTATGAATTAAGAGCAGTCTTATACACTGTTAAAGCTTCATCATACTTTTCTAATGATAAATAAAACTTTCCTAATCTATTATATGTTATTTCATTTATTGATAGTTCAAATGCCCTTTTATAATTTATAAGTGCTTTATCAAAATCTTTTTATGCATAATAACAATTTCCAATAGTATAAAATACTTCCCAATCATTTTTTTTTAAATTTAATGCCTTTTAAGCAACATCTAAACTACTCTTGAATCTACCATCTATAAATTACATTTATTATTACCTAATTGTAAATTTTTAGCTATAGTTTTTAAGACTTCTTGATCTTATTCATTAAATGATAAAAACTTCTTGAATGCCTCAGTTGATTTTGAAAGTTATCCAGTCATCTTATAAATATATCCTTATATCTAGTTTGCATATTCATGAATATCTCCATGTTCTTGAGTGAGTTTTTCAATTAATTCTAAAGCTGATTTGAAATCTCTAATAACAAAATAATTATAAAGTAATTAATTATGTTTGTATCTATTAACAACTCTAGAAGGTTTTTTTAGTATTAAAGATTCTTGAACTTATTAAATCTATCCTTCTTAATTCATAAAGTATATTATATATATATATATTTATATTCTCAAAAATAATATTGTTAATATTAATTCTATAATTTTAATATATTAATATTGAATAAAGAAAATAAAAAAATGCTGATTTTTCATAATAATTAAGAAATGCAAAAATAATCTGATAATGTTAATCAATAAATTTGATTATATAAATAAACACTTATAGAAATGGACCAATTAAATATAAAAAAAATACAACCAATACAACATATAATCAGTTTTTTAACACCATTTTCGGTATAATTAGATTAAAACCTTTGTAATTCTGTAGTAGTATTAATCTGAATATAATTGAGAATAAACCTTATTTTATAATAATTATATCAATTAACGTCTAAACAAGATTTTTCCGGATGTAAAAATTAATTTAAGATAGAAAATAAGATTAGAACCCTTTTTAAACGAATTATTAATATAAATTATTGATAATAAATTATCATAACTACATAAAATTTATAATATATTATATTTAAAATTTCATTATATATTTATTCATCAAAATACTCTGAAAGCAATTTAATAGACAATATGACTTATTTCCCTTATATGTCCTTTCTTAATTTTTAGGAATTAATTATATTAATATAACAAATAATCGTTTTCAACATTTAATCAAGTAATTTTGGGAGACAATAAAATTCAACTTGNGAATCTACCATCTATAAATTACATTTATTATTACCTAATTGTAAATTTTTAGCTATAGTTTTTAAGACTTCTTGATCTTATTCATTAAATGATAAAAACTTCTTGAATGCCTCAGTTGATTTTGAAAGTTATCCAGTCATCTTATAAATATATCCTTATATCTAGTTTGCATATTCATGAATATCTCCATGTTCTTGAGTGAGTTTTTCAATTAATTCTAAAGCTGATTTGAAATCTCTAATAACAAAATAATTATAAAGTAATTAATTATGTTTGTATCTATTAACAACTCTAGAAGGTTTTTTTAGTATTAAAGATTCTTGAACTTATTAAATCTATCCTTCTTAATTCATAAAGTATATTATATATATATATATTTATATTCTCAAAAATAATATTGTTAATATTAATTCTATAATTTTAATATATTAATATTGAATAAAGAAAATAAAAAAATGCTGATTTTTCATAATAATTAAGAAATGCAAAAATAATCTGATAATGTTAATCAATAAATTTGATTATATAAATAAACACTTATAGAAATGGACCAATTAAATATAAAAAAAATACAACCAATACAACATATAATCAGTTTTTTAACACCATTTTCGGTATAATTAGATTAAAACCTTTGTAATTCTGTAGTAGTATTAATCTGAATATAATTGAGAATAAACCTTATTTTATAATAATTATATCAATTAACGTCTAAACAAGATTTTTCCGGATGTAAAAATTAATTTAAGATAGAAAATAAGATTAGAACCCTTTTTAAACGAATTATTAATATAAATTATTGATAATAAATTATCATAACTACATAAAATTTATAATATATTATATTTAAAATTTCATTATATATTTATTCATCAAAATACTCTGAAAGCAATTTAATAGACAATATGACTTATTTCCCTTATATGTCCTTTCTTAATTTTTAGGAATTAATTATATTAATATAACAAATAATCGTTTTCAACATTTAATCAAGTAATTTTGGGAGACAATAAAATTCAACTTGTATACATCTCAATTAATAATTATTCATTTTTATAAAAAGTTCTCTATATCCTATTTCTTCTTTATATTTATGTTTCAGATTTATTTATCAAATAAAATTCCAAATGTTTGTTCTAAAACATAAAATATGGAGTTAAATAGTTTTTGTCATTTTAATATATTAGTACTATTTTTTAATTAAATTTATATCAATAAATAATAATTGTACGGTTTATTTGTTCAAGAAATATATTAATATTACCAAGAAGACTTAACAAACAATGAATTAAGAACCAGAAAACTAATAATGAATATATTGATATTACCCCAAAAGAGTGATGATATTATAATATAATAAATACAACTCGAAGATATTTTATAAATCAATTTAAAGTTCATATTGGAAAAGATTTGATAAAAGAGAACAAATCGCATACTTGACCAATGAATTTTTCTAAAATTACTTTATACTCCTCTTCCATGCCAACATTTTCTAATTAAGATCTTAAATCATGTTTATCGGTTTAGGGATTCTTATTTTTCTTTGGAGTCTCTTGAGAAAGATAATATAGGCTTCTAAAAAATGATGAAAAATGATTACTTAGAATCGAAAATCTCATTTTCTCTATCTCTTAAGTGAGTATAATATCTATTTTTTAATTCATGTTTAGATCTTCTTGGAAAATTCCTTGCAATGGCTTCAAATCTCTTTCCAATTCTAATCACTTGCAATAGAAGTAATTAATCCTCCTATAAAGTGAATTGCTTGGCCTTTTATTTTTTATGAATTGGTTTCTTATTTTATGGCAGATTTAGCTTTTTATCTTATTTTCGACATCCATAATTTAAAGATTCATCACTTTTAATAAGCATTAAAATATCTGTTTCTGAATTATTTGTTTCTGAAAGCATTGTTTTAAATAAAAATTAATTAAAAGTTCTTTAGATAATTATTTTTGCTATATAGATAAGTTGTTATGTTATAGATTTAAATTTACATTAATATAATTTATTTCAAACTAATTTTTTAAGAAATTTTATAACACAATTATACTATAATTATATTGCATAATAGTAGATGTTTTGTTAAAAAAATCATAAATAGTTGAAATATCATTAAATAATATAGATATGCTAATTTAGATATTGTTTTTCATATATAATCTATAATAAAGTTAGACTATTTCTCTGATATAGTTTCTAAAATGAGAAAACACGATTAGTTGATGAATGCTTTTTAAATTAAATTCAATATTTTGAAATATTATTTAATATTTCTAAGCAAAACAAAAAATAATATTAAAAAATATTTATCCTAGTTTTTAATAGTGAATCTCAAAGGAATTCATGATTTATAAAGAAATCATAAATATTTTTTGGATAGTTTAATCAAGTTTCTATATAAAAACCAATTTATAAATACTTTAATTTTTTATTATTTCTTTTGAGACTTCTTTTTATGATGATAAGTTTAGCTTCATGAAAAAATGAATTAAAATTCTTTTTGGTAAGAATATCCTCTGATTTTGATTGATATTAAAATTATTTTTATTCTAACTAATTTAAACCACTTATCTACAGTTTTTAACATAAAGCTATGTCAAAATCTCCTATTAGGTTTTAAACTAAATTACTATCTTATTTAGAACATGTATAAGAGCCCATTTAAAGAAATTAAATAAAAAATATAATTATTGTAAATCTAATAATACAAAAAAAATTATCGTATTATATGTTTTTTTTTCATTTTTAATATAAACTTCATAAATTCTAAAATCAAGCTTTTTATCAGATTTAATTAACAAAAACATTATGGAAAATCATCAAGGTTCTCTTCTTCAAATTACTATCTGTTGAATTTTAATTGAAAAATGAAAACTTTTTTTTATTTTTTTTAACATCATTTATAAAAATTTATTAAATCAAAGAAAGAAATTAAAGAATCAGTTAATTTATTGAACTGCTGATTAGTTTAATAATTAATATTTCATTATAATACAAAATTTGTAATTATATATAAAAATAGTTAATTACTATAATAAAAAAAAATCGAGAAATATTTAGGAAAGGAAAAATAATCAAAACTTTGATTTATATTTCTAAAAAATATGAATTACCTTAAAGGAAATATCTATAATTTTTATACATGCCCTTAAAATATTTTCATTACTGTATTCAATTGTGTCATCATTTGGAAAGTTTAAGTACTTATTATCGATATCAATTTGATGCAATCTGTTTTATTTATTTAGATTTAAAATAGTTATTTCAGAATCATTAACTTGTAAAGTTTATATTTAATCATTTGATAATGTAAATCAATATTAGCAGTGATTTTTATTTATATATCAATATAAATAAAAGTATTTTGCTCAATATATTTATATTAACGTTAAATCCTGTTGCAATTAACAATAATAATATTGATTAATATTTTTATATAAATAAATATCTCGATATAAAATAGGATTCATAATATAACAATATTATAAAATTACATAATATGAATAAATAAAAAACAGAATTTGATTTCCTCAAAAAATATTAGCATATAAATATAAAAATAATGATTCAAACTCTTAATATTTATTTTATTATTAAAATGTTTATAAACTAAGAACATGTGATAAAGTGTCCGCAACATAATCATAAAAAAATCAAGTAGTTTTGTACAAATTAAAGTTGCCAAATTGAGACAAAAATTTTTTGTTCCGAATGTAGACATGAACATGAGCATATGTGCTGCAAATCAATTTCAATAAAGAATATTCCAAAATAAGTTATGCTTCATGACAAACTCTATAAAGAAATATTAGAATCAATAAATGATTTGGAGAAATGTTTTTTAGAAAAAACAAAATTTATTAAATCAGTAGTATGTGGATATTAAATTGATGAAATATACTAGTACATTACTAATTTTGAAGATTTAAATTCTTTAGTAAATAGGTTGAGAACACTACCTAATGTATCCAGTGAAATAAAATAAATTTCAAATAATATTAAAGACATATTATAAGTGTTCTCAACTCAAAAAATAAACTATTTAGTCTAACATTAAAAGGAAGAATTAAGAACTACAATTTTACAAAGGATTGAAACAACCTGATTACTTTAAACTATGTAACCTTAGAATAATCAGAACCCCTAATAAATGATTCCTCCTATCTAATAAAATAGTCCTCCAAACTAATAAATTACTCCTCCTATATAATAAATTAATAGAGATTAATTAGAGGAGCTACTTCAAAGAGGAAGAGATTATCTAAAATCTCTAGAATATAAAAATTCAATCTAATCTTTTGGAGAAGTTCTAAAATTAGAGCCTATAAATATTTAAGCTAAAGTAGGTTTAAGTAAATAAAAATATTAAATTAGTGAATGCTCTCTAAGAAATGAATTACTTTAATTCTTCTTTATTGTTTTAGAGAAAAATATTTGAATAGGATCCATAAAATTTTGATGCTTTATTAAATCAAGGTAATTCAACATGTTTTAAAAAATAGGATTAATATTGTATAATTATAAAAAATACAGTGAATCAATTGAATATATTTAGTAGAAATTACGAGATAATTAATTTGATGGAGAACAAGAAAAAAAACTGTTAAAATTGCTTAGTAAACCTTAATGTTATCAAAGGCAATAATTTTATAGAGAATGATTAATTATAGAATGCTAGGAAGCTATTAAATTAAACTGAGCAAAAATATGGACAAATTATTGATGTTTTTTAAGGATTAGGTTAAAGACATTATAATATATTTCGTAGCAAAATGTGATTTGATAGAGGGTTTCTTAGAAAATGCTTAAAAAAATTTACAGAAAGCCAATGAAATTGATTAGAATAATTTAGAAAATAAAACAATTCAAGGTATAATCTTAAAATATACTAAAGTTTAATTGTTAAAAAAAAAAAGAAAGTATGATGACTGTAAGAATCTTATAGAAGAATTATTGAACAGATAATTAAAAAATAAAGATAAGGAGATATTAATGAGATTGAAACGTATTGATAGGTTCTATTCTTAGCATAAATCTATTTCAAATAAGATAAATTTTAAGAAGCTATGGTTTATTGTTAAAAATATTTGGAGAATAATCAAGCTCATTAGGACATATGTTATACTTTTGGATAATCTTTATTGGAAAATAAAATTTATTTATTGTCTATTCATTTTTTTGACAAAGTAATAAATTAAGAAAGTCATCATTTAGACGCTAACAGTGGAAGAAGTAATTTAATATAATAAATTAGGTTAAGCTTTATAAAAGTTTAATGAATAAAATTAAATAGCATAGAGCTAAATTATACCAAAAAATCATAGAGTTCTTAAAAATAAATAATTATCGACAATTAGACTTGCGCCTATTTTGAATGCACCTATTTTGAATGCACCTATTTTTGATACAAATAATTTCTCTAGACCTAAAACAAGTTAAATTCGATAGTAACATAATTAGTGAAATTATATTTATTAATTTTATATTTTATATATAGATATTGAAAGAATTTGTTATAATTTTGTCAATTAAATTTATTTAGTGTTTCGAATATCTCCAAAGCAGTTGGTCTGTTGTTAGGATTTCGACTCACCATTCTTAATATTAACTTAGATTCATTAGGATAATCCTTTGAAAATTCTGGAGGTAATTTATAATCTTTAGTAAGATTTTATATTAATCTAAAAAAATAAGAATAAATTTTTACTTAAACTTTTCTTAATAAGTTTTAATTTCCCATAACATCTCAAATAATATAATTCCCAAAGCATAGATATCAGCAGCATAACCATATTAATCTCCTTTAACTTCTGGTGCCATATACATAGGAGTTCCAATATTATTTGTATATTCAAAATTAGTTTAAACTAATTCTTTTTCATCTTATAATATTGGATTATTGCATAATCCTAAATCTCCAATTTTAACTTCTTCTCTAGAATTAATAAATATATTCTGAGGTCTAGGATATTTTATAAAATTTACTTTAAATCTCTGTGAATGAATTTTTAATTATGCATATAAATAACTCCTTCAATTATTTATTTGAAATATGTTTTAATTTTTATTTAATCTTTTTTTCTATCAACATATTCTATAAAATCTTTTAATGTTTAATCACATAATTCCATCTAATAATATTATTAATATATTACTTCTATATATAACAAAAATAATTAATATTATTCATCTTTTTAATTAGGATTAAAATGAAATTTTCTCATACAAGATTAAACTTAGCTATTGAAATCAGAGAGGTGTAAACTTCGTATAGTCTAAGAGTTTTTAGAAATAGTTTATAATTATTAATCATTTTCAGTTCCACCTTCTCCAATAAATTATACACAATCATTTAAATATGACATGTCATCAATAATGTGAGGATGAAATGAATCAATAGATACATTATTTTATATTTCCTATTGTTTTTCATTAACTAAATCATGTAATTTTCTTTTTTCTGCAATCATTTCAGCACTTAATTCTTCAATCCAACTTGTATAAAATCTTACAATATTTTTATGATTAATTTCTTAAAGTCCATTGATTTCACGGAATATGGGATGATCTCTTAGATTTTTTTCATTTTAAACTTTGAAATAAATTCTTTTAACTGCATATTCTTTAAGATCAACTATTTTTTGGCATTTATAAACTTCTCCAAAACTACCTTTACCAATAATAGTTGGAGAAGCATACAATTTTTTAAATTTACCATTTTCCAAATATTAACTCCAATCTGGTAATCTTAATTAAATTCTTTGAATTTATTCTTTTGCACAATCTTATTCAATATTATGAGATGCCTTAAGATTACTATGATTTTCGTCACTTTTAATAAATTAATCATTATCTTCTAACTTATTAATGTCTTTATTTTTTTCTCTATGAACAATATTATTATCAGTTTCATTCTTTTCCCATTTTTTTTATTGTTCCTTCTCTTCAGAGATATCTGTTAGCTTTCTTTTATTAATTTATTTGATTTCTTAAACAGAATCTTAAGTCTATGTGAAAATTTTTTATCTTGGAGAGCTTTCAGTGCTTGATGTAGTATCATTTTTATGTAATTCATTTTATTCAGAGCTAAGACGTACGGAACTAAATAATAGTATACACGTATACTTTTGCATATCATCACTGGCTACGCTTTCTTTTCTTATATTAGCTTTTTTACTAAAGGCCTTGTATATAAAGTAAAATGTTATGCAATATATCAGTAGCAAGAGTATTAGGAACCACTCAAAATTGTCAAATATTAACTACTTCCATTGATTTGTAGGTTGTTCATATACTATTTCATGTTATTTAAACCAAGAGAATTCTACAATTTGAGTTCCAACATAGATTTATTGTTACTTAGATATAGCTTATTTTTTAATCATTAGATTTACTATAATTTATATAATAAACACAGGAGAACAATAATTATATTTGAAGACTCATCATATAATATATTATAAATAAGGTTTATAATTAATTAAATCTTTAAAAATGGGTTAAGGATAAACTAAATTTTATGCAGTACCAATAGGAGAAAAGAAAGAAGGAGAAAGTCATATCTATCGAAATCCAAATAATACAGAGAAGCTCTTAGATAACTTTGAAGGAGAAACAACTGTTTAAGGAATTTTCTTAAGATCTTGCCGTAAATTCCCAAATAATAAATGTTTGGGTAAACAAGTAGTGACTGGATAGAATAGTAGACATTATGTTTATAAAACTTACATTGAAGTCAGAGATGTTGCAGAGTAAAATCTTAAATAAAAACTAGATAACTTGGTTCAGGTATAAAGAATTTAAATTTGATTCCAAATCCAGTAGTTTATGAGGGACAAGAATTAAGAATGATAGGAATATTCTCAAAGAACAGAGAAGAATGGCTACTTCTAGATATAGCCAATACATTGTATGGAAATACAATGATTCCTTTATATGATACTTTGGGATTGGAAAGTATCCCTTATATTTTAGAACACACTTAGATGAGTACATTATTCATATCAAATTCAATTGTTGATACTTTATTAAAAGTAAAAGAATATCATGCACTAAAAAATGTTGTTACTTTTGATGAATTATCTTAAGAGATAGTTTAAAAGGTAATAGTAAATTATATTAGAATAGTTTGGTGAAAAAGGAATAAAGGTATTGAATTATGAAGAAGTATTAAATGCTGGAAAAGAAAAAATACATCCATTTGCAGAAGTTCATGGAAAAGACATTTTTACATTCAGTTATACATCAGGAACAACAGGAATGCCTAAAGGTGTTATGTTAAGACATTTAAACTTTGTTACAGTAGCAGGTGGAGTTGTTTATTAGGGAATTTAATTATATCCTACTGATGTTTATTTAAGTTATCTACCATTACCTCATGTATTAGAAAGAGTTGTAGTAACAGCATTACTTGGTTTTGGTTGTACAATTTGTATGTATGGTGGAGATGTATAAAAAATCAATGTTGATATTTAATTGGTAAAACCAACTATTTTTGTAAGTGTTCCAAGATTGTATAGAAGATTATATAATGCAATTAAAGAAAAAGCAGATAAAGTAACAGGATATTAAAAAACATTATTTGAAAAAGGATTAGCAAGCAAAATGTATTATTTATAAAATGGAGGACATGTTTAACATAAAGTTTGGGATAATTTAGTATTCAAAAAAACAAGAGAAGCATTTGGTGGTAGAGTTAGATTAATGTTATCTGGATCTGCACCAATGTCACCTGAAGTTGTAGATTTCTTGAAATGTGTTGTATGTGTACCATTCCTTGAAGGATATGGATAAACTGAAGGATGTGGAGGTTCATTTATTAGTAGAGCTGATGATCCTATTAGTGGACATGTAGGAGGTGTATTCTCAAATATTGAATTTAAAGTTGTTGATGTTCCATAAATGAATTATTTCAGCACTGATAAAGATGAATAAGGAAGACTTACTCCAAGAGGAGAAATTTGTAATCAATTAATTTATATAATTATAGGTATAAGAGGAAATGGATTATTTGCTGGATATTACAAAGAACCTGAAAAAACTAAAGAAATGATTGATGCTGATGGTTGGATGCATTCTGGAGATATTGGATTGATTAGACCTGATGGATCTTTAAAAATAATTGATAGAGTTAAAAACATTTTTAAGTTAAGTCAAGGTGAATACATTGCTCCTGAAAAAGTAGAAGGAGTATATTTGAAAGTCAAAGGAATTGCAGAAGTATTTGTCTATGGAGATTCAACAAAAAGCTTTTGTGTAGGTATTCTTGTCCCTGAAAAACCATTTGTCTTGGATTTAGCAAATACATTAGGGATATAAGGTACATTTGAAGAATTGTGTGCAAATGACAAAGTGAATAAGTATTTTATTGATGAAATGGTTAAATATGTATCCATAATATATTATTTATTAGGGTAAAACTGAAAAATTGAATGGTATGGAAAATGTTAAGAAGATTTACATTGAACCAACATCCTTTATTGCTCATGGTTTAACTAGTAACACACTTAAATTGATGAGACACAAGGCCAAAGAACATTTTCTTAAATAAATTGAAGCTATGTATTAAGGAAGTGAATGAGAATTAAAGTAAACATATTAAGAAAATAGTATATAATAATGTAGATTTTTCATCATAAAATTGGACATGTACCAGAATTTATTATTTATATTCTTCCCAATCTTAATTCCATTTAAGTTTCTTAATTTTCTAATTAATACCTTCAAATATCATTAATGCCATTTATTATCTATTTATATATATATATAATTTATTTCAGATATTCATTTTAACTAAATACTATTCTCCAAAACAGATTATATCAAATGCAAAATCTTTACTAGTATTATTTTTATGCTGTTTAAAATTTAAATATTTTGAAATAAACCTTCTAATCAGTTAAATGAAATTTTGTTAAACTTTATTTATATATTAAAATATCTATTTTAATCTTATTTCGTCAATATTTCTAAATTTCTAATTCCAAAATTTGGATATTTTTTATTATTACAATTTCTAAATATTCTAAAACATTCTCAATCACATATCTGTTTTATTTGAAGGATTAAAAGGAATGAATTAATTATACTAAAATTCTACATAATATTCACTTATCTCATTATTAATCCATTAATTTTATATCAAACTAATTATACAACGTATTAATTTAATATAATTACTATTAATTAAAGAATGAGATATGATAAATAATTACGTAATAAAAAATATGCAATTAACAAAATTATTAAACTGAATCAATTATACCTGATTCCATTTTAATAAAATATATTAATGTTAAACCAGTAATTCACAAAATTAAAAGAATAAATAATTAGAAATAGGTTTATGAAAGAGTATTAAGAATGTGTATGAAGAGTTTTTATTGTTTATAATTATTTTTATTAAGATATATTTCTATCATAAACACAATATTGGTATATATTGATTAGAATTAAAACATGGATAAAAAATGATGAGAATTTTAATTATTAAAGTATTGTTTAAGTCTAAGTTAGGTTAAGTTGAGAATGAAAAGTTGCTATTTTTGATTAATAATTTACATAATTTAATTAAATAATGGGAACATGTTGCGGTACGTAGGGTTAATTGTAAATTGTTGTGCCAAAAATTGAACTATCTTTCCTCAGTTACTACACTTAAAAAGCTATTTAAATACAAAGAGCTTATAGATGTATATTTGGTTTAAACAATCAATAGAGTTCAAGCGTAGGAAGAGAAGATCTATAATTCCAGTATCTATAACAAACGACAGCTAGAGAAGTCATTAGGAGCCTATTGAAATTGCAATTGTTCATTAGTAACCTTAAGATGAAGTTGCATAGATGGAATAGATAAAAGAAGTCCCTATTGTTGTAGATCATTCTCCTCCTGATGGTACAAAAATAGATAGAAAATAAAGTGAATATCCTGCTTCAATCAATTCTTTGATATTTCGAATTGGGAACTTTAATTATAAAGAATATTTAAAGAAGGAAAGTTAAAATTACGAAGAGGAAGAATTGAGTGCAGCTTTTTTAGATCCATATTTACTTGCTGATGGAACAATATATTTAGGTTAATGGAAATTGGGTAAAAGACATGGAAAAGGTAGAGCAATTTTTCAAGATAAAAGTGTTTATGAAGGATTTTGGAAAAATGATAAAATGGATGGTTATGGAAGGTTGATCTTTGTGAATGGAGATTATTATGAAGGAGAATTTAAAGAGAATAAAGCAAATGGATTTGGAAAATAAGTGACTTCATTAGGATATTCATATGAAGGTTTTTGGGTTAATGATAAATAATAAGGGGAAGGCATAGAAAAGTTTTCAGATGGAACAAATTTTAAAGGAAAATTTGTGGATGGAAATAAAACAGGATTTGGAGAATTTGTTTTTTCAGATGGATCCAAGTATTAGTTCAGCTAAAACAAAGGTATAAGGGTTCAATTGTTAATAATAAATTTAATGGAAAAGGAGTGTTTAATTTTCCAGATGGTCGAAAATATGATGGATCATGGAAGGATAATTAAATGGATGGATATGGAACATTTACATGGCCAGATGGTAGATGTTATGATGGATATGTAAGTTTTATTATAATGATTAGTATGTGAAAGATAAAAAACATGGATTTGGGGATTTCACATATGCCGATGGATCAATGTATAAAGGCAATTGGGTTGATGGCAAAGAACATGGATAAGGAACTTTCTATTCAAAAAGTGGATTATATAGAGAAGGTGAATGGAGTAATGGTAAAAGAGTAAAATGGACTTCTTCATACTAAACTTCCTGAATACAAAAAGAAGATACTAATTTATTTCTTGTTTTTTCTTTCATAATTTTTAATTATTAGATTATATTTATGCCTCATATTAAGTTACCTAACTTTCGACTTGGTATTTCACCATCTGTTAGATCATCATATAAAATGGACAATTTGACTCCATCATAAAAATTAGATTTAGTGGCAGCTCGTATATTTGGAATTTCCTTTGGTGGTAATTTAAGAAATGGAATGAAGGCAATTAAGAGATTAGATTCAGGCTAAAATAGAGCTAGATAATATAGTGTACCAGTATGGAATCCAGCGTAATGATTTATTATATGCTAAAAGACAATGGTTTCCATTTATGACATAATGGAGAAAACTTGAATTTAATAGGAAATTGGTAGATGGTAGAAAAATGAGAATTATGATGAGAGGTGTAAAAATTGGTAGATAGAAGGGAGGTGAAAAGATCTCTATTCTTAATATTTATGAACGTAAAAAGGCTAGTATGGAGTGAATATATAATAAAATATTAAAGAAACTATAAATTATTTATTTAAAATGATATAATTTATAATCCCATTGACTTTCTTAATTTATACAACTGCAATTGTTGTTAATCAAAAGAACTAATGTCTTTGTACTGATTATAAAAATCAATATGAATGTGCTTTAAATTAATAATGTATTTGGAACACTACTAATTGTATCAAAAAAAGTTGCGGTGATTTTTATTATCCATTATAATGTAAGAATAAGAAAGAATGCTTTTATTATGCTTAGAATTCAAGCTGTTTAGATTTAACAAATTGTAGTTCATTAAATTCAACATCCACATCATAGTGTGAATCATAATCATCTTATTGTGGAATGTATAATTCAACAGCAAAGGAATGCTATAGTTTAACTACTAATCCTTGTTCTTAATACACAACATAATCAGAATGCTTATATTCTGGTTAAGGTTAATTATGCTTATGGGAAAATACATAATGTTAAGATTTTAATTGCACACTATTAGATTCATAAACTTAATGCTAAACTTATAATTTATATTGTACTTGGATATTGAATAATTAAACATGTGTTTCAGCTACTTGTGATAATAAACCTACTTCTGAATGTACCTTATTTTTATCTAGAAATAACAATTCTACATATATTTAACCATGTTACGTTGATTATTCAGAAAAGCCAGCTAAATGTAGGGATGCTTCTTTATCTGATTTATCACCATTCACATGTAGTTTAAATACATTGAATTTTGCAACATGGAATAACGTTGAATTGGATAGCGGAAGTTGTGAACTTTGCTATGCCCCTCTAATTTAAATCATCAGTCTAGCAATATTAATTATGATTTAATGAAATTATTATTAAACAAGTTATGATTTATTCTTATTTTTTATAACACTATCCAAATATTGAAGTTCTATTGTAATAAAATTTAATTATGATTATTTTTAGAAAGTTCTGTTATAGGTTTGCCTAAGCCATTTAAGATTCCTAATAACAAATCTTTAAATATTCAAACCCAGATAACATACCTACAAAAATGGTTTTAAAAAACATAGCCCTCTCTGATTAGCTTTCAATCTAATAACTCTCTATCTTGACTGATATTGACTAAAAAGAACTAATCAGAACAATAAATCAATTTTCTAAATAACCTGTTAATTATACTAAAATAACTAAAGATCTTATTGAACCCATTTTACCATTATATAATTTAAGCTCTTACAAAGAAAATCCAATTACAAGACCTCCAATTGTAACTATCATGGGGCATGTAGATCATGGAAAAACTACATTATTAGACAGACTAAGAAATTCAAATATAGCTGAAGGAGAAGTAGGAGGTATAACATAAAAAATTGGTGCTTTTCATGTAAAAGTTGGAGAGAATTAAATCACATTTATTGATACTCCAGGACATGAGGCATTTTCTAATATGAGATAGAGAGGAGCTGAGTTTACTGATATAATTATTTTGGTTGTATCTGCAGCTGATGGAGTTTAACCATAAACTAAAGAAGTAATCTAAATTGCTTCTTAATTAAATATCCCTATTATTGTTGCTATCAATAAAATTGATGTTCCTAATGTAAATCCAGAAGATATTGAATTAGAATTATTAGAATGTGGTCTAGATTTAGAAACTTAAGGAGGAAATATTCCAGTTGTACATATAAGTGCAAAAACTGGAAAGAATATTGATTTACTATTAGAATTAATACAATTTTAAGGAGAGCTATTAGAATTAAAGGCTGATCCTTAGGTACCTGCTTAAGGAGTTGTTCTAGAAGCAAGATAAGCAGAATTGACTGAAGAAAGAGGATCTACAATAATAGTATAAAAAGGAAGTCTCAAAATAAATGATTTAATTGTAGTTGGCAATTAATATGGAAAAATTAGAATAATGAGGGATGATAGATCAAACCTTTTGTAAATAGCAGGACCTTCAAGTGCAATTGAAATTGTATTTAATGAATTTTATATAATTTTTAGATAGGATTAAAGGATATTCCTTAGAGTGGTTCTAAATTTTTTGTAGCTAAAAATGAATTAATAGCTTAATTGATTGTAAATAAAAGAAAAAAAGAAGCAGAGATGAAATTATTATAAAATGCAGAAATTATTGATGGATCATTTGGTAAGATTAAATTTCAAAATAAACATGAAAAAAGAGATGTTTATGGTGATACTAAACATCTTATAGAAAAATATAAGGAAATTTAAAATATGTTAAGAGAAGAAATTGAATCAACTGAGGATCCAGAAATGAAAGAAGCTTTAGTAGAAAAATTAAGATAACATGAATTATTCTCTTCTTAAATGATTAATCTTGCACCAGATACATAAGTGTTAAAATTAGTGATAAAAGGTTAAGATTTTGGAACTTTGGAGACCCTTATAAAATTAGTGAATTAATTAAAGGAAAAGGAGAATGCTGAAATATTGATACTTTCATAAGGAGTTGGAGATGTTACCTAAAAGGATTTTAAAGATGCTTAATTATTTGGTGCAACAATAGTCACATTAAATTCAAATGTTTCAAATGATATCATTAGATAAGCTTAATAAGATAAAATAGATATAATCTAACATTAAATTATTTATCATTTAATTGATGACTTAAAAACTTTAGTAACTGCTCCTAGAAATGCTAAGGTTAGTGTAATTGGAACAGCTAAAGTATAAAATATATTCGATGTGAAACTCAAAGGTTAATCTAGAAAGATTTATGGTTTAACTGTTACTCATGGAGTTTTGAATAAAAAGTGTAGAGTAAGATTATTGAGAGGAGGTAAGGTTGTTGCAGCTGATCTTGAAATTGCCAATTTAAAACATTTTAAAGAAGAAGTTGATCGTATAGAATCTGGAAAAGATTGTGGATTATCAATAATATCAAATGTTGAAGTGAAAGTTGGTGATGAATTTGAATGCTATAAAAGTTGATTATATTATTTATGTGATAATTTTATAGTGTGTTTATTTTGAACCAAAAATTTATAGGAATTTTTAGTAATTCCATGAATATAGTCTTTATTTAGGTTGATAGAGTCCAAAAAATAGAATGATTAAACATCTGATATTTATTATAAATATAAATTAATATATTCCTTTTTTCAATGATTTAGAATTTCACTTTCTAACGAATATCTTCTTCTTCTATGTAAACCAAAGAGTTAAAATCAAAGTTTATTATACAAAAGAATATTGGGTATGGTGATTATGGGTAAATTGATCATTTTAATCTTAGAACTGTATATCAAGGTGTGAATATGCACACCAGAGAGACAGTTGCCATCAAAGAATTATCCCATCGTATTAATGATTAAGGGGTTTGATATATTATTCTATATAAGATAAATGCTTAAGCATTAAGAGAGATTGAAATACTTAGATCTCTTCATTGTGATTAAATAGTGTTATTTAAAGAATTAGCTTATTAAAATAGAAAGACATACATAATAATGGAATATATGGAAGAAGATTTACTTACAGCTATGAGAAGAGACATCTTCACTGAGGTCTAAGCCAAGTAGATTATGTTTTAAGTGTTAAAAGGTTTAGCTTATTTACATGATCTTGGTATAATACATAGAGACCTTAAACGTAAAATGGTTTAAAACTATTTTAGCTAACAATATTTTACACAAAAATTTAACAATTAAAATTTGTGATTTGGGAATGGCTCAAAATTTAAAAAAATTCAAGCCTCAAACCACCAGAATATAAAATCATCAATATAGGGCTCCAGAAGTGTTCCTTGGTTTATTAAATGACTAATATTAGGTTAAAAATACTGCTCTAAGGTTGATGTTTGGTCAGCAGGGGTTTTGTTTATCGAACTTCTCTTTAGAAGCAATCCCTTCAAGGGATAGTCTGAAGCCAATAGTTTTCAATAAATTTTAAAATTATGTGGAACTCCTACTGAAGGTAATAGAATAATATTTAATTTAATAGAAACTTGGTAAGGAGTGACAACATTAAAAAATTACTCTAAATTGATCAATAACGAGAATTTTCCCAAGATCTTACATTCATTACTTGAAAGGAAAATGTCTCCCCTTTTAGTCAATCTCATAGATTAGATGTTGACTCTTGATCCTAATAAAAGGATTTCCGCTTAGACAGCTCTATAACATTTATACTTCAAAGGTATAAATATAGATAGGTAATTATCCTTTACAAAATAAGATGTCTCATAATAAACGAGACAGGAAAAAAAAGAGTTAAAACTTAAAGTTAAACTGATACCTAAGTGCATAATTATCCAGATGGATAAAGAATAATTGTTATTTCGAAAAAATACTGAAAAGCAATTATTTATGCTTTTGAAGATGATTGCTAAATTTTGGGCAAGTAAATCAAATTAACTGACTTCATTCAACTCCATTAAATCTCCTTAAATAAATAAATAGAGTAGACCTAGTTATTAAACAAATAATTTACTAAAAAGATACTCTTTAATATAGTGGTTGAATGGTAAGTTAATTTTATTTTATAATAGCTTTCATAAACAGATAATTGTTTTACTCACTCTAAATATGCTTTCTCTTCAAAAACTAAAATGAAAATAATTTATAATATATATTAACTACTACAATATTCTTCTCGTTTTGGAATCTTAACTATTAATTTGATAAAACATAGATTTCATGTATATAATTCTTTATCAAAATAACTAAAAAAAACATAAATTATTTTATAATAAATGGGTTGTACGTCGACAAAACTAAAATCTAAGAAGGATATGTGTTTTGTTAATGTTCCTCTTTAAGCTGGAAGAAAAATGAGTAAAGAAGAAGGAATCATATCCAGGGAATATAAAATTAACTCCACAAGGATTACTTAGGCCAAAAAGTAAATAGTTAGTGAAGTATCTCCTGTCTTAAGTGAAGGTAAGAATGTCTCAAACTTACCTACTCAAAAAGGAACATAAAAATCATGAATTTAATATACTATATGTTTATGTATTATGTTATCCTAAACTATTTATACTAAAACTTATAGTAATTTAAATAGTTAAATTTCTTAAAACTCTAATCAATGATTAATGTCTATATATTCATGGTAGATGAAAATAATTATAATTAAAAAATATTTTATGAAAAGTTAGTATTTTTGTTTCAATTATTGAATTTAAGTATAATCAAATATATATGTTATTATCTGTGAAATGACTGAATTTATCAAATAAAGAAGAAAATGGAACTTAAATAATATATATATATATATTTATATTAAAAATATGATATTATTATTTTAATTTGAAAATATGTTTTGAGTAAAATAATATATGATATGCTAAAGAAAATAAAAGTCATTTTATCTTAATTTATTTTATTGCTACTTTTTAATAACAGCTTAAATAATTCTATCAGATTAATATGGCAAGAATTAAATTATTACTGAATTGATTTAGAACTGCAAATATCAAAAAAATACAAATTTTTTTCATCAAAATTATTATTGACTAAAAAAACGCCATGCCTTATCATAATATTAATTGTTAATTTTTTCTTTTAAATTAATTCCTAGTTAAATTAAATATCTTGCTAAAAATTTAATTTTTTTAATCTCTAAACTAACTGAAAACAAATTGGAGAAAAAGTAAATATATAAAGTCATCTCAATTAATCTATTAAAATCCTGAAGGAACTTTAATGAATTTGATAAATTTTTGGTATATAAAAAACTTTTCAAAAAGATATGATAAGTTGGATTAAAAATATATTTTCAAAATGGATTCATGACTTCTAATTTTTATGAGATGAGGAGGATTCATTAAAAATACTTCTTTTAATAGTGAAACGTAATTAATTAGACTATAGATATTTAAATAAAATATAACTTTTTTGAAAAATAAATATGTGTAATCTAATACTCGATATACTATGTATAAATATTCATCATTAGTAAACTCATATAAAGTTTGTATGAATATTATTAAATGTTGTAGATAAACAATCTAAAAATTTGAATAGTACGCCTTCTACTTCTGGAAACAATTAAAGTTCTTCTATTTCTTCTATGTTTATTTAATCAATAGATTTTTCTGTTCTTGATGTTTGCTCTTTAGAAATGAAATTCAAATGATGGTATTATCTAAAATATTTAAAATTATACATTCCTAAAATATCATCCCAAACAAATCTTAGTTATTTATAATATCTATTCTTTAACATATTTGTTGTTTTTCCTGGAAAATATCTGGAGAACTTATGAAACTTGGGTCCTTTCTTAAGTATGTAGTTTAACAATCTTTAATCTTCTTCTTTAGAAAATGTTTTTGTTCTATTTTTATACTTTCTTTTTTTATTTTCCTTATTTTTCTTAGTTGAATAGCGTATTAATTTTATCTTCTCTTGTTAAGGGGTTTAGTTTATTTGGTTATCTTAATCCATCATAAATTATTGCGAATAAACGCTATCTTCATTTTCAGTTATATCACACACATCTAAAAATGACATAAATGCATACAATTAGGTTAATCATTACTTGGAGTAAAGTATTTATGATCATAGACAAAGATTTCAGAATTTGTATTGACAGGATGATGAAAGTCTAATTATAATATTTCATTTTTTTATCCTCCTAAACCCAAATCCTTCTTAGTTTTAAAGGCTTTTGAGGTTCTTTTTGTTATTGTTACTTCCCTAACTTATGTTAACATGACGATGATCAAGATATAAATAAATTTGATTAATTAATCTGTGAAATCAGATTTTAAGTGATATTAAATCTTATATCTTATTATTAGCATAACTTAAGTATAATTAGCAAACTTGATTTTACGAACTAAATATGCAAAAAATATATTATTTTGGCAATAACCAGATTATTGTAACCATTTAAATTATTTCTAATCACTTAAAAACAAGCCAAATTTATATTATAATATTTTATTCATTATTTTATCTTAATTGATAATAAGATTTAATAATAAATATAATAATGAATTAATTTCTTTTTTTTTGGTTATAATAATTTCAAATATAAAAGATACAATATAGGTTTATTTTTGATTTATATAATAATAGCATATATTTAATATTTTAGATGATAGATATCGATATTATTTTAAATTAATTACTTAATTATTCGATTTAGCATAGTAGAATTAAACTTAAATGTCGTATCATCTAATAATATTTACTAATTATGATATCAAGTTCAAATATAAATTTATTTTATTTAATATTCATTTTTATTTTTCTATCCTAAATCTTAATATTGTGATTGATTAAATAGTTTTAAACTCTAACATACTGATAAAAAATGATATATTTATATGCATGCTTTTATAAAACAAGTTCTAATCTATTGAAAATAAGTTTATAAATTCCACAAAATAATTTCAGCAAATATTTATTTATACTTTTCTAATTGCTATCTATAATAATTTATCACTTATTTATAATAGTATCTCAATTTATATAATTTAAGGATAAAATTTCTTATTGTATGAAGATACGATCAGATCAAAATTGAATTTAATCTTAAGACATCATATTCGTTAATATAATCTTATATCTTTAACACAAAATTTCATATATACATAATTTATATAGTATTTTTTATCTCGTAAATTATTTTAATACTTTTTTTGCTAAATTAAGAAAGATAGTCATTTTGTTCATAATTCGTAATTCAAATGATGCTTTTTATTTTTTGAGATTAATTATAAAGAATATCTCTCTTTTAATAATATAAAATTTTAATATGAGGTATATTTTCTTTAAAGAAGTATAAGAATTTTTATACTTAAAACAAATATTTAGTTGTAATATATATAATTTACCATTACTTATTTTAAAACATATATTCTTCAGTATTTACAACAGTATTATAATATTGAACAATTGCTTTATATAAAAAATATTGTTCCTTTACTAAATTTATAGATCAATACAATTTAAAAATAATTACATTAGAATTAAGGTTAGAGATGCCTTATGTCTAAGAAATTAGAGGTAATTTATGAGTATTATCAAAATGGTGAAATTTTTTATTCAAATAATAGTACTGTATAACTTTACTTAAGCAATTAATCTGTTATACAATAAATTTTTCATAATGTTCTTTTTGAAGAAGAACTTATAAGTCTAAATTTAGTAAATGATTATACAACTAAAAATTGTATAATAAAGGTCTATATTTATAAGAATTAGTTGTTTTTTTTAAGGTTTAAAATGCTATACACATAAATATAAAAGTCAAGAAAAGAAAGTTTTTATGGTTGAATTCTCAACATCCAATACAGAAAGCAACTGTTAAAGCAAAGCAAACTTTCATTGCCACTTCTCCAACTACTTTAGTGACACAATCTGTCAAATCTTTTTTTAATCCTTTTTGCATTTTTATTTCTGTTTCTTTGTTATTTTCATATTATTCATTATATCTTTCAGTCATCAAAGTGATTTAAGTTTGATTATTAAGTTGTTCAGTCATTTTTTTGTTTTTGCTGAATGTATATTTATAAATTAATGAGTTTTAATTAGAACAAAATTGAATATATATACGATCAGAAAATGCAGAAAATTATGCATTAATTCTGATGATGCAAATTATGATTATATTATATCTGATCATTTCTGATACATAAAGTTTATATTGGAAATCAGTTTTTATAATGTCGTCATCTCTCTAAAAACATATAGATTTTACATTTTTAATTGAATCTACTTTATGAATATCATCTTAAGAAGTCATAAATGTATCAATAATATATTTAGAAGAATATATTTGATGCTTCTTAAAATTTTTGACAGTTGCATCTATTTCAATCATTTTAATTTCGAATAAGTTTACGTCATATAAATTTATATTAGAATTTATTACAACTTAATTGAAGTCATTTGTAAATACACATATTGTAAATAATTATAATCATTTAATGTGAAGAATTAGATGTTGTGTTTTTTCTAATTTTTAATCTTAACATATTAAGAATATTTTCTTAAATAATTAATTATATATTGTCTTGATTTCTTAAATTCAACTTAAAATACTCATCTATTGAAAGGGTTTTTAATTTTATTACTAATTCTAATAAATGTTTAATTTTTTCAGTGTTTTCACATTTTTAAAAGATTGAAGTTAACATTATCTTTCTTAAGTCAACTTTTTCATTTATTTAATTTAAAAACATAAATTTATCAGATGATTTACATCTAATAGAAAAAACTTCTAACTTAGCATTACATCAATATCATAAAGATAAAAACATATAAGAAATATTAATTTAACAAAATAACACTGAAGATAACAGTCTCCATATGATAATATGAATTATTTCAAAAATTTATATACTATTAATAAAAAAGTTATAGGACTGTTTCTAATTCTATTGGAAAATTTTGAAATTTTACTTAGATTTAGATTTTGTAGAATTATAATAAATTTATAAATTTCTCCTTACTAAATACTATAAGTCAAAAAATAGAAAGAGAAATCTATAAAACTTGATATATATTTTTTGTGATTAAATTCAAAATATTTTGAATGAATAATAAATATTATAACTATAATAGTAGTATATATAAACTAATCATTATTCATTAACTAATGACAATTTTCTTATTTTTTTCATATTATTTACTTATTAACTTTATAAATTGTCAATTTCTTGTAATGGCATTTTCAATTTTGAAACCTTAAATGCACAAAAATGTTATAACTAATTATTCTAATGTTCTATTGAGAGATTGTATATTTCCTATAATGTGTTCTTATCTACAGTTTAAGCAATATAATATTAGGTTTTCTCTTTTAATTATGGCATATCTAAGTAATCACACAATTCTAATAGGCTGAAAAGTTCCTCTTTATTTAGAATAGGAAGTATCAAATTATTTTTGTATGAGAATATCAATACAATACCAAAAGCAATATTATCAACATATGATAAGTCAAGTTATAGTAATTATCCTTCTGCATAATCTCCATAAAATAATTCTCTAAAGTATCCTGATGCATTAATTAGAACTTATTAATCAACACCAAAACATTTTTCATCAGTTTAGATTAAACAATCATATTAATCATTATAAAAATAAATTCCATTTTCTGATTAAAAGTAGTTTTCAAACTAATGTTATGATATTTCTTCATAAGGTTTAGAAAGCAATTCAACAGAAAGAGGTATAGAATTAACAAGAGGTAATTCCTAAAAGCATAAATCATTTTAATATTTTCCATTAAAACCACCAAAAATAACTAAAGAATTACCAATAACAGATGCACTATGTCTTCTTCTTGCTTTAATTTTATTTTCGTTTTTAATTATCTGAATTTAATTGTTTTATAAATCAAAAGAGTAAAGTTCATCAGAATCTTTGTCATCTCTTCCTCCAAATAAATAGAATAAATCATCAAATTGTACACAAGATTGGCCCCATTTAGGAAATTCTGTTTTAAGTAAAGACCAAAAAATGCTTATATAATTGTCGTTTTCCTTAAAATTGGCAATATATATAGAAGGAGTAAGACTGTAAGATTAAGTACATCCTCCTATTAATATTAGTTAATTATTATAAAATTGAAGTGTTGCAAAACGCCTTGGTTCTGGTTTTTTTGTGCATTCAACCTTAACTGTATATTATGTATTATTGATTAAATCAACAATTTCTAAGTCGTCTAAATCTCTACCAGATTCTCCTCCAAATATAAATAATTTATTATCGCCAACACAACCTGTATGATAGGTTCTAGGTATTAAATTGATTTTCTATTTAATCCAAGTGTTTTTGTTAAATGAATAAAGATCTCCAAATCTAGTTTTAGATAATCCTCCACCACCTTGAATATATATAGTTCCGTTATTAATAAACATGATATGATTTGATCGAGGTTCTGGTACCAAACCATTTTATACTATTGTTTGCCATAAGTTATTATCAAAATCATAAGAATAAAAATCATTTAGATAATTGCCATCTTAATTATATTTCTAATTTATACCAAAACCACCAAAAATGTATAATTTATCATCTAATGCAATACTTGAATGTCCCCATCTACCTCCAGGACCTTCATTTTAACTATTTATTGTAATCCAACTCATTTTAATGTATAAGATAATGTTTATATTATCGTTAGAAATTATAAATTAAACTTTTAATTGACAATAATAATTAAATATATTTTAATAAAATGGATTATAAAACCATAAATTATGATCAAGGAAAGATAGAATATGGAAGTGAAGAAATATATGTATCTATAATTTCCAAATTTATCAACATGACCTTTGAAAAATAACTACAAGAATTGTACTTAGCTGTATAATTGCTTGATTAAAAAAGGATGGAGAAAGCTTGCTTTGTTCTTAAGGGAAGTGTAGGGTAAATCACTATTTATTAAGGCAGGAAGATAGATCCTTGCATTTGATTATCTCTAAAAAACAAATGCATTATATGATATTGCCAAGAAACAATAGCCTCATACTGATAGAGATGTTATTGATTTATATCACAGATATTTTGATTTGATTGATGCCAGTATTTAATTGGCAGGAGAATTATCAACAGCTGCTAAATAATTGATAAATATTGCAGAAATTAAATCATATAGTAAATCTGAATAATATATATAAGGGGATACGATTTGGCCAAAGTATATAGAATTTATGTAGAGATATATATAAGAATACAGTAAACCAAGTGATAATTAATAACGATGTTAATAATGCAAGGAATGTATTATATTTTGAACAATGTTTTATAAGTTATTTAAAAATTCATCTAATCTTAAATCTTATCTCTTAAGATCATAAATTAAGTTTAGATTTTTTTAAATTCCTATATAAATATTATTAATGTCGAATCCAATTAAAATAATATTATTATTAATTCATGATATTACCATTATTAATACTCAGTATAAAAGGTATTTATGGTAGTGATGACTATGATTACACACAAAATGGTAAAGATTGGCCTAATATTCATGAATATTGCTTTGGTAAATAATTACAGTCTCCAATCAACCTAGATAATAATTATACTAATACCAATGTAGAATAATATATAATCATAAAATTAGGAAGATGATATCTATTTCTTTCCAAAATACAAACCTACTAAAGTTAGAATTACAAAAAACTAAACTTCTCATAGAATAATACCAGCTAATGATTCAGATAACTTTGGCCCTTTATACACAGTTAATTCTTGGTCTGAAAGTGTTGCATATGGTGGAAAAATAATATTCTTTAGAAGTGAAGCTGAACATAAATTTAATGGAGTTTAATATAATTTAGAAGTCTAAATTTAACATACTATGCTCTTTGCAACAATTTCAAATAGATCAACAGTTTCTGTATTTTTTATTCAAGATGACACTGCCCAAAAACATCCTTTCTTATAATCAGTATTAATCAATAATATTTATTTAAGGTTATTGATAATTATTAAAGAGAAGAATTCATCTTAGATTTAAGTCAATTGATTACCTCAGCATTTTCTATCTAACCATATTATTTATATGCAGGTTCTTTTACTTATCCAGATTGTACAGAAAGAAATTCTTGGTACATTTTTGAAAGACCATTCAAAGCTCCAAATTCTTAACTTTAATTCTTCTATAATCTATATCATAATACTGATATATTTCCAAATGGCAACTATAGATTTAGTATCATATTATTATTATCTCTTATAGTTTAAGATAGAAAAACTTCAGCTAAGAAAGTCAAATTATATTATAGAAAAGATCCTTATGCTAATTAATAAGATGATTTATGAAAATATAATATGTATATTAATAATTATGCTTTTATTTAATTTATAATTCTAATGAATCATAATTCTATTTATTGATTATATTAATCAAACAATTAATAAATTTCAAAATCTAATTAATAAATGCTACTACTATCTTAAATTAATATCAATATATTCAAGTATAATTTCTTCATTTTTAATTATTGAATTCTTTCATATTTTAGAGAGTTTTGATTTTAATATTTGTATTTATTTATATGCAATCAAATAATGATATTTATATACTATCCTTATTTATTGATATTTTCATATAACAATTAAATTGAAAAATACTAGTATTGACTATCTTCCAATCAAAATGCTCCTTCAGTAATTTAGATATAATTTGAATTTACAATTTTAAGTGATGCAGCATAAATTGTAAAGTAGTTCAATCAATCAAAATTTAAAAACCTATATATTCTAATAATTTCTTCTTAAATAAACCATAATAATATTGTATTTGTCTATCATCTAATGAAGTAGATTAGATTAATGTTGTATATGAATATAGATCATTTTATTAATATTAAATCATCTAATATAAATATTCAAAACACATCTTTATCAAAATCAAATATAAAAATAATGTAAAATAGGACTGCTAATTCAAAATAAACTGCAACAGGAAGACCACAAATTTAGCCAAATGCAAATGCTCAATAAACAAGAGTAATAACACATAATAATGTTAGGCTCCACCATAAATGATTCAAAATATGGCCAGAGTAACAGATCCTAAACATGTACCTAAAGAAATTAGAGATTAATTTTTAAAGAAAATTCATTTCTGTTCTTAACCTTATGATTTTAATGATGACACAAAAAATGTTAAGGAAAAATAGGAACGTTCATAATACTTATAGGAATTATTTGATTTACTAAAGGAACCTAATTTTGTTGCTAATTTGGTTGTTCCACATTTAGATTTGATTGTAGAAATGATTGAAAAGAATATTTTTAGGCCTTTGCCTATTTTAAAGAAAACAGCAACCAATGGAGAAATTGGTATGGAAGATGATGATGTAAAATATCTCATTTATAAAAAAGCAACTCATAGATCCAGCCTGGACACATCTATAACCTGTCTATGAATATTTCTTACAATTAATTGTTAATGAATAACCTGATGTTAAATCACTTAAAGTATTTCTTTTATAAATTTCTTATAGATTTTCATTACTCATTCTTTTATTCAAGAATTCCTTGAATTATTTGATTCTGAAGAACCTAGAGAAAGGGAATACTTAAAGAATATTTTACATAGACTATATGCAAAATTAGTACCAAGAAGAAAAATGATTAGAAAGGCAATAAATGATTGCTTCTATACTTTAATTCATGAGACCTATAAATTTAATGGAGCAGCTGAACTCTTAGATATTTTGGCTAGTATTATTAGTGGATTTGCAGTTCCTTTAAGAGAAGAACATGTTATTTTCTTTAAAACTGTCATAATTCCTTTACATAAAGTTTAAACTTGTTAGTTTTATCATGAATAATTGTTAAGATGCTCAATGCTCTTTCTATCAAAAGATCCAACTTTAGCAACATTCTTAGTAGAAGGTTTACTTAGATATTGGCCATTTGCAAATTCAGCTAAGGAAGTGATGTTTCTTAATGAACTTTTAGAAGTATTAGAGGTTTGTGAAATTTCAAAATTAGAACCTTTGATTCCAAAATTATTTAAGAGATTAATTAAATGTATAGCAGGACCACATTTATAAGTGGCTGATAGAGCTATGTGTTTCTTTGAAAATGATTATTTCCTTACTATTCTGAAGAGTTATAAGCCATTCACATTTCCATTATTAGTACCAGTGATTGCTCAAATAGCAGACACTCATTGGCATAAGGTTTTATAGGAATCTTTGAATGCTCTAAAGACAATTCTAAAAGAAATTGATTACTAAGCATTTGATAAAGCTTTGAATAACAAAGATCCAAAATATTTATATATTATCTAAGATGCCAAGAATCAAAAGAAAGACAGATAAAAGATTGAAGAGAAAGTATTAATTTTACATTTATAATTAGTGGAAAAACCTAACTAAATAAGCAATATAAAAAAATCCTAATTTCAAAGAGCCAGTTGTTCCATACTCAGATACCCATATTGTAGGAGAACATAATGGTCTAAATAATGGAAATATTACAATATTATGATCTAAATAATAATATTAAAAAAAATATTATTAATTCTTATAATAAAATTATATGATTCTAGAAAATATATGTGTAATTTAAGTGTAAAAAAATATAAATAATCTCATTAGCTATTGTTAAAGATGTCTTGTAAATATATTGATGAATTAATTATTATTCAAATAACTTCTGTAAGCAAAACTTTATAATTCAACATATAAATAAAAATAAAATAAATGTCTACTCTGAATTTTGTTACCTATGAAGAACTGATAGGGATTTTTCAATCTGAAAACAATCAAATATAGTTTAAGAAAGAGTATGTTAAGGAATGGTAAGAGTCAGAGATTATAAAATTCAAAAGATTCATGAGAAGAAATAAAAAAATCAAAAAAGACAAAGTATTCTTCCAATATTAATCCTAATTCATTCAAACAAAAAGTTATTAGCAATGTAGAAAATTTTTAAGAGATTATATACGAAATGTGTTGGCTAAACATAGATATGAAGTACTTAAAAATCATGAAATACTTTACTGCTTTGGACCTCTACATCCAAATTTTGAAGTTGTTGAGACAGATAACAATATAAAATTGAGGAGAATAAAACCAAATTCAGTTGATTAAAACAATAAAGATGAAGATAAAGCCTCAATAACATCTTCATAATGACTTTTAAATATTCTTTTATAATATATCACCATTTAGCTCTATTAAGTTCAACAAGACCAACAATATCTGAGAATTCAATATCCTTAAATTTTCCATTGAATACTCCTATCAACTATCTAAACTTAACATCTATTAATAATAAATCTTCAGTGAAAAGATGAGTTGTTTTTGGAATGAATTCTAAATAAAAATCTTTTCCCTTTACAATAATCTTCTTATTAAGATCATTAAGGTCAAAACTATATTCCAAATCACTAAGAATAAATAATTCATTGTCTATAAATATACCTTCATCTGATGTTTCCTTACCTTTAACATTATCTCCAGCAGCTCCCAAATTAAATCCAATTCTATGATCCTATGAGAATCCCATACCTGATACCCATAACCAGAATGTTGCATAATTAAAGATTCCTCTACCATAATCCATACCAGCATTTGCCTTTGTAAATTTATGGGATTATTTATCATATTTAATTGAGCCATATGCATGCCATCCATATGCTTTTCTACTGTAGAAAAATTTATCTCCTTTTTCAGTAAAAGGTTTTAATATAAATAGATCATCTTTCTAATGTGATTCCATAATAAAAGAAGCATCAAATCCATCAAAAATAATTTAGATACTTCTCATTTCAATACCATTATGTAACCATCCTTTATATTCTACATAGATTGAATCAGATTTAAAAGTTCTTGTTAAATTACCTTTGAGAGTACATTCATCTTCTAAAGTAAATTGTCTAGTTTAAAATGGATACACTACTTTATCCTTATGAATGAAGTAATTATTTTTGACAGAATAAAATGTAAATTAAATGCTTTGTACATATCCCAAATCTACAAAAGCAATGGCAAGATAAATATCAGATGTTACAAGATGGAAATAATCCCATTATTTGAATCTAAACAATCTATTTAATAAAGATATTTAAGAAGAATCAAATTTCCTAATATCTCTTCTTGCAAATCCATTCACAACTAAATTTCCATCTTTTAATACATCTCCAGGAGTATTGACTTCAGGTGCAAATTTAAGTCTTTATACTTATTCATTAATCTCTAATGTTCTCAAGTATACAACAAAAGCTACAAAAATTCCAAATAAGATAAAAATTTAACTTTTCATTAAATTATTTAATAATAAATTAATAAGTCTAAAGGGATTTCAAATTAAGATATAAATGAGAAATATATATATTATTTTATAATCTCATTTATGTTATTTAGTAAGTATTTTAAAGGTGAATAATTATATATCCTATTGGTTCCAAATACATAAAATAATAAATAAATATTTAATTATTATCCGTTAGATAAATGTAATAGACTGATAAAGAATTGAAAAGGATTGAAGAGTTGGAAGAATAAGTAAATTAAGCCTTAAAGAGAAGCAGACAGCTTGATGATAGTTCAAAATTTGATGAAAACTTTTTTAAATAAGAACTTAAAGAAATGTAAGAAAGATGTCAACAAAATTAATAAACTATGATGAGATTAGAATAAAAGTATTTAAAAACAGGATATGAATTAAAAAATTCTGATTTGATGAGAGAGAGTAATTTAGATAAAAGCTCTGTTAAATAAAAGAGTTTATTGGAATAAAAAAATTAATAAATCTAAGAACTATAAAAAAAGTTATTCGATACTGAAAGATAATACAATCAATAATTATCTGAATTAAATCGTAGAAATTAATAATTAGAATATTAAAATCAATAATTATAAGAAGATTTATAGAATCTTTAAAATTAACAAGAAAATATTCCTGATGTTATGGAATTACATAAAGCACTTGAAGAATTATAAAAATAATATCTAGATCTATAAAATAAATTATAGGAAACTATGAGAAATGATTAACAAGATTATTAATAAATAAAATAAGAATATGAAGAATATTAATTATTAACTTAAAACATAATTAATCAAGAAGAAGAATATCAAAGAAGAATTTGTGAATTAGAAGAAGAATTATAATAAAGTTCAACATTCTAATAAGAGTTTATGAGTAGATTGAAATCAAATGAAGAATTGTATTAATAAAGATATAGAGATTTAAAATAAAAGTATTAGTAATAATTAGATGATCAAAGAAAGATTTTAGATTAATAAATTGATGAATTAAGAGAATAAAATAATTATCTTTTTGGTTAACTTTCTAATGCAGAATGCAAAATGCAATAATTAGAATTTGAAATTTAAAGGAAACAAAATCTTTAAACATCTATTCATTAAGATAATAGTGTTGATTTATAGGTTTCACGTAGTAAATCTTTTTCTGCTTGTCAAGGTCTTTAGAATATAAAAACTCTTTAGGATTGTGAGATTAATAATAAAGCAAAACCTTAACATTATGTTGGATGTTATAATAAAGTTAAACCTTCTAATACTCAATAATCACAATCAATATCAAATAAATCAGATTAAAGGAATGATGTTAAATAATATGACTCAAGACCTGTAAAATAAATTAACATTTCAATTGAAAAAGAAAATATTTAAGCTGATACTTTATCTTCTTATAATAAAATAAGATCATAATCTAAAGAATAACCTGTGACATATAAATAAGTTGCTGAATAAAGATAGGCAATTCTCTATTCAAAAATTCCAAAACCAAGAAGGTGATTTTGATCATTATAAATTCATACTTTTTATATAAATCTAAATTTTTGAATTCTAATTAGAGTACAATATCATTTGGTTTATTTTGTATATAATTATTAAATAATTGATCAAAATAATACAAGACATATCTAAATAAAAATAGATTATCTAATGAAAATAATAAAAACCAATTAAACTCTTTGAGAAGGAAGGATAATTTAAATTTTCAATTGAAAAAATCAATATATAAAATTAATATTCCTTATTTATTGAGTGATTCTATCAAAATTAATCAGAGTCATAGACTTAATGATTTTAACAACTTTATAAATAATCAATCATTTGAAATTCTCAATCATCAATTAAAGAGTCTTAAATATATATAGAGAATAAAATTAAGTAGGAATTAGTCATAATAATTAATAGTCAAAAAAGAACATCAATTCTTTTAATGATTCTGGAAATGATGCTAAAGAATTTAATGTAATTTTAGGGTTTATTAAAAAATAAATGGAGGAGTATTAGAAGAAATACTTCTTCCTTATTAACGACATCTAACTATAATGATTATTATTAATAATATTTTATCCATGTTTAAGGCTAGAAAATTAGGTCCCTAATCTTATATGGATTTTATTAGAGATGAGATACCCACAGAGAGTACTACAATAACAAAAAAGGATTAAACTTATTGGAATAACAAGTATATTTTTGATGGAATGCAAAAGAAATTAGTTCTTTTCCAAAATTGCTTTTTCTCAATAGAAACCTAATGAGTAACCAAACATTGAATAATTCCAAAAGTTTAAATATGAATCTTAATTGAGATTAAAGAGGAATGAATTTAGAAGAACTATATTAGAAATAAAAAGTAAATAGAAGTCATCTGAGACAAGTAAGTATGTAGTAACAGATGAAGATTTTAATTTACCTCTTTTTTAAAGATCTCCTACACATTTGGTAATTATTAAAGTAATAATAGGAAAATTAAATTGATAATTAATGGAATCATTTGGAACTGCTTGACAAGAAACATTTAAAATAGATTTATGGACCTAAAACATTTAATCGATAGAAGAAAGCAATTAGCTAAATCGATAACAATTTCTAAGCTGATATTGAACTTTAGCAAATGAAATTTTAAGCATAAGTAGATTTTAGAAATAAATTATTAAAACATAAATCTTTGTAATCATCTAAGGGAAATGCTTAAGGTTTAGAGATGAGTTTTTTAAGATAGATTAGGCCAGAATATAAAGGAATGTTATTATTAAATATGACAGCACTTGAATAATATCATTGCCCAACTTTATATTAGCATGTGAAGAAATATGATTGTTAAACGAGTATGTAAACAAGATAAAAGTAGTAATCTTCAAAAAATGTCAGATCAAAAAGTTTTAATACATAATAAACTGAAATGGATGAACAACAATCTTGTAATCAGAAAGTTTATGATGAAATGAATGAATCATTATAAAGATTTGAAATAACATTGAAAGAGAGGTGTTAATATTTACAAAGATGATATATTTTTCTTAAATTTGTAATATTATTTTTGAAATAATTAATTTTAATTATATATATATATATAAAATAATCAACTATATATATTTTTATTAATTGAAATATTAATGAACATCTTTGAATATAGTAAATTAATAAAAAATATGTTATTAGTAGATAATTTATTATTATAATATAAGATTTTTTAGATAGTTATTATTTTTAATTTTAGATATTGATGAATAATTTCTTTGTTATTATTTTTGAAATGTAGATTTCAACAACAATTAAAATATGAGAAAATAATAATAAAGTTCAATTTATTATAATTATAATAATCTCATATAATAATTATGGGAGGCTGCGAGTTCAAATTTAGAGGATCATGTGATGATACTTGTACTGATATGCTATTAATATATATATAGAGATGTCTCTATAGAATTTTGAATTAATATCTGTTATTGGTCAAGGAGGTTTTGGTAAAGTATACAAGGCTAGACTCTAAAAGACAAGAAATTTAATAGTTGCTTTAAAAGTTATGTCTAAAGTTAGGTATTAAATCATTTTTAAACATAAGAGTTATACAAAAAAAGAGTGTTAGTTCAGTCATGAATGAATTATAAATATTGTCAACATTAAAGCACGAGTATTATTTTAATATTACATATCTATAGATTTATCATTAATATTGTAAGTGCATTTTAAGATCGTTATCAATTATATTTAGCAATGGATTTCTTAGCTGGAGGAGATTTAAGATTTCATATTTGTAAATATAGAAAATTTTCAGAATCAATTACTAAACATATAGCTGCTTGTATTATTATTGGATTAGATTACATTCATTCCAATGGAATAATACATAGAGATATTAAACCTGAAAATCTAGTTTTTGATAGTGATGGTTATTTAAGAATCACAGATTTTGGTATTGCAAGAATATGGAAACCTTAAAATAGTCATGAAACTAGTGGTACTCCAGGATATATGGCTCCTGAAGTTATGTGTAGATAAAATCATGGCATTGCTGTAGATTACTTTGCACTAGGAATAATAATGCATGAATGCATTGTAATTTAATATATTTGATTGATTAAGTTAGGTAAAAGACCTTATAATGGTAAAAGTAGATAAGAAATCAGAGATTAAATTATAGCAAAATAAGCAGTATTAACAGATGTTCCATAAGGTTGGAGTGATGAAGCTATTAATTTTACAAATTAACTTATAAATAGAAAACCAACCAATAGATTAGGATATAATGGACCCGAAGAAGTTAAAAATCATCCATGGTTTAAAGATATATATTGGAATGATTATGAAAAAAAGTTAATACCTTCTCCATTTATTCCAGATGGAAAATTAGAAAATTATTTAAAATCAAATAGATTAGAATCTTTAGAAGATTAATCAATCCTACATTCGGAACAAATCTAATGTATAATATTGATCAAACCTTTAGAATAATTTCTCGGTTATGAATATCTGCCTTAAGTAAATGGACAAACATCTTTGATGTCAGCTATTGTCTCTCCAAGAACTTCTAATATAAGAATTTAACTTAAAGAATAATGATTTCTATATTAACTATTTATATAAAGGATATATATATATATATATTATTAAAACATAAATTATAAATTAAGCCAACAATTGAAAAGATAATTTAATCCAAATTTAATCATAATAAATATTCAAACAAATAACTTTTATAAATAAAATACATGTCTTCTTTTTTATATTAATATATATTTTTAATACCATAACAATAGAAGGATAAAAATTAAAATTTTTCAGAAAAACCTCTAAAAAGATTATTAAATATCTATATATATATATAGATAATTCATTATTTTATGTATGATTTAAAATATACTATTTTAAATATGCATATATTAAATTCATGTATATAAATCATTTAATCTGCCAATTACTTGTTTTAGAAATTCATTTTTTTTTTATACGCTTTGTTTTTTTTTGATTGAATAATCTATTTTAGTTTATAATTCAACACATTCATTCTCAATTTTCCTTATTTTATCTTCTAATTTTCTAATATCATATTCCATTGAATTTATTTTATTATTTTATTTTATATATATTCAAAATTTGATCATAAAAAAATGACAAATAAAATAATTATGGCAACTTTGATTATATCACTTTAACCAACATATAAGCATGGAGTACAAGAAGATGTAGTTGTATTCCATAAATAAGTAAGTCTACTAAAATAATTACATTGATATGGAAGTAATGTTTCTGGATCACTTTCAATACAGTCTCCATTATTATTTTCTACACATTACATATACTTTTTATTTGTCAAACTATAAAATGATATACAAATTTAACTGCCTGATTTATATTCTAATTCTTTATCTCCACATACTCTTTCTATACATAATTAATCTTTCCATTTACAAAAAGTATTTGCAAAATCACAGTTTTATTCAGTTGTTAAATCAGAACATTATTCAAAATTAAAACCTCCACATTTCTTAGTACTTGTATTCCATTAACATATTGTTAGTTTATCCTTTAAAAAAGTGATATCACAAGTCTTTTAATCTCCAATTTCTGAACAATATTATTCTTATCTTCCTCTATAATCAAATGAACATTAATTTTTAATTCTGTTACATCCAAGATTTGAACATTCTACTTCAGCTATAAGTTCAGATTAGTATTTATAATCTTAACACCTTGTAAATTTAGTACATTATCCACCATCTGCTTTATAATACCAAGCACAAACTGGATTTATTGTAAATAGACTTTCACTTACAAATGAACATTCTTAGTTGTTTAAACTAGTACAACTAACATCAGATAAATAATTCATTAAATTTTAACATTTTTCTTAATACCAAAAGCAAATAGATGATTAATCAATCTCTCCCAATCTAAATCTATTTTTTTACTATGTCATACAATCAAATTCTGTCATTAACTATTCACATGTACATTACCATTAATCTAAACATAGTATTTAGGAAACCAATAAATATATAAAGCTTGATAATTTTATCATAAATTTTATAATACAATGTCGTTTGTAATTATAATTTTTTTAATTAAAGAGCTACTTTATAAAGAATATACTTTTAATATAGATGAATTTATTATTAAATATAGAGAGAAAGACAAAGAGTAATCTCTTCTTTTTTTTTCATTTTATTTTATATTATCTATTCTAATTGAGATTTATTTGATAAAATTTATACAATATTTTTATAGATAATTTTAGTGATGAATTATTAGATATCAATTCTATATTAACAAATTATATATCTAATTAATATCAAGAAATCAATTTATGAACTACTTGATATATAATTTTTCATTTTTATTAACTCTATTTATCATAAACTATAGAGTCGAATTCTGCCTAAATATAGAGCATTTTAATTAATGTCGCATTTATATGCTGGAATAACTCATTAAACAATTTAATTAAACTTTTTAATGATAAATGTCGTACCTTCTAATATTATAAATAATTTATCGGAATTTCAGTTTTTTTTATTGTTTTTATATGAAAAATGGAATTTTTTCTTTACTTCATCAGACATATAAGAGGAGCATTTTTATAATTGTTTGGATAAAATATAATATAGAAAACTCTATCAAGTTATTTGGAATGATCAAAATTGAGTTTTGAGAAATTAGTCCATTTTTATAATGAATGATGAGAGCATGTTACCAATTATTGGACAACTATAGGTATTTGGTATCATGTTGATTAAGTCTTTACGATTAAGAGATTAATTGTCCAAATTCATTCCATCAATCTAATTTTTAGTTTTTTACTAATTCTTTTCTTCTATGTATTTACTAATATATATATGTATGTATTACATTCCCAATAATTCTTCCCATCTGTATCTAAGATTCTTATAATATCTATTTTTAAGCATACTAACAGTCCTTTTGGGGAATTATTTCACTATTCTTGAAAATTATCTTCCATATTGATGGACTAATTTTAAGAGTCTAATGTCTTCTTAAACTTGAAATTCTTTAATTCTTTTAACCTTTTTTTTGTTGGATGTCTTCTTTAAGTTAATGTTAAGGATTTTTTATGAAAATTGATCTTTCTATTTCCCTTTTGTTATTATGACCTTTAAACTCTCTGCATTATCATTAAAATTCTCTTCATCATCAAAATTGAGAAGATTCAAGTAATTATTTTAAGTACTGTAATTAGAAAAAGCTAACAAATATTTATAAAAACTACCTTATTCTTATGATTCTTGTTCACTCATTATAAACTGGGAAGTGACACTTTCTTTACTTTCATCAATACTAGAATCTGATTACTAATAATTATTAGACATAAATTATATGAAGATAAGATATTTTAAATATTTAATTGATTTGTATAAATACTCCCTTTTATTATTAAGTATTAGTATTAATTGAAATAATTAGTTTATTTTGATAAAACTTATTAACGATTTAGTATTTCATTATCTATAATAATTTTTAGATATTAAAATATTTCTTTCTATAAATTTTTGAAAAAATTGGTTATTTATTTTATAATTCAAAAATAATTATTTTACTTTAAATTTTAAATATATTATTAAAGTCATAAATAAATTGAATATATTAACTTCTATTTAGAAAACAAAAGAATTGAAAATTACTTCTAAAGTATAAATTAGTTTTTATAGATATAAAATTCTTAAGAAAATTAATAGTTCAAAGAAAATTAATTAAAATGATAAAAATAAAATACAAAAAATTATATGATCTCTTTATTTAATGTAATATTTATTTTTTAAATAGATTCTCATCTAATATATTCTCAATTCCATATTTTATTACTTATAATCATGTTTTTCAGATATTAAATATTATGTTCTTAAACTTCTATACAATTTAATTTATATAAATAATCTAAGGATTTATAGGAAATAACTATTTAATTTATGGTATATTATTGAGTTTTTTTTATATTAATCTAAGTTCCTCTATTTAAAAAACAATACAATTTATTAATTTTTAAATAGTACAACTATTATAATCATTTTATTTAATAATATCCTTGAGATTTTGTAAAGGGGATATAGAAAGACATCAACTAATTTAGTTATTAAAAACTTCTTTTAATATTTCCCATTTCTTCATTTAATAAATTAATTTATATTATTATTTAACACTTAAGTATATTGAAAATAATTTGTAAATCGTTTAATTAAACCTAATATTAATATTTAATTTATATTATGAACTCAAGCTCATTATCAACTACAGCATCATTTACAAAAATGAAATAGATGCTAACATAAACGGGATTTAGTGATGAAAAAAAAGAATTATTGAAAATTAAGTCTGAATGGAGAGGCTTATCTAATAATGAAATGTTTTAAGATTTTGTTTTTCTTCGAGAAGCATCCTAAACTCGATTGGCAACTGAGAAATTAGAGAAAGAGAGAAGAAATAGAAAAGATAGTATTTTATTACCTTTTTTAAAATAATAACAATAAAAAAAAATGGAACAAGCTAGAAAATTCACTCTTATAGGATCTCTTTCATAATTAAGTGATTTTACACCATCTGTAACATTTATTAATAAACATCATTTTGAAGAAATCTATTCAATCCTATCTACTTTAATAAAATCTGTTTTAATCCAATAATTAGAAACCTTATTACCTGATTTAGAAAAGCTAGTTAATGCCTGTAAATAATGTGGGATAGTAAGTTTTTATTTCATGGCAATCTATTTTTAAACTTAAATATAATTTGTATATTGTAGAAGAAAAGAGGGTTATAATATATGGAAAAAGTTTTTGAGAACTTGTAATTTACAAGGGAAGAAACTTTAAAAATATAAACTATTAGCTTATAGATAATTAGCAAAATGTGCTTTAGATTTAGGAGATTTGGATAAATAGGCAATTTATCTAAAGAAATTATTAAAATTATCTTGGGTTGTTAAAGATAGAAATTATGAATTATTATGTTATGACATGATTGCTATCAATTTTTATTATAGAGGAGATGTAGATAGAGCTTAGTTCTTCCATTCGAAATTTGTGTCAGGAGAATTTGAAGCTGCTGAATCTAATATTAGACTAGCTGGAGTATCATCTTATTTAAATACATAAAAATTAAAGGCATAATTGAATGATTAGGATTCCTTTAGTATTGATGATATGGATTTAGATGGTATAATATAAAAAGACAACATTCTCAAATGGTAAAAAGGATTACCTGTATTTGATAGTAGACATATCTCATAACATCGAGTACTTATAAATTAATGGAGTTGTAATAGAGATTTAACAGTACATATTATTAATAGAGAAAAATAAAAACATAAATCAGAGGAGGAAGATATAGGATTTGTTCCACTCAATCAAAATATAAAAAGACTGCTTAAATTATTTTAATTTGATGTCAAATATTTTATGCAAAATGGGCATCTTTATGATTTCTAATGATAATTTATTGACATTTTAATGCTTAATATATATTTTACTTCTTAAATATTATTATATAAAATGGTTTCTAACTAATATTATTATTGTCTTATTATTTAATTAAATAATAAAAACAAATCTATTTAAGAATTTTCAATTTGATTTATTCTTTAAACATTTCAATCTCTTTTATATGAATCATTCTTAATTTATATTGTTAATAATAATTCAAGATTAATTCTTCGATGCTTGACATAAATTTTAGTATCTCTTATACATCAGGAATACATTGATTAAAACTATAGATAAAGATAAAAAAAAAAATAAATGAAAAAAATGCATTCTAATGAGAAATTATAAATAAACAATTATCTTGTAGCATCATATTTAAAAATAATTTTTAAATAATAATAAAATGAAGTACGTTGCTGCATATGCCTTGCTTGTTTTAGGAGGAAACAACCAACCCAGTATTATTACATCTCTATTGATTAGCTGAGGCTTAAGTTACTTAATTGCTCAAAGAGGCTGGAGTTGAACCAGTTGCTGCAGATGTCCAATTAGTTGTCGATGCATTAAAAGGAAAGAGCTTGGCTGATGTTATTAAGGAAGGATCAAAGTAACTCACAAGCTTGTCAGTCGGAGGAGGAGCTTGTAATTCTGATTTCTAAGTTTTTAGCATAAAGCTCAGCCCCAGCTGCCTAAGCAACTCAAGCACCAAAAGCAGAAGCACCAAAAGCTGAAGCACCAAAGAAGGTTGAAGAACCCGAAGAAGATGTTGATATGGGAGGACTCTTTGATTGAGCATTTATTAAGTTTCATATAGTACAATAATAAATCAATAATAATATTCAATTAATTATATAAAATTTATACATTACAAATATCATATATATAGTCGAGTAATGTATGGATAAATATCCTGAGATTTTATTTTCTAATTTCTTTGAACTTAATTAATTGTATTTCTTAAAGAACTTCAAATTCACTAGTACATTTGTTCTCATTTCTATATAAGTGATAATATTATGATTATTATTATTATTATTATTATTATTATTATTATTATTATTATTATTATTATTATTATTATTATTATTATTATCTATTAATTACTCCATCAATGGAAGTATTAATAAAAATTCTTTTAATAACATTCTAAAAAAAAAGAATAATTTAAATTAATCATAGTCTTGGTTTTATTGATGTATTGATTTTAAGCTAAACTCATTTGCTTAATTTCTTTTATGATTATTCTAATTTTGTAATCATTTCCTATTATGGAAAGTATAAATTCCAAATATTTTGGTAATTTTATAAATTATAGTTTGCTCGATTTAATAAGTAATCTAAGTTTTTGAGTACATTTTACAATAATTTAATAATTATTTTACTTTCTTATCCTTAATCAATTATTTATTTATTTTAACTATGAAAGGATTTTTTAATATTTAGACCATATTAATGTCTTATAAAATGATTTTATTGATTCATTTTTAGTCTTTCTCAACTAATAAGGTATAAATATAATAAAATGGATATTTTTTATTTATTCTCAATTTGTGATCAAATTCATTTTACAAATAATCATTATCTAAGGAAGATATATGTTTATTCATAGTTTTAATATATTTTACTCTTATTCATATAGATTTATAGGTTCACATATAGTAAATAAAAGTATTGTATTTTAATTATCAATAAATTACACTTGACATGCCATAGAATAATTATTTTTTGGTTTAAGTTAAGGTAAAGCTAAACAGGTTGGAATATCAATCACAAAATATTGGAATGAGTATGATTATATTAATTTTATTCATTAAAGATTTTGATATTAATTCTCGAAAACAGAGGGAAAATGCATATTTAAATAGAAGCTTTTTAATTAGGATATTATTTATATAAATCTTTTATCAAAAGAGCAGCGCATTAATGGACGATATTCCTGATTTTAAAGAAGAACAATAGCCAACTGGCAAAGACATATAGTAAGAGCAAATATTGAGAATCCTAGAATTGACAATTACAATGTCTCTTAATTTAAAAACTTTGGGCTTAAAGAGGAGCTCTTAAGAGCAGTTAAAGAAGCTGGATTTGAGCATCCCACAAGAGGTATTAAATTTTATTATGTTTTACAGTCCAAGCTGAGTCATTGACAAATGCTTTGTTAGGGGAATAATTGATCTGCTAAGCTAAGGCTGGAACTGGAAAGACTGCTGTGTTTGTGCTTACGGTGTTAAATACTATAAATACTGAAAGTAATAAAGTTGAATGCCTCGTAATAACACATACAAGAGAGTTAGCCCAATAAGTAATATTTAATTGGAATTATGTTAGGCTCGAGATGAATTTTTAAGATTGGGAAAGTTTATGAAAAGTGTAAAAGTGGAATGTTTCTATGGTGGAGGTGAACCTGTATCTGTGAATATCTAAACTATCGAAACAGTAAAGCCATAAATAGTAGTTGGGTATTAATATATTCTAATATGAAGTACTCCAGGACGTCTTAAGGATCTAATTTGTGAGAGAAAAGCATTGAAAGTAGATAGATTGAAGTACTTTATCTTGGATGAAGCCGATACAATGATTGAAGATTTGAACATGAGGTGTTGATTTTTGGAAATAATTATTTTTAGAAAGGACATTTAGGACATCTTTTTAAAGTCACCATAGGAGAAATAATTTATGGCATTTAGTGCAACATTCACAGAATCTAGTAGAACATCATTGAAAAGATTTATTGCTGACAATAAACATGTAATTATAAAAAATTAATTATTGTTAGATTTATGAGATTACTATTAAACCAGAATAACTCTTTTTAGACAAATTAAAGCAATATTATATGAAAATGCCTGAAGCACTCAAATTTCATTATTTGAGATAAATTTTAAATACCTGCAAATTAAATTAATGCATAATCTTTGTTAAGAGTTCTGAAAAAGCTGATGCTTTGGTTACAGAATTAAAAAAGAAAGGAGAAGAGTCTGTTAGATAACTTTATGGAGGTAATAGACTTGGTCCTGATCATTAAAAAATGAGATAAAAGACATATGAATAATTTAGAAATGGGCATTTCCGATTGTTAGTTGCTACTAACTTGATGGGAAGAGGTATTGATATTGATAAAGTCAATTATGTTATCAATTTTGATATGCCTGATTCTTTGGAAACCTATTTGCATAGAGTATTAATTTAATTTAGCAATTTAGGTAGGAAGAGCAGGAAGATAAGAGACTAATGGTGTAGCTATCTCATTCGTTAAATCAGAAGAAGAAACCAGTGATGGAAAAAAATAAACAGATGATGAAGTAAATTAAACATTCTAAAACTAGGTCTTATAATAAATCCTTAAATAATATCCTGATAAGTTATAATAATTGCCTTAAGATTTGTCTACATTAGATAAGTTCTGAAAATGATAGTATTAAATAAAATAAAAAATAGTAAATTCATCAACATATAAAAATATACATACATTATTGTATTTATAGGTTCTTTTTTTGATATGTTATTCATAATCTTCTAAAATTCATTCAATCTTTCTTTTATAATTTAATTTTTACTATATATAAATAATGAGAATAGCATATTTAATATTTGATCTTATTTAAGTAGGAATTCAAAATATTTAAATGTTGTAAAATCTATCGATTTCTTACTAATATTTTATCAGAGTAATAAAGTACCAAATTAACCTATGTTTTTAAAATTAATATTATGTTTTCTTTTTAGTTATTTAGATAAGTTTTAATCGTTAAATAATTTAAATGGACACACTTTTTTCTATGTTTGATTCATTCATAAGATCAAATTTGTCTTATTATCCAATGAATTAGCAAGGATTTATAATGGAATGTTGGGAATAATTTTTGAGTTTGTTGTAAACTTAACCATTAGATTATGGGAAAATATATTCACTAATAAATCAAATGCATGAGATAGATAAGTATGAAAGATAGAGTTCTACTCAAAGATAAGCAGTCAAGAATCTCACAGCTGCATCCTCTCCAAGAATAATTTCTTCATAATAAAAAAATTGTATGTAATAACAGTTAAATTTAGCAAATAATTTATTATAGAAATTTTCATAGTTAGACAATGCAACAAGTCCAAAAATCTAGCTCTCGAATCTCACTAGTTAATAATCTTTAGTAAATAAATAGAAAGTTAAATTATATGTATAAAAATATTCAATAATATAGACTGAAGATTTCAATCGTCATCTATTATTAAGCAAAATTAAAGAATTCATGTTTAATTAATCAGTTTCTACAGATAAACTCTATGCAATGGCAAGAATATAATAGCATAGTTCATCTAAATCCCCTTTAAAATATGCCCCAACTAAAACTAGAGGAAATAATCATTCTGCTGAGCATTACAGAGCTTGATTATTTTTAATTTATTTTCTTTTGTAATTTATTATTAATAGAATTTATAATCAATTCAAAATATTTCAGATAATTCTAAATCTATTTTAAATCGAATAAATCCTAAAAAGATATAAAACTATAAAAAAAATTCATAGATCAAGTTAATGTAATGAATTTTAATTAATAATTAATACAATCATTTATTTATAAATTAGTCATAATTAAATGATTACCTTTATTATAATATTATAATATCTGAATTTTTGATAAGAATTTGATAATATTATTTAATGAAAATATTTCTTATAAAAAGAATTGCCATATAGTCATATGCAATTTAAACAAAATTTTCAAAATTAAATTGCTGAATTCAACCTAAGATAGTTATTTAAGCCAGAATATTTATTAGACAATCATTTAGATAATTAATTTTGGTACTACTTTAAATAAAATATGGCTAAGAAAAGCTGGTAGTTTTGTAATATACCTACAATACCTTTTTTAAATAGAATTGTATGTATATTACAATAAATTTGAATTAGCAATGGAGATGGAATGTTGACTAACAAAAGAATTTATATGAAGGATGTTAATACTTGAAATTGATTTAGTTACTATTTTAATGGTATAATTTATCAATTTCATTCAAGGTTTGTATCACCAGCAGCAACTCTTAAAGCAATATATTCTTTAAGATCTCTCATGTTACTGTTCAAGATACCAATCAAATCACTAACAGTTTATCTATCGTTGTCTCTTGCAGCTCTTCTTTATTAGTAATCATAAGCGGCTTCTTAGCATTCTCCTCTTCTGTCATCTCTTTATTAAGTCTTGGCTTAGATTCTTTAAAGAACATCATTTTAACTTGAAGTAGTGGCATCGATTCTGTCTTAAAGTGATTAGATTTCAGCTGTTAAATTAGCAATTGATGAATTGTATTTGTTCATATCTTTATTGAGTAAACTCATATATGCTTAGAATGCTCTAGCTCTATCATCTTCAGCTTTTCTGGCTAAATCAAAGGCTTAACTTAATTAGTTTTAGAGATCATCGATCAATTTAATGACTCTTCCTGTTAATTCTTAATTAGCAAATTATTAAGTTCTGTTTGCAAGATTAGCTAATAATTTAATGGCTTTTCCAAAAGTTCTGACGTGTTTCATTGTGCTAGCTTTGTGGGCACCTTGGCTCATGTGACTGGCAACTTAAGCCATAATTTATGGTGTAACATGAACTCTTTCTTCACCTTTTTATAAGAAAGATGGAGCTTAGAGGTTATCAGTGAAGAGTCTTCTAGCTTCAGCTAAAACAGAGGAAACAAATGTGTATTCTTATCTTTAAGCTTCAAAGTCATCAGCTTATTCTTATCTCTTGGCTGTTGTTTCATCAATGACCTTTTATAATTCAGCCTTTTAGAGTTCTTTTGCTTTCTTTTATCCGATTTTTTAGTCTCTGATTGGTTGAAGATCATCAAGAACAGCTTATAATTCTGTATTTCTTTATTCAAGATTGGCAAGTTCTTGGTTCAAGGCATTCAAATCAGCATCACAAACTTATTAGAAGGCTTAGTTGTTAGCATCATCTTCTTTTTAATCAGCAATGTATCTGTCTTCTAAATCATAAAGTGTTTAGAAAATTCTTTCAAGAGGTTCACCTGTTGTCATTTAGATTGCAATAGTGTTTAAAAGTGTTCTGCCCAAATCGCTCTTTTCGATTCTATCGAATAAAGCTGTGTTTGTGGCAAAAGCACAAGCAACTAAGACTAAAAGCAATGTTGTTTTCATTTATTTAATTTATGAACAGAAATATGATTAAAAACGGTATATATAACATATATAAATATTATTATATTATTTTTTGTATTATTGATTAATAATTTCAGCAAAATGAATCTTCCCATGTATTAGATCCTGCTCCACTAAACATATCTATTTTCCAATAAGTAAACAATCCAAAAGAGTCAGCCCACCAAAGAGTCACAAACATTGGTAAGAATTATCTGCTAGCATAATTTCTTAACATTCCTGGGAAATAATTATTGAGATTTCTGGCATACCTATAAACATAATAATAATTTCAATTACCAAATATGAGTAGCAGCTTTTCTATAATTACCATCATAAGGACAAACACCATTAGGTTTTGGCCATAAATCTACCATTTCCCTTGTAACTTAAGATAGTGAGTAACTTGTTAAGATAGCCAAGTATGTAGATAAGAAACAATTTAAAACTTTAACTGGGAAATATGGAATTTCAGCTACTCTTGTTAAGACAGAAAGCTATTAATCAATATGCTATATTTATTACCTTATCCTTCATCCAATCAAAAGAGTATAATAGAGTTAATGTTTAAAAGAAGTTTCTAGCAAATAGAGGGAATGAATTTTTAAAGAAATAGTAAGGTCCCTCTTCAAATGGAATTCTCCATAAAGCATTGAAAAATGAGGTATATCCTTTTTACAATTCTTTAGGGAATGTCTTATCAGCATAATAAGCCATTCTAGCAACTTCAAAAGGAATTCCAATTGGAGCAGTAAGAAGAGAAATGAACATAGTGCCTGGGATTTTTCTCAAGAATCCATATTCAAATGTACCCCAAGTTCCTATATTTATTATATTAATATATTACTTTGCCATCCATGATTGACTGCTCTAAATGCTGCTAATCTTAATGCCCAATCGATGCCACCTGAAGCAAAAGCAAATTACATTCTAGTGCCCATAGATCTTCTGAAATTCTCAAGATTGACTGTTGCTTTACTAAAATTATACAATTCCTTCACAGTATTTGGTTATTCATACTTTCGTAACCTGAGATATACTAAAATATGATACAATAATTTCCAATTCTCATAAAAATTATGCCATGCTTCACCTACAACACTTCCCAATAATCCTGATATTGCTCCTCTAGTATAATTCCATCTCAATGAACTAATTTATTCAAAAGAGTATTTACTTTTCTGGAGCATCTGTCCATACACCAGCATTATAACAATCAAAATACAAGGAATGTCTTCTTCTGATGTCGTCTAACTCAAAAAACATGATAAATTAATTATTGAATTAGATATTTTGGTTTTGTATATATATATATTTGCGATGTTATATTTTTCAAATGAACACTTTCTTGTGCATGGAATGAGCTACTTAATATTTCTAATAGCAATTATAAACTCTATTCCATTCTAATTCTTCTTTAATTCTCCATCCTAACCATGCAACAATGCCACCTGGTACTGCTGCCCAAAAGAGTCTTTATTTAATGGGTAAACCTTTAATAATTGGGAAGAAAAAGAATGAGAATGAATAGACTGCTCCTCCAACTTAACCTAATCTTTCGAATCTTGATGCATCTCTATTGTTGAGAATAAAATAAATACGCTTCAGCATGGAAAACTTATTCTGTCAATTTTAAAGGAACATGTCTATCATATTTCAAGAATTATTTCACTTCTTCTTTCTCTTTAGCAGTGACTGTTTTTTCAAAAAGTCCAAAGTGTTCAGGTTGATCGTAAATCATGATAAAATAAATAATTAAATCTTCTCTATATTTATATATATGTATATTATTCTAATAATCAGGGACCTAAGTTTATTTTGTATTTCAAGTATTCAAAAATAGCAGGTGAATACAATAATTTAATGGATTTTTGAATAATATCCAATTCATTATTTATTTGTTTCACCAATTCTTCATGGGTTTACTTACTTATCAATAATGATTATTCTTCTAATTTAACACGTTCCCCATATAAATCAATATCAGCTTAATGGATTTTTATTATATTTTCACAATCAGCAATGAATGATTAAATATCATCTCTTTCCTCCATTAAATCATTCCATTCTCTATCAAAAACATTTGTCTCATTATCTTGAGCACTATCCCATTAAGAAAATGCTCTTTCTTATTCTTTTTCATCATTTATTAATTTGTTTTGAGATTCAACCAAAGATTTTCGTAGTTTATTCAATAAATCCAAAACTGATTTTATAAAATGTCTCTATTTAAAATTTGAATCTGTTAATTATACTAAAGTTTCCATCACATTTTCATAACCTTTTAATCCATCTACCTACAATTAATTGCAATAAATACTCTTCCTTTGATATTTCTTAATCTTCTAGTCAAATCTTTTGATTCTTCTTTGCTCAATTAAATTTTATCCATCTCAATAAAACTGCAATCAGGTCTAGGTAATAAGGATCCTACCATTTTTAAAGTATCATCTGTTATTTTAATTAAATCCCCTATATCTCTCTTAGATTTCTCAAAATTCTCATATTATTATTTACGTAAAGCCTCTTACATTTAAAGTCTAGACTCATTTTATTGTTTAGAATCCTTCAATCTTAATAATTCTTTTTCTATATCATTCTAATAAATAATAATAACTTAGAATTACCTTTCTTAGTTCAAGATCTTATCCAATTCTTTTTCTCTATTTATTCTATTCGTTTTCAGCATCAGAAATTATTTATTTTAATTATTAAACTTTTACAACGCTTTCTGCTTTTATAGCCTCGTAATCGAGGTTCTCTTATTCTACTCTTTCCTATATATTATTCTTAAATATACAATCAATTAACGTCCAAAACTTTTAATTGTTGAAATTAATTCATCTACAGGACCTTATAATTTATAATTTAACTCAGCCATCTTTAAAATGGCTTAACCAATTTTATGTTATTAGATCTCTTTAATTTATTCTTCAATTACAGAGTTACCACTGTTCCCATCATCATAGCGTAAACATATACATATTGTAAAGAATGTTATCAATAATATTAATTTCATTATTAATTAAATGAATAAAAAAACGAGTATATTCATTTATTTATTTTCATTCAGATTATCAATTTCGTTAAAACAATCTAGAATTGCATAAAATATGTATAATAAATTTATCCAAAATAATTAAGGATAAATTTAACTTAATTTATAAATTCCATAAAGAAATGCATTCAAAATCATATGATTTTCAATATAATTAGATATAGGATTGTAAATTTTCAATATTAAAAGAGATTGTTTGATGTTAAAATATAAAATAATACTTCTATTGTAAAGAATCCAAAACTCATCTCTATCTTTAATGCTTTTATATCAATAAAGACAATTTCATAATATTACTAGATTAATTAATTCATGTTGATTTATTTTAGAAGTTAGATTAATATATAATAATTTTATTAAATGTTATAAAGAATTGTGAGATATTGTTTTGCTCATGGATCACACAAACCAACAGGTCCAATCTTTGCTCCATCTGTTTAGGATAAAATGTAATCTCAAAGCTCTAATGTAGGATCTATATCAATGTTTATAATGATGGTGAATTTGAAAGAATCCCTGCTTATATTGGTGAAAGTCTTTTGTCTGCACTTAGAAGATTTAAAGTAACAAATATTCCAGGTATAATTGCATATTAATTTAAAAGGTGACTGTGAAGGAGGAGAATAATTGGATAGCATACTGGAGAATCCAATTTAGACAAATACTTTTGGTCCTTCATGTGGATCCTGTCATATTTTGATTTAATCACCTTGGATTGATAAGATCAGAGACCCATTTTATTTAGAAGAATTAGTGATCAATAGATAAGATTATGCTGTTGCAAAGCAGTAAAGAATTTTATAGATTTTTTAGTTCAAGATTGGCATGTGCTATTAAATTAGAGAAATGGATGGATGAGATGGAAGTATCTATTCCAATAAATGAAAATTCAGAAAATATGTGATTTCTTTAAAAAAAAGATAAATAAATATATATTATATAAAACATAATCAGATAACTTTTTTAGGTAGTGGTGGTTTAAGTATATTTAATTCTAAACTTTGGGGTTAAACAGGAAGTCTTTATTAAAAATTTCTTGAAAATGGTAGTATTTTTTTATTAAACACTCTTGGCATGAACATACTATGTATAACTTCTATGAGATTAATAAAAATAATAGTATACTATCTTAATCGAAACGGTAAGCATCTATACATTCTTATTCTACCATACTTAATTTTTTAGTTGAACTGTTGCTTCTATTTTTGATATCTGGAGGTTTTCTAATAGGAGATTGGCTTTATTATTATTATTATTATTATTGTTAAGAATTAATCTATTATTTAAAAGAACGAATCATAGAGATTGGTTTTTTTGGAGATTCAAAATGTTATGGTTAAACCTATTTTGATTCAGTTTTATGATTAGCTGTATTTGATCTTGAACGAAGTGCTGGTATTACAAATGGATTTGATATCCTTTTTTTATCACTTTAATGAGTTTTTTTGAAAAGTCTCTTTTTAAAATGATGTTTGTTTCCAGTTTATATATAAAGTTGTTCTTTAAGATTTAAATCATGATGAATAACACTGCTATTCAAAGACTTTTGAGAAGAAGAAGGTTAACTGTTTTCATTAGTATGCACATGTTAAGAATTTTTAGATAAACACTTTTCTTCTGGTTCTTTCACTCCATTTTCTTAGATTCTCTTAAAATATTGATATTATAAATACTTATAATATCTTTTCATATCTCAATTATTATTTAATAGGTGGAATATTTTTATTTTCTTTTAATGCTTATTATTCTCTGAGCATCTCTTTAATATAATCTTTATCTAATAAATTTGAAGTATTGGTCTATAATTATTATTATTGTTTCATCAAATATCTAAGATTCATATAATCAATATTAATTACGTAGTGTCTACTTTTAAACCTTTAATTGAAACTAATAGCATAATAGTTTTAATTTTCTGAAGAATTAACTCTCTTGCAGTAAATGCTTTATACATCTCTGGTAAAGTTAATGGAATTGGATCTGTTTTAGAATTAGTAATCCAAGGATGTTATAAGATTTAATTTGCACTATATCTATGAATAGGGTCCAAAGAAACACATTTCAAAAAGAGATGTTTTGCTAATGGATCAAAATCTTCAGGGAATTCCCATTTTGGATCTAGAAGTTTCTTTTTATAATCATGAGAATGCTCTCCTCCTTTATATAATGGATGCTTTCCTGTTAACATTTAATAAAGTATAATTCCACAACTCCAAATATCTATTGGCTTAGAGTAAACACGTTAACTAAATAGCTCTGGAGCCATATAAATAAGTGTTCCACATTGTCCATGTAATACAATTTATCCAGCCGATAATCCAAAATCTACAATCTTTAGTGTACTGAAATCGTTAGAGTCTTCTACTAGTATATTCTCTTATCTTAATTCAATTATAGTTACCTCAGGCTTAAGATCTCGATGCACTACTCCATGTTCATGAATAAACTAAACTGCTTTGAATATACTGGTCATAATGATTCTAGCTTCTTATTATGTATATTTGCGCACTTTCAACGGACCTTATTTGATAAGTGCCATTTCAATAAGCAGCTTATTTTCTGTTTCTCTAACACCCTTAAATTGAACTATATTAGGATGCTTCATCTTAGCAAGAATTTAAGCCTCTGATAAGATCTAGGCTACTTTATAATCCTTTTTGGGAAGAATCTGATTAAACATTAGAATACGATATTACTTTCACAGCCACATGTTCTCCTCCTCCCTCTTTGTATACAGCTTCAACTACCTTTCCAAAACCCCCAGCTCCTAAGAATTTGATGACTTAATAGTATTATTCAAGTTCTTCCATTTAATTATATAAAAATAAATCATTAAGTTAAGTGATGAACCCAATACCATAGAGAATCCAAAAATTCAGGTTTTATTTTATTTAGACATTCTATAGTTCTTTTTACTCTAATACTCAAACAGATCTACCTAAAAACTAAAATTTGTACATAAACTACTACGTTTAAAAAGAATCCAATTAGTTCCTAAAAATCTATTATAATCAATAAATAAGCGAAATTTAATAAATGAAAACACTCAATTAAGGTTGTAATCTAATATTGATCTTAGAATAAAAATATGATTTAAATGAATATTTTAATTCTAGTTTCTTTTTATATTCTTCTTCCAATAATATTCAATTCTCTCAATCAAAAATTTATCATATATTTATCATCTGTGATTTCTCAGAAGTTTTTTGGTTTTTGATTTGATTCACGTGTTTAAGGTCTTTCTCTAGATGAGTAAATAAGAAAGGTATCCAATTCTATTTTAGATTCGGTTATATTAAATTGTATGTTTGCATCTTCATTACATATCAATGAACTGCAAATATAAGTATTTATTTATAAATCCTCTATTTCCATTAATATTCATTTCACGAGATATTATTCTTCTGATTAAGAATACATATTCGTCATTCACATGTATCAAATATTATTTTATATTATATATAAGGTATTTATCTTGAATAAACTTTGTATTCTCATTCATTAAATGCTCTATAAAATTACTAATTTATTTATTTTTATTTTTAATTATCTTCTCCAAAAATGTCATTTTTTTCATGGTTTATTAATATTGTAATAACAACAACAAAATCAAATATAATTCATGTTTAATAGGTAGATTAATCATAAGGAATACTCTCTTATGAAATTATCACATCTAATTGAAATGAGTAATGAAATCAATTCCAATCTCTATTATACAATTTAGGATCAATATAAGGTTATACTTAAGATAATTATTTGTATTTTCTAGTTAGTTAGGATCTTAACAATAAGATAATTTGAATATATATCTAAAGCAATCTTATAAAAAGGTGATCAAAATTGAAAGTTTTAGTATTGTTACTATACATAATAAATTATTAATATATGGACAGAGATTCATAAATATTTTAATATGTTAATATTAATCGAGACTCCTGCTGGATTTGCCCTCTTCCAAGTGGCTAACACTAAGGCACTTAACAAAATTGAGAATATCTACGATTACTTGCAAAATGAGAAGCAAGCTAAAAAATTGTAAGCATTTGCATATAAAATGATCTTAGGATTACACCTTTTGCTTTCTAACAATTTAAAGATACATAGGAAGCTCTTATTGCCACTAGTAAGCTTATTAATGGTAAGATTCCTAAGAAACTAAGTAAGTTTTTGGAAAAGAATGTAATTTCACAGGAAGTTTAAGATTAAATAGCAGGTATCAATAGATTATATATTTTATAGTTTAAGATAAAAAATTAGCTAAGTAGCTTCAAGATTAACTTGGATTAAGTTGCATTTAAACACCAGTCACAGAACAATTGTTTAGAGGCATTAAATCACAATTAACTAATTTAATTGAAGGCTTAAGTGAAGCTGAACTCAAAAATATGACTTTAGGTTTAGCACATGGTTTGTCTAGATATAAGTTAAAATTTTCAACTGAAAAAGTGGACACCATGATTATTCAAGCTATAGCTCTTCTTGATGATTTAGATAAAGAAATTAATAATTATATGATGAGACTTAGAGAATGGTTTGGATGGCATTTTCCAGAATTAGGCAAGATCATTACAGATAACTTGATTTATGCTAAGATTGTTAAAGCCATAGGTATGAGGATCAAAACAAGTTAGACTGATCTTTCTGGAATTTTACCAGACAATCTAGAAGCAGATGTCAAATAAGCAGCAGAAGTATCTTTCGGTACTGAAATCACAGCAGAAGATGAAAAATTTATTCTTTGTTTGGCTGACTAAGTAATCGAATTAACAGATTACAGAGCCTAATTATCAGAATATTTGAAAAATAGAATGTAAGCTATTGCCCCTAATCTTACAACCATGGTTGGAGAATTAGTTGGAGCAAGACTCATATCCCATGCTGGATCTTTGGTTAATTTAGCTAAATATCCAGCTTCAACAGTTCAAATCTTAGGAGCTGAGAAAGCATTGTTTAAAGCTATTAGAACTAAACATAACACACCAAAATATGGTTTGATCTTTTAAGCCAGTTTAGTTGGAAGTGCTCCTGCTAAATTGAAAGGTAAAGTTTCCAGAACATTAGCTGCTAAAACAGCCTTGTGTATTAGATATGATGCTTTAGGTATATTTTATTTATTAAATTATTCTAGGTGAGGGATAAGATGCTGAATTTGGTATCACTAATAAAGCCTTTTTAGAAAAGAGAGTTCATTAATTAGAGGAAGGAGTAAACTATAGAGATGTGAAAGCACCATAAAGAGGAAAAGCCAAGCCTGTTTCCTCTTAAGCTCAATATTAAGAAGAAGCAGACTTTTAACCTTAAGGAGCTACATGGATGTAGAAATTCTCAAAAGGTGAAGATAAAAGATAGGCATCAGAAGATTTAACATAAAACTAAAAGTTCAAGAAGGTGAAATAGTAATGAAAGTACATTATGTATAAAATATAAAAAACTCTACATTGGTGTTTTCTTCCATTTTTCCATCCAATATATAAATCTATTTTATACTACTGATTAAATCTAATGAATAAATGATCTTTCACAGTTTTTTTAAGTTTAGATATTTATTAAAAAAATCATTATTTATAAGATTGTTTTAAATTTCATAAAGTTTTGATAAAGACAAATTTTTTATTAATGATATTCAAAATTTTTATAAAATACATTAAGAATTTTGATTTTCTGACTTAAACTTACAATAGAACAATTTAATAATTATTGATTAATTTTAGTTTGCATTTCATCAATTCAATTTAATGAATTTGTCTAAAAATTTTATAAAATCTATATATTATTATGAAATTAACTTAAAGAAATTAAGAGTTAAAATGCATTTAACTATTTATTATTAATATTATTAGGATGGAACTATTAATTTTTTTTTCTTAATTTATTATTTATTTATTATAATTGTGCCATAATCAAATTTGTTAGAGATTTGTTTTATTGTTCAATCACATCAACAAAATTTTCTCTCAATATATTTTTCGCTTAAAAATTTGAAAGTACAGAGATTATTTAATTAATCATTACTTTTCAATAAAAAAATAATTTCTAATTCTACCTTCCCTTTCTCTTTTCAAGAAATTAAAAATGTTATTCATAATTTATTTGTTCAAAACAATAATGCATATGTTTTTTCTTGTATTTCTAACTTATCTTTTTATGTTATCATTAATCAATAAGAAAAATAGAGAATTTATTATAGCCGTAAAATTAACAAGTAATCATGGAAGTTCTCCTTTTTAACTCTTTACAATTTTCTTTAATTAGTAATTGAATTTTACATTTGAAATTGAGCTGATCTGCTGAAATAAGTATTCAATAATAATGAAACTATTGTATATTCCACTTAGATTTTAATGGTTTCTTTATTGGAAATGAACAATTGTTTGAGTTCTCTACATTCTTTCAACAATTGCCTAACTTCTTGATGGAGAAAATTCACAATAGTTTCAAGTCCATCTTTATTCATAATTTTAATAAAATAATCAATGCATGCGTTGCTTAAGTTGTATGTAATCATTGAGAATCTTTTTCAACCATCTCCAGCACTATCGCAATTCAGGTTTTGAATTTGGAAAATGATTTTAGGGATGACACTGTATTACAAGATCAACTATTGAATTAACGAACTTTGGTATTGAAGGATCTTTGATTAAATTTTCTAAACGTGTGATCTCTTGCTTTAAACTTTAGTTTTCTTTCAATAGCAAGCTGTTTTCAATAAATTAATTTTGAAATTAAACTTCTTTTTCTTTTAATTGTACCTCAAATTCCTTTAATTTTTCTATTATGCTATCATTTTAATAATAAGTTGGTTCAGATAATCTATTCATTAATATTTTCTAATGAGCTCTCATTTCACTAATCATTTATTCTTTGAATTCTAATTATTTGGTGAGTTATTCAACTTGTTTTCTAAGCTCCTAAACCTCATCAACCACAAATCTTTCTGCGATAGGACTCACTTATTTTTACTTAAGATACTAAGAATAGTATAGTTATGTCGAGGAATTGTGAGAAATTTAGCTTGTTTAACGATTCATTAAATTTTATTTAGGAATTTTAATAATATTAAAATATTTATATAGATAACATAAAGATGCCAATCAATATTAAATACAAATATAATTCAAATAAATTTCTCTCATCTAAATTTATTCAAAATAAATTACTAATTTATTCATAACAATTTATGGTTATAAAAGAATTCATTTAAAAATTGATTTATTTTCAAAGAATTTGATAATCAATTTTATTCGATCTATTTTATGGTTTATTTCAAGTGGTTTACATATTATACTACATAAAAACAAAAAAAAGTTAACTCAAATTAAATTCTAAAAGTGGTCTAGATATCTTATTTTACTGAATAGGCTTAATTTAAATTTAAATTTACTTAATTATTTCATATAAATAATTAAAATTTTGCTATGGAAATGTTAAAACGCAAAGGAGTTGATGTTAAACTAAATTCGATGCTTTATACATTTAATTATCATTTTATGCATAATATTCTTGAACTTAATAATAATCAATAATAGAAAATTTGATAAGCTTTTACATCATTAATTAATCACTTTTTTTTAAGAACTGATGAATAACATATAGAATATTTAAATTTTAATAAATTCATTTCTTAAGTATTCCATTTGATCATCCAATTAAATGATTTCCATAATATATATAAGATTTTTTATTCAAATTTAGTTTCAGTAAAAAATTGACATTAATTATATGTAGGCTCTAATTTTATTAAATTTTAAGCTTCCTTTAAAATTATCTTAGATTTCATAATACTAGCCTAGCCTTCAATGAATTTTTGAATATTCTTAAGAATAATAACTTAGATTGTAAAATGCAATGAATTTGATATGTATATATTTATAATAATATAAATATAAATTACTGTGCTATATACTGGTTAGATAAATAAATAAGCGATTTTTTTCCAAATTTTTCAATAAAATATATGTAAATTAAATTTAATATTCTTTATTTAATTATAAAATGACTTATGTTTAATAATTTTTATCGATTAATTGATAATAAGGTTAGATGAAAAATCAAATTCATCTATTAAATTACAAATATATCTTTTGATTAACTTTCAATTCAATATAATAAGCCATAAGTTTGGTGAGTAAAAAAATCAATTAGTTTTTTATTCAAAATCCATTTTTTCATTTTTTTCTGTTATGGGTAGTCAAAACCATTATCTATATAGCATAAATTAATTAATTATAAAAAGTAGCATTTTTCAAATTCAAATTGGAAATGAATTTTTAATCTCCTCTTGCAAGAAATTTATTCAGTACTCCTGAAAAATAGTAAATGGAACCAGAATTGTGTAAGAAAGTAATTATTGATGATCAAATACAATAATTCAATAATTCAAGCAAAAAACAATTCAAATTCTAGATAATGTAAAGTTATATCAATAAATAATTAGACCTATTAAGACTTAAACACCAATCAAATAAAAACATCATCATACACATGTTACTCCAAGTACTTCTGAAAATGATTGCTTTGGAAGTTCTTTGGTTCAAAGATTTTAATATCAAATGACATTAGATTAAATTTAATAAAGTCCTCCTAGCACTCCAAAAAACAAAGGAACAAAATCACATAAAGAATTAACTGCTTAAAAATAGGGTACGGCCACTCCAAAAAAAAAGAAAGTAATAAAATATTTTAACTGAAAGAGTGCAATAAAAAGTATTTAGACAAGTGCATGGGCTATGGATATTGAAGATTAATCAGAAGAAGAGAGTCCTACTTTTGAATAATCTAGATATTATAATGAATATACATAATTAGCAGTAATAGGTAATGGAAATTTTGGTACTGTTTATAAATGCAGAAATAATATTGATAAACAAATTTATGCAATTAAATGTGTTAAACTTCAAGGAAGTGGTAAATCATATGATGCAGCTGAATCTCTTAATGAAGCATAAGCACTTGCGTATTTGACAGCTAAAGGAAGATGTAAAAATATAATAAGGTATTATACTGCTTGGAATGAAAGATGTTATTATTATTTATAAATGGAATACTGTAATTTTAATGTAACTTCACTCTAAGTAATTTTTTAATATAATTTTTAAGGAATCAAGAAGAGAATAAAATTAAAGACTTGAAGAATTCGAAGTTAAAAAGATATTGAAAGATATCTTACAAGGTTTGAAATTTCTTCATGAATAATCAATAACACATTTTGATGTTAAACCTGATAACATTTTATATAGCAAAACTGAAGGCTGTTATAAATTGGCTGATTTAGGTTTATCTAGATTAACATAACTAAAAAAAGGAGAAGATATTAATGAAGGAGATTCTCGATATTTAGCTCCTGAAATTTTATCAAATGTATAATATTTTATAATTTTAGCTAACAGCTTAATCTGATTTAAGTAAATCAGATATATTCTCACTTGGTGCTTCAATTTATGAAATTATGATAGGAGAAACTCTACCTGCATGTGGTGAAAAATGGTTGAAATTGAGATAAGGATTAACTATTAATGATTTTGGATCTGGTATTTATTATATATCTATAAAAAAAATTAGATTTCTATTCTATTAATTTAAGAAGATTAATTTGTAGAATGATGAATCCTAATTCAATTTTTAGATTGAGTGCTAAGGCTAGTTTAGAAGATCCTTATTTATTTATTCCTAAAGAAAAATTTATCAAATGGGAAAAAATTAGAGGATATTAATTAAGATAATAATTAGATTTTATAAAAATTATGGAAAATAAAAAAAGATAAATGAGTGTTTGATATTTATTGAAATATAAATATAAATGAATTAAAATTAAAATTTTACAAACAATCTAAATCTATTTCCTGAAATAGGAACACATGGATCAAGAGGAAAAGTAATAAATTAAATTTATGTTAGTAATATGGTGGAAATAATATTACAATGAGAGGAACAGAAATATTTGAAGGTCTTACAAGTGGAAGACCATCAAAGAATATTATTTAAGCTCATTTTAAAGTCTTAAGATTTTATAGAAAAGTGTGTCGTCTTATTCCATTTTTATTAAGAATTCATGATTTGGAAGTGACTTGCAATTCATAATAAGCAATGTTAAATGTAGCAAATGTTATCAGAAAAAGAGCATATTTAAGAGATCCTGATGCAGTTGATAGATGGGTTAATATTTAGTTATTAAATTAATAGGTTTATAGAGGATATGAATTACTCTATCAAGCTGAATGGCATATGTTAAATAGAGATCATTTATTCCAATACTTTGTAAATCAAAATAGATCTGATGCTGGATATTCATATTTAGAAAATTAAAAACTCAAAGGAAAGAGTGAATTCTTAAAAGATTTCTATATTGGGAATAAAACATATGAATATTGAAATAATAAGTCTAAATAAAAATATATAAAACAAGACTTAATTTAATTTAGAGATAATGGATAGTATTTTATAATACTTCTTTGAATCTTAAATTATAGATTTATTATTTTTTTGAAGAAATTTATGCAATAATTGTATAAATTTATTCAAAATCTATATTTCAATATTATTATTAATATTATTTATTAACAAATATTATCATTAATTATGATATCCTAAGCATTTGATGTTTTAGTTTTAACGGTATATGATGAATAAGATCGAATATTAATAATTTCATAAATTGATGTAATTTAAGATCTTTCTGATTTGAAAAACTTGAATTTAAAAATAATTAAGATTTAAGGAAATCTTCATTTATAAGTAGTATTTTAAATTAAATCTAAGATAAATGGAGAATTAACAAATATTGGTAATACTTCAATAGTTTTTGAACTTTTTTTTTTATGTCCTTTAGAAAATGGAATAAGATGTAAAATAATAAAACCTTAAGGTTAAGAAATTTAATTTAATCCTTATTATAATTGTATTGTTATTAATTAAATTTTAGCAATCCTTGGATTTATAGATTTTAGTTTTTATATTTAAAGAACTGATAAATTGATTGATGTCTTTAATAAAATGAAAACATAATTTAAAATATAGCATCCTTATGAAGGAATGAATGAATTTAAATAATAAGAGATGAATTAATTTACAAATAATGTTAATATAACTAATTAATGATTTTAGATTTAAAATAGCTGGAATGAATTAAATTCTATAAATGAATTTTTAATATTAGAATTAAATGAAGGATTAAAAAGAAAAGCTTGTATTAAATAAATGATAATTGATGGATAAGAAATGGTTAATGAATTAAAAAAAGAAATAGATTTATTGAATTAATTTAAAAAACAAAATTAAGATAAAAATGTAGATGAAAATAATATTTTATAAATTATTTCATTAAAAACATCTCATTAAGATTAATTAATAGAAATAGATGCAAAAATAAAGAGTATTCGTGATACCTTAAGATTAATTTAGCATAATTTTTAAAACAATCATATTAATTTTTTTGAATTAAATTAATTTACTAAGAATTTAGCTAAAGAAGAATTTGATGCACATCTTTTATTAAAGAAATGTCTTAATTAATAATTAGAATGATATAATTGAATAATTTTGTCAGATTTTTAAATTATATAGTCTTTTATTTTAAATCACTCTTTAAGGTAAATAAAGTAATGAATTTTAAATAATAATTAAATATGATGATTGAATATAATTTTATTGATTGTATGTAATTATCATTTTTCTTTCTAAATTTAAGAATTAAAAGGCAAGCTAATTTCAACTTTTTTTAGAAAATTCTTTAACGGTCCAAGACTGCATTTAGCATGATCTGCTATTACTTGTGCTACTATACCTCCTCTATCAGCAAATATAATATCACCACAATATTTAATAATTGCTCCGGCTATTACATTTTCATGTTCACCTTATATAAGATTTCTTTAATTTATTTCTTTAAACATCTAAAGACAAAAGTTAATAAATTTATCATTAAGTCCTATTGAACTTGAAATTTATTTAATAAATGAATGAACAATAGCTTCTAAATTATATGAACTATGAATCTATAAAAGAATTTTCTTAATTTATTTTTCAGAGACAGATGTTTTTGATAGAATCTCTTTTTATGTTACTGGAGCATTAATTTATTTTAAAGAAGCTATAATGATTGCAATAGCAATAGCTTTATACTTTTTTTATTTCAATCCTTCAAGCAATTCAGGCTTTAAAAATGAGATCCCTATTTTTAAAAGATCTTGAGTTAAATCCAATAAAACAATCTGATTTGATATCTCTTCAACAATAGCAGAAAATCTTTTTCTAGTAAAATATGATTCATTATTATCTTCGATAGAGGTTTCAGACGTATTATCCATAGATAATGCAATAATAGAGGATTCCTCAGATTTGGGAGGAGGGAGGAAATCAGGTGTATCAGTTCCAGCCCCAATAAGTCGGAACTTTGGTATAGGAGGTCTAGGGGGTCTATGTTCTGTTCTTTTTGGTATGTCCATTAGTTATAAATTACACTTAATATTTAGATTTCAAATAAATATATTCAGTTGTAAATAGAGGTAAAATAGATTATGAGATATTTATGAATAATATTTCATTTAAAAATCAACTAAAAGAAAACTATATTCTAATTCTTAAATTAATAAGTGATTTTCAATAAATATTATTATTATCTATATTTATATAATATAATTTCAGTAGAATTAACTTATAGAGAACTATTTTTGAATTAAAAGTCATATTATTTATTTTATAAAAATTAACATTAATCATAGATATATTTTCATTTAAATGGATTAAATATATGATGTTGAATATATATTATATATGCTTATCATTTGAACATTTAACATTTTTCAGAATCTCTTCTTCTGTAAAATAATAAGTAAGCTGCCTCACTTACAACATTACTACTTGTTGTTCTAGCATTTGAATCGTTATAATCTATCCATTTATTAAGTACACTATTAAAAGCATATGCTGTATAATGTCCTCCTCCTATACCACCATAATGATTATCTACTCCATAAAGATCATATATATAATTTTAATTATCTCCAGCTTATTTGGATAATACAAAATTATTTAAATTAAGTTCATGTGGAAATTATACCATTGAAGTAATTTTCTATGTTCCATTACTAAAGTAAAAATTACCTAAATTAGATATTCTATTTGTTTTAAATCTTTTAAGATGAATTATTAATATCTATAAAATAATACATATAATAAATTTACTTAAGGAACTTTATATATTTCCATTTTTTTGGATGCTTGAACATGTTTCTTACATTTATTACAATACCATTCATCTCCTTTACCTAATATTTCTTCTTTTGTAAATGCTCTTAAACAATCATCCAAATCATATTCTCCCTTTCTTATTTAAGATTTTGTATCATTTGTTGTTAGTTCTTTGCATCTTTGTAATTTTAAAATTTAAGCATTTTTTCCTAAATAATCTGAAATAATAACTTCAATAGAAAGATTAGAACCTTTAATATCAAGTATTATATTATCCTAAAATAATTTTATATAATACATTAAATTAGATTTCTTTTTTTAATTTTTCATTTAATTGATCTTTTAATCTTAGAGTAAATGGTTATAATTAATTTTATACTAAAATTAAAAATTCTTATATTGATTCCTCTAAACTTTTTGGTCTTGGCAATGTTAAAAATTCATCTTTTAATGGAAATTCTTTAGAAGTTAATTCCTTAACTGCTAAAGTTAAATGAATTCTAAATTTATTGTAGATTAATCCATAAAGTTATTATGAAGTCAAATTTCTATCTATTACAACTTATCTAGGAAATGATAATATTTTATCGCTTTCATTAGTTTTCTATGCTCTAGCTACATAATAAAAATCAACATTTATTTAATTCTATTTCAAATTTTATATATTTGATTCAACTTCTTCAACAAACAATATTCCATTATGTTCATTTATCCATTTAGCTTCTTTATCATAAGAGACTCTTTCTTAAATTTGATGATCTTTTATGAGTATCATATTCATTCTTTTGTGACTGACATTTAAAAGATTTTCTAATTATTTTAATATATCTAATCCTGTCATATCAGTACTTAATTATAAACTAATTTTTGCAGGTAAATTTTCACTATCGTCATATATAAAATATAAAGAAAATGGAAAGGATGAAAAACTAGGTATGGGTAATGATAAACTCATAAATGGATCAAATGTCTTTGATATTCTACTACAAATTGGACAAACTAAAGTTGATTTGTATTATCCAACCATAAGTTCTTATATTCTACTTTGATTTCTTAATGTATAATTAATCCAAAATTTTTCAGAAGCCTATTAATCACTTTCATTAGTAATTTCAATATCTGTAACTATTGGCTTATTAAGTACTCTATTTAAATCTTCATGCAATCCATCTAAAAGATATGATAAGAATTCATGAGAGTCTTATTAACCATATCCATAGAATTGAGGAGCAAATTTTCCTATTACTTTTTTTAAATCAATAGCTGAAACACTAGAATAATTTGCAAACCACATAGATTTCATTAATTCAGCATAAGATGCTGCTAAAAATCCTTTGGGTCCTAATACATTATTTGGATTCAAATGTTATGCAAAATGATTATATACCATATATTCTGTGAATTCATAAGTATTACTGAGACATTGGAGAGCGGCATTCATAAAACAAGTGTTTCCTAAATTCTATAAACCTGTCATTCCTCTTCTACTATCAGGCAAGGCTTTAGGAACATTACTAATGCCAAATTTTGCATAGAGTTATGATACATTTTATTCTTTTTATTGTACAGCATTTGTTTCAGCAGTTAATTACCAACTTTTTCCTTATTTAATTTCACATATGAGGATATCTTAAGTAGTTAAATTTAAATCATCAATTTTAAATTTTATGTCTAATTCTTTTCCTTTGATACTTTTAATGAATGTTCCTTTCTATATCATAGACATCCAATCTAATTAGCTTTATAAATCCTTAAATTTCCACCATCTTATTTCATTACCAATACCTTTAATAACTCTTACTTTTCTTGTTAATTCTTATACTTATTCAAATCCATTAACTTATAAAGATGATTCTTCTAATTAATTCTCCAGAATTATGATTTCAACAACTCTTGGAATTAACTTAAAAATTATTCATAATGATTACATCTACTATTATTCTTTCTTACTCCTCTTATTTTACAATTAGTCTTTTCACAACAAATGCACCATAAATTTTTTCAAAGAATTTCAATACTTTTCCACTTACATGGACAAAATCAACTCCTTCTCTTAAGTCATTTCTTAACACATAATTCAAATATTATTTTTATTAAGTTGGATCAGGTAGTAAATTCCATTTTATTTAAAGTAATCTTGAACTATCAATTGGACCTGGTATAACATCAGTTTCTTCATTAATACAATCTTCATTAAGATTAAGTAACTATCTTAATTTTGTAACATTTAAACTCATAATTGGATCGTCAAGCATTATCGGATCTTCATTTTTCACATATAATCTCCATTTCTAAAACCAACCTGCTGGTATCAGATAACTGCATAAACCATCTTATGAGAAATAATCTAACTCCTTTTCTTCTTTTTCCAATAGCTAAAATTATTCCCATTAATCCTCTTTTTATATATCTTCTCCTCTTTAATTAAACATTCTATCAAATCCTTAAAGTATGCATTTAATATATTTATTATTAATGCTACTTAACTTTTCTAACTCTTATTTTGCAGTACTCAATTATCCTAAATCAATATATAGTCTTGCCAAATTCAGTATCAAATCGCAATATCTTTCTGTATTCTCAAATTTTGCCAGCCTTAAAATTGCTATTTACAAATCCTGTCTCTTAGTGCTTAGACTTAAAATGCGATTTAGCACCTCTAAAGTTTCAAGCTTAGGGCTTGGTAATTCACTCTCTAATAAATCAGTCAATTCTTCTATTGCTTCCTGAAATTTTTGGCTATTCACTAATTCTTATATTTTTTCCATTAATTAAGAATAATTTAAATGAAATCCCTAAAAATTAACAATCAATTTATCGTATTTCTTCAATTATTACAATCTGGTTATTAATATTTATCTTTAATTAACAATCTGGATAGCAAGTAACCATTAAATGTAAAAGACTTTAGAATGAATAAATTTGAGAAATAGAAATTAAAATTATTCAACCATTATAAAGTGTGAAAGGAGTATAATAACTATTTTATGATGAATAAGATGATGAATAAAAAATAATTGTTAATAACTTTATATAAATATTTATAAAATTTGAATTTTTATGAAAATAACTCAAATACTACAAAATGAGTTAAAATGAAATCAATGAAATTTAATATTTGAATGTTAATATGTACCTTATAAATAGAAATCTATGTAGAATAAGGTAAAATAATTTTGTTTAATAAAGCATTTAATTTTTTATAAATCTTTTGGTTAGTAATTCTTTTCTATTTTAATCAAATTAAATATCCAACAATAATAATAACACCTTAATTTATATGAATACCATTATTGTGTGTTTTACAGTTTTAATCAACATTATCCTATTTATTCCAGATAGCTAATTTTGATTTGACAAAACGTGTACAATATTAAATCAATCTATATTTTCTGAATTTTATCATAAAAACCCTATATATTAAATTCTATTTAAGTTGAGTAGCTAGCATATTCAATTAAGTAAATTAAAACCTAATAGTATAATTTTTAAACTTCAAATGGTAATAATATTTCTGCCAAATTTTCCAAGAAAGTAGAAAAGGACATTTATCAAAGTGTTATTTTATAATATATTGAGTTATATGGAAATAATCCAAATTTCTTATTCAATTCCTTAATGATTTGATTTCTTAGATAAATTTTATTAATAAAAATAATAAAGTTAATGATTAAATGGACAATAAAGAAATTAGGATATAGTCATTATTAAATATAGGATTTGTTATAAATGATGAATATTTTTTGAGAAAAAAGAAAGTTAGAAAAATATGATAAATTAATTATTTTGAAAATTCTTTAAATTTACAATTGAATCTTAAGATTTGAAGATTTATTATAAAATACAACCATCAGAATTTTTAATAGGATTCAATAATAGAGTAATGTATACTACTCAGAATGAATAATAAAAATGATATAACAGATAGATATTAATAGATTTATAAAAAATAGATTGATAAAATGGCTATGTTTTCTTTAAATGGATGATAAAAAATAATAAAAATTTGATGAATAACTTAATATTGTAAATTTTACATATTTATTAGATATATATAATCTTTATCCATAATTATTATTATATATTTACAGTAATAAATAAATATATTAAACCCATTAGCAAATATGTTAATTTAATATGTGGATTACTGAATTAAAAATGTCATTAAAATTTTTTAGTCAAATAATACAAATACAATATCTAAATTGGTTTCTATTTTAAACCATAGAATATTTATACTTATTCTCCTCAAGATCATTTAAAATGATCTTTTTTTTAATTTGATTACATCTTTTAGTGCTAAATGATATTTTAAATTTTATTTAATAGCATGATTTAGTACTTTAGTTATAAGGTTTTCTTTAAGTAATTAATTACTATGATGAGATTTAGTGAAATATAACAACTCAATTATTTTTAGATATCCTTACTTTATAGGTATCTATTAATAAGGGGATTTTATTAATATTATATTTTATGAGTTTTAATGTAGATTAAAGACATGTTGTTATTTAAATATATATTAATTTTATGAGATCAGAAAGTAAGCGATTAATGTTGTTTTATCATATAGTGCATTTGATATTATTAGAATACTTTCATTAATAAATTTAAGGTTTTAGAATTAATTAAATAAGATGATGAAAAAAGTTTATACAGTTCCAACACCAAGGGAGTAGAAGTCAATAATTCAACAAAAAAGTTAATAGGATATAATCATGTAACATTCAAATATATATAGTTAGAAAGTAAGGTTAATTTGGGTATATTCCTGATTAAGCTACAAAGAAAGAATAGTCATCAAAACCTTCCCGTCCATATTTAATGTTTAAACCTTAATTAGTAGAAGAAGTAGATGAGAACAACATGAAAAAGATGAAGTTATCTTTCCATAACTCAATAACTGACCTATAAACTTTTGAAGAATTAGCATAAGAATAAAAACCACGAGAATCCACTCCAAATTTAAACCAAACTCCTTCAGAAAAGACTAAGACTTTTGTTAGGTAGCTATTATTTATAATGATAGTAGAAAGTCTATGAAACACTTAACTCAGCTATGATGAATATAAAATTTGTGAAATTATATATATATGACTTATTTAAGTCATTTAATATTGATTTTTACATATCTACATTTTTTTTATTTAAAAAATTTACCTATATGAAACACAATTAACAACTTCCAAATGCTCATATGAGAAAACATTGGACTAGATTTGTAAAGACATTTTATAATCAACCAGCAGCTAAAAGAAGAAGATAATTAAGAAGAAGAACATAAGCTTTATGTATGTGCTTTATTCAATAATAATAATAGCTGCATCTCCAAGACCAGTTGAGCTTCTTCGTCCAGTTGTGAGAGGTTAAACAATAAAATATAATAATGTCTAAAAACTTGGAAGAGGATTTTCATTGATTGAATTAAAGGAAGCAGGACTCAATGCAGCATTTGCTAGAACAATTGGAATTTCTGTTGATCATAGAAGAAGAAATTTAAACTAAGAAGAATTGAATAATAATGTTAAGAGATTAAAGGCATATCTCTCAAAATTAGTACTTTATCCAAGAGTTGCAGGTAAACCTAAGAATGGAGTTGTTAAAGATTCTACAAATGAAGCTGTTGCTTAACCAGTTGCTTAAAATACAAATCCAGAGGTAGGAATATAGCTATATTAAAGGTCATCACATTCTAAAGAACACCAAAAAGAGAAAAGGCCACTGTAATTTCAAAAGAATTAAGAGCAAAGAATGTTTACAGAAGAATAAGATAGGAATGGTATAATGCTAAATTTGTTGGTGTTAAAGAGAAGAGAAAGTAAGCAAAAGAAACAAAAAAATGACACATATAGTATAATACAATATATACAATTAATTTATTAACTTATAAAAAAGCTAAGGATTATGTCAAATAAAAAGTAATTCACTGGTGGTAAAACATCGAGATCAAATAGCAAACAATCTACTAGCAATCCATTGTCAGTAAGAAAACGATTTTCATCATTATGTTCACCGTAATTTATGTGATTTTTTATATTGAATAGGCCCAACAACTAGAAATCAACTCCTTGTGTGTTTTGTCAAAAGTTCAAAAACTGCAAAGAAGAATCTTATGCTCCACTTTTAAATAAAGCGTTATTTGCTAAATATTCATCTTCATAAAACTATTATTATTCAAAGGACATCAACGATATAATAGAAGAAGAGTCAACTCCTGCAGTTGTATTCTATAGAGATTTAGAAAGTATGATAGAAGAGGAAGAGTATTTGAAAAGGTAATAATGATACTATAATGTTTAGATCATATGTAAAAAAAGAGGCAATATAAAAAGTCAAAGCATTACAAGAATACTATAAATATCACAAAGATATTCCTCGTTTATTTATGCAAAATGTTTATTTGACCATAAATAAGTTCCATGAAAAAAAGAGGAGATTAGAATATGCAAATATTAAAAGGAAGTTGAACATTCCAGATGAGGATGTAGTAATTCTATTACTAAATCTAGTAACCATCCAAAAAGAAAGAGAAGAAGAAATAAAAGCATAGTGATGAAGATCTTACAATAGGATAGTTAAAATATCTATTGAAAGATTTAAAATTAGATACTAATTCTTATCTCTAAAAAAAAGTAGATATCTCTAGTAGTGTCTAATTAAGAGAGTTCATTTAGTAAGTTGGTTAAAAATATGATTGTCTCGGATAAATATCAGGATTATTATCAATTGATTAAAGCAATAGTTTTCTTTTAAGATCTTAAGATCTTTCGACAATCACTAAAAATCTAAAATCTAACTATATGACTAATCTTAAACCTTAAATTAATAAAAGTTCTTAATTACAGAATTTTGATTCAAAAACTACTCATCAAGTCAGTTATTAAGGAAGTTTTGATAAAATCAATATTAATCGTTTGCAGTTTAATCAAGGAGAAGTTTCTTCTTTAAAGGCAGAAAATTCTATAAAGGCTGGAGAATAGACTAAAAGATCAAATTAAGAATAATCTCCTTTAAGAAATTCATAATAATCATAATTAATGTAAAAAGTCTACTCACAAATTGAAGGATTTGCCAACTTTGTATAATAATAACAAAATATACAGAAATAATAAAAAGCTAATAACTGTTAGAAATCTAATTCTTAACGAAAAGTGAGTGGTAATTTTAATACAACAGAAAGTTAATTCAGATTACCAAGTAGATAAAATTCAACATAAAAGTAATCAGCTGATTTGTTATCTTATTAAGTTAATTTCTTGTAATTATTATTGATAATCCATTAATAGAAGAACCAGAGTTGCCTCATAACTTTAAAAATATGAAGATGATAATAAAAGTATAATTAATATTCATAATAAATAGGTAAACAACCTTTGGCCACAGACAGAGTTTAGAGATAGAGTGTATATACTATTGGTGAATAGAACTTATAGAAAACAGCATCTAAAAATATGTATCATTTAATATTTAAATATAGATAAAAATTACCTTAAAAATTCACATAGTATGCCTTATCAACCTTAAAAGGATTACAAGTCAAAAATTCTGATCAAAAAAAGAAATCTACATTGATTTCTAATAATAATTTGTAGGCACCCATTTTAAATGCTTAATTAATGCATTATAGGACTAAATCTCAAGATAATTTGGGAAGTTATAAAGGATCTCCTCCAAAATATCCTTAAAAGCATGATAATTCAAAGGATCCATTAAAAATAACCAATAATATTTGTGTGTAAGGTTCAACAAAAAAGGGAGGGGGTGTATACAATATCAACTAAAACAATATAGTTAATATTTATATTGAGGATCTGAAATCATCAACAAAGTTAAAATAAGGAGGATCTTAAACTGCTCGAATCAATAGTCCATTAAAAAGTAATCCGAAAGGAATCTTCGAAGTCTATCACACATAAAGATCAAATTAAAGTCCTGTAAGTAAAAAAATGGCTTGATATAATTATATATGTTATTGCTATAATTTTTTTGGATATTATATCATAATTATTTAAATGTGCTAAATTTATGAGGATTAAATGCTGTAGAGCATTTAGCCATAGTAACTGATTATCTAGAAATAGCATCAGTCATATAGAAGTTCTATTAATAAATTATATAATGTACATCGATAAGATCTCTGAAAGGAGTGGCTGAAATGGTTTATTTGGATGATTCAGGTTTTAATGCAACCTATCCCAAAACAGTGGGCTCAATATAATCATATTTTAATAAATGTGGAGCTAATTCAGCAATTCTATATCTAACCTATTTAAATATATAGATAAAGACTTACTTCTTCTAAACTATCATAAGGTAAGGCACATCCACACTCTTCAGATAAAGCTCTCAAGATCTCCCAATCTGATTTTGCACCTGATGGAGGAAGGGCTACCAATTTTGTGGTTTAGACTCTTCCTTCAGTTGAAATCTTGTATAATACATATAAGATATTACATATGTGCCATTCTTTTCAGTATAAGTAGCACCTGGTAATATGAGATCTGCATAATAAGCCCCTTCATCTCCATGACTACCAATATAGATAACAAAAGCATCTTTTGGAATATCTTAAGCATTTAAATTATTATCAACTCCTAATAAAATAACAACTTTAGGTGGTACGCTGCTTCTTCTAGCTGTAATACCTAATTCAAGAGCATTAATTCTTCCAACATCTTTATGTAAAAGGTTGAAACCATTCCAACCTTATTATGGATTAATTACAGGTGAATTTTATGCAATCTTTTTTAAAGCATTGTGAATGGCATTTCCATCAACTCTTTCTAAGACACCAGCTCCTGTTAAAATCATAGGCAATTTAGCAGATTTAAGTCTTGCAGCAAATGGATGAGTACCATTAGCAATTTCATCAAGAATTGAAGCATTATTACCAAGATGGACATAATTATATGTTAAATCATTTGCTGGTCCAACCAAAAATACCTTTAAATTGTTTTTTCTAGTAGCTCTTAAGATTCTTGAATTCAATAAAGGTGATTCAATTTTTGGATTTGTACCTACTAATAAAAGAACATCAGCTTCTTCAATTCCTGTAATTCTAGAATTGAATAAATAATTAGCTCTAAAATCTGCATCTAATTAGGGGACACCAGTTCCTCTAATTTCAAAATTATCACTATCAAATCTATTTAATAAATCCTTTAAAGCAACAATAGATTCACAATCAGCAAATTCTCCAATAACTCCAACAATTTCTTCTCCTTTAACAGATTATAATTTCTTAGCTGCTTATTATATAGCATCTGCCCAATATAAATCTGTAAAATTGCCTTGAGCATCTCTAGCCAATGGTAGTGTTAATCTTTATTTTTTTAATCCATCAAAGGCTTATCTTGATTTATCATTTAACCATTCTTCATTGACTTCTTCATGAATTCTAGGTAAAACTCTCATAATTTCAGCTCCTCTAGTATCAATTTAAATAAGTGGAATGATGGTATCAAAAACATCAACAGAATCATATGATTTTAATTCCCATGGTCTCGATGTAAATGCATATGGTCCATTGGTTAAAGCACCAACTGGACAAATATCAGCTAAATTTCCTTATAATTCACTAGTGATCATTTTGTCAATGTATGTACCAATTTCAGTATTTCTTCCTCTTCCACTAGTTCCTAATTCAGTTACACCAGCATATTCATCTGAAAATCTAATACATCTAGTGCAATGAATGCATCTATTCATACTAGTAGCTACTAGAGGACCAAAATTCTTATCTTCTACAGCTCTCTTATATTCATTATGTCTGCTATCTCCATATCTAATGATAGAATATAATGAGTTTACCCATATTATTCAGAAATATCTTATAAATCACATTCTCCTCCTTAATCACAGATTGGACAATCTAATGGGTGATTTGCTAACATGAATTCCATAACACCACCTCTTGCTATTCTAGTCTTTTCACTTTTTGTTAGTATTCTCATTCCAGGTGCAACTTATGCTGCACAAGCTGCTACCTTTTAGAATATTCATTTAATTATACAGGTTTTGGTGACTTTTCAACTTCTACTAGACACATTCTACAATTTCCTGCAACTGCTAATCTTTCATGATAACAGAATCTTGGAATAATCACACCTGCTGAATAACATGCTTAAAATATTGTTGCTGATGGATCAACCTATAAATGATCAAACACACATTTCTACTTTGTGAGGTACGTCATCTATGAATATTTCTATGAGATTCTATTGTGTTGAGAAAGCTTGGAATTGTTTTCCCAATAATTGTTATGCTTTCTTCAATGAGAATCTAATCATTTTTATTTATATATCAGATATATTAAAATCTATACTATTGTTAATTTATGTACATTTGAAATATTTAATCAAGATTGGAAAATTTAAATTATGCAATAATAATAATAATAATAAATGGCTTAAGAAAAGGAGATTGAAATAAAAGAAGAAAAAGAATAAACTTAAGAACATAATCATGATCATCCTCATGAACATGGCCATTCAGATTCTGATGATGGTCACAATCATTAAGGAGGAGATGACAAAGACAAGAAGGCTAATAGAGGAGAAAAAAAATTCAAAAAGGCAATGCTTAAATTAGGAATGAAACCAGTAGCTGGAATTAATAGAGTAACAATAAAAAGAGGAAAATAATTTCTTCTTTATATTGATAATCCAGAAGTCTTAAAATCAGCCAATGTAGATAATTCTTATATTGTGATTGGTGAAGCTAAAGTACATGACCCAACAGGTTAAATTGGCAAAAAAGAAGCTGAAAATCTAGCTTAATAAGTGTAATATTCAATTTATATCTTATAGTCCTAAATAAGAAGAAAACAAGGAACCAAAGCCATCTGAAACTACAGAATAAGTAAGTGATGAAGGTATTCCAGCAGAATCTATCAAAATGGTTATGGAGCACTGCAAATGCGATAGAAGTAAAGCTGTGGAAGCTCTTAGAAAATCTGATAATGACACAGTACAAGCAATTCTCACCTTAACTGGATGATCATTGATTAATGTATAAGTATAATAAATATATATAAAATATTTATTTTCACACATTAATTATTCTACAATATTTATACTAAGAATATTTAGTATATAATGAATTAAATATATTCTATCTTGTTTGAAATTCTAATTAACATGATTAAAGCACTTTAACTATTGTATGTAATTTATTCTCATTACAATTACTAATAATTTCTAATTCTTCTGGCCATATAGGGTTATATTTCTTTTATTTTCTAATCAACCAAAATGAGGCTGCAGCTAATAAACTACTATTATGAGTCTAAGGTTGTAATAATAAGTAAATTTCAATTAATAATTGACAATAGTAGAAATGTTTTAAATTTAAAGGACATATATTTTAGTATCTAGTTAAAAAATAAATTATTGTTGGAGTTGTTAGATTAAAGTTTAGCTGTTTCAATATAAGTGATTCTGTATATAAAATTTATTCTTTCGTATATGTTTTATCTGTAATATAAGCTAAATCTTTAGCCATCAATTAGTGCACCTCTTCTAATTTACTTGCTATAAATAATGCAGAGACTCCGATAAGTTATAATATATTTTTAGAAACTGGAGTTGTCAACATATATCTATCAAGTAAATTTATTGTCAAATATAATGTTTCTTATTTCAATCTGAACTTTGATGTCACATCTATAATCCACTCTATTAAAATAGTTCTCATTTTCTGAGTTACTTAAGGTTAATGATGAAAGTACTGTTAAACACTAAACTAGTATGATAATTCAATAGATTTCATATATTCTTAAATATCATAGGCATAAACACTACAATACTAAGGTTTATTTGAATATACCATATCTATATTTTCAATAAATTGCTTATTCTATTCATCAATAAGTATTTATTTGACATCACAAAATCTCACAGTTTATATTGTTTGATTTCTACTTGAACATCTAGAAGATTTTTATCTATGAGTGACTGAATCTCCACTGCTATGTTAACTACTTGTTCTTTTCTTTATTGACACTTAGTACCAAACATTATTATTATTTATATCTCTTTAAGATTTATGTCTCATTGAAGTATTGGTTGATTCGGCTTTCTTTTTTAATTGTGATAAGTTTAATCTAGTTTAAGGTCTATAATAAAGATTAGTTAACTCTTATCCAAACTTTCTGGATGGAAAGTGCTAAATTAACTAAAATATATACGTTAATTAGTTCCATTTTACTGTTAATAATAAAAATTATATGATGCACATATTTATTTATAATTAAAATGTCTAAATAAACTAAATAAGAGAAAGAAAAGGATGAGAAAGATAAAAGAATAGCAGTTGCCATAAACTTTATAAATACACCAAATCTACAAAACGTACCTAGATCTGAGTTAGAAAAATATCTTAAGAAAAAAGGTAAAATCTATTTATAAATTAGGTTTGAGTGATCCAGAAATTATAGAGGCTTTTGATAAAGCTAAATAATAGAAGGAGGAAATTAAGGCAAAGGAAGATGAGAAAGAAAAAGATTTAGTTACTAAATTATAAAAGTATGGGGGAATTCAATAGTAAAATCAGATATCAGAAAAATTTATAAATCCTTAAGAATTAAAAGAAATTGTAGAATAAGCAAAAATATCAAATTTAATATCAATAAGAAATAGAGGAGTCACTACAATCTATGAATAGATTCTTGGTTTGAATAATCTATAAATACTAATTATTTCGAATAATAAAATTTAAATAATACCATAAAGCATTAAAAATTTAAGTAATTTGAAAGTATTTCATGCATCATGTTGTAATTTACAAGATCACAATATAGAGAATGAATTTTTTGAATTAACATCATTGTAAGAATTAAATATGGCTAAGAATTAATTATCAAATATAGATAGATTTACAACTTTATCTGAATTAGTGTTATTGGATTTATCTAATAATGAAATTTTTAGAATTCCATAGAATATTGATAAGTTAAATAAGTTAAAATTATTGAGTTTAAGAGACAATCATTTAACATATATTCCTATTCAATTACAAAAATTAACTGCTTTAAAAAAGTTATATTTAGATCAAAATGATCTTGATGATCCACATGAAGTACTTAAATAAAATAATCCTGAGTTAATATTTTAATAAGGATTATTTGAAGAATGAAATTAATAATGATTTTTACATAAATAACAATAACTCATCCATTCATTTCATCATAAGTATTTTTAGCTAAATTTGTTTCTAAAGATGTACTTTTTATTACCATTTTTTAAACCTTCTTATCCACATTAGCTTTTGAATAATTTTCTAAAACTTTTTTTCCATCATCAAAGAACTTTCTAACCATCTGACAAAAATCATCTAATTCATTCTTACTCAATTACTATTTTCTATAATAGTATTCAAACATTGATAGTACATTATCTAATATTATATTCATAGGTTAATTCTTTCTTTTCATTGAAGCTCTAACTTAATCAATTCTATAAATTTATTTTGAAGATGGTGATAATTCACCAACCTTTTCTTCAAGTTAACCAATTTAAGGTAAAGTGCCTAAATGTTTTAATATTTATTTAGTTATTTCTCTTTCTGATAATTTATTAGGAAATTTTCTTGCAAATCTTTCTAATTATTAAATAAGATCTTAGTTTGTGCTTCTATTTACTGGTCTATTCTTTTTAGGTTATTATCCACAAGTTCTCTTTGTTAATTCTTAATATTCCTCTAATAATTAAGTAGCATGAGCTTAAGACCATTATTAATCAGGTGTAAAATTTGTTAAAGTGTATAATAAATGTTTAATATCTTTATGAACTTCATCAGTTCTAAGTGGAGCAAAATAATAAAATAAAATTCTATAGATAGATGCAAAATTGCTTTAAACATTATAATTTAAAAGTGCTGGACCAGATATTATACATTCAAAATTTGTATGAGCCAAAGTTTTAGCTAATTCTGGATTAATATCAGCTCTAGATAATTCATGTGCAAATCTTTAATAATTTTTAGCCATAAAGATTTAAAGTTCTTATAATAATACATTAAAATATATTGTAGTAGATCCATTCTTTACTCTTTTCTTACTTAAATAATACAATTGATCTAATATAAAATGATAAGGTTCTTTCTTTTATTTTTCATATTGTTCTAATAAATATTTTTTATAATATGCTCTTTCTAAATAACCGTTATCAATTCTAACTAATACATTTGATTAATGATGTTTTATAATAGATGATATTTCTTCATCATATTTTTTATATATCTCCTCTATTTTCTTCTCCATCTCTCCTGAAAAATTGATATCAGTAAATCTTTTGTAATGAATTATTATAGTTTTCAGTATATAATTCTTTGATGTATTCAAAAATATAACTTTCTTTAATTCATGTTTTAAAGTAGTCATTATCAAGAATTTTGATTGATTACAATTTGTAAACAACAATAATTTTATTAGTTTTGATATCATATAACTACAATCATATTAATTTTATGAATTATCATAACCTTAAAGGATACTAACTAATAATGCTATAAGTTCATTATGAAATCCTAAAGTTGAGGCAGTATTAAGTCTTCTAAGATTTTTTAAAAGAGCTATTATAACATCATAATCATCAAAATTATTGAATTTTAAATATTTAAGACTATTGTCATTTTAGTTAAAGAAAAATCTATAAGTAATCTTTTCAGCTAATTTTAAATAAGCCTATAATTCTGCCATATCTTCAAAATCACAATTTTCTTCTAATCTTTTTATTGAACTTTTATTAACCATTTCTCTAAGTAATTATAGTAATTGTACAATTATATTACTTTCAAGATGAGCATAAGAATTTTCAATAATTAAAACAATTGTTCTAACAACTCTTTCTCTAATTTCTAATTTTTTAATGTTTCTTAAAACACAAGCTATTTAATTCATATCTTTTTCTTTCAAAACTTAACACATTACAACAAGTTCTTTTTAAATTTAATATTCAACCTCTTTTACAGTTAAACCAACTGGATCCCATTTGATCCATTATGGAGGTTCTTTTTATATTTCCTCTGAATATGATTTAATTGTTTATTCTCTACCAGTATTAATATTCACTCCTGATTTCAAAACAGCTTCACCTAAAATTCCATGAATCATAGGAGTTTTGACTTGATTATTATTATCATTTTCTATTTCTATTTTACCAGTTTATTCTTCTTAAATATAGGCTTAAGCATTAATTTCTAAATGTCTTTTAGGAATATTGTATTTTTTTAATTTTTGTGTACAATTAATATCTATTTTAGTCCATAATTTTGGAGGTATTTTTATTTCAGTATTTTCTATTTCAAGTTTTAATTCATTTGTCTCCGAAACTTAAATACGAACCCATCCTGAAAAATGTAAAGGCATTGATAATTCTTCTGGTATTAATCCACTTGCTTAGATTTAATAATCTCTTCTTTTAAAATCTTTAATTGTTGAAGAAGAATGTGGCTTCTTACTCTAATCATAAGGTTATTCCTTTTATTACTCTTCAAAATCTTTAAAAGCCTTTTAAATTTATTTTTATGTATGCTTAATCTTTTCTTAAAATTATAGAAATTAAAAGATTATGTCAGATTTAATGTCAAGTGCTTTTGCTCCTTATATATAATTATGAGTATAAACATGTACCCAATGACCTATAAGAGGAGACTAAGTAATATTCAAATTTAATTTATGATCTCTCTCATAGTCATATGAAACTTTAAAATGCCATGCTCCAGCAGATTTGATAAACATTTTTAAGAAAGATTTCCCTTTTGATACTGAAAATACCTTTTTCATACTCATGAATATTTTATCAGTACTTAAAGGTGCAGGAATACTTCCTTTAAGATCTTAATAAAATCTATTTAATATTTCTTTTATGAAAACATCTGGTTGATGTGTCATTCTAGCAAGCATAGTTATAACCATTCTAGTTTTTAATTAATATTCTAATGATTCTAATAAGAATCTTTATTCAAATTAAGTTTAATCTAATTTAACATCCTAACCATTCTTTATTTATTCTAATAACTTTTAATGTAATTATGCATAATCCTCTGTCCAAGTAGATTAGAATGTGAATCCAAGTTCAATCCATCTATCTGACAATTTTACAGAGGGAGCCAAGAAAAATTTGAGAGACAGAGCATTCAATTATAAATGTAAACATCTATAGAATTCATCTTAAGTATGTTTGCAAGGTAATGTTTCAGGAAGTTAAGATTCATCAAATACTAAAATATTTCGAAAGGGGTAAAATGAAAGATATCCATGTTTTTGTACATTAGGTAATATGAGAACATTCAAAGATCTAAAAAACTCAACTCCAGATCCAATTGATAATATATTTCTTGCTTTTTAAAGTAAAGCATCTCTAAACCAAAATCTATCAACTGATTCGAATATTTTTCTAGCTGTTTCAGATTCAAACAAGTAAGATTTATTTTCATTCATATGGAAAATATTTAATCGAAATTCATCATGATTTGCATAATGATGTGAAAATTCTCCTATAAATATACCTAAATCATCAGGGTTTATGTATTCATTTACATTAAACACATATCCAACTTATTCATTCCCATCAATCTCAACTATTTCTTATAATTATCCAGATGCTACAACATAATAAGATGATGGTACTGTTATTATGATTTTAGAATAATGTAATAAGTCCTTTTCTTCATGACAATATGGTGGATATCCTAAATATATATAATTAATATACTTTATTATTTATAATAAGGAGTTGGAATCCAATTCCTAGAATTATGCAATCCTTTTTCTGTGATTAAAAATTTATTATCTAAATTATTAATAAATCTTAATCCAGAAATAGGTCTTGATATTACATAACTTATTTGTAATTTAAAGACAATCTAATCTTCTAATGATTTAATATAGTCATAATCAGTGCTTTCCAATTTTTCTGTTGCAAATTAAAATAATAGAGTAATTTATTAACAATCATCCTAAATTTTGTTCAAAAGAGCATTCATTGTCATATAAGAACATGGTGATTTAAAAGGTTTCTATGATTTCAATAAATTTGATTATTTTTCATTTGAATTAAATTATTATTTCACTAACTTGATTATTTAAGGATATTTCTCAGAGGGAATATAAGTAATATTTTTTATTTCATATTGACGTCCATATAGAATGAATTCCATTGTTTAATTAAGGTCAACCAATCTATCCTTAGAATCAGAAAATCCAATTGTAAGTTCATAAGATGCCAAACAATCAATCTCACACTTTTACATATTGGCTATCAATCTAACAGACTATGATTTAAGTTGAATGCAAGGAATTGCAAGTTAAACTTCAGATGGTACATCACCTTATAACATTTTCTAATAATAATTTTTAATTATATATATAACTAATTAATATTTTTTCATTACTTTATTTTGTCATTTTTTATAACAATCAAATCCCTTTTACAATTTAATCTTCAACTAGATTTTTTATGGAATTTTGATCATAAATAGTTCTATATTAAGAGATACTTGGTAAACTATAAATTATTTGATAATATTTGATTATCATTTGTTATCTAATATTTTTAAATAAAATATACATTATGTTAACAATAAAAATTTAATCACGGAATCGTTACTTTCATTTAGAAAGAAATATTTATTTTTTATTGTATTATTGTTATTTAACAATTAACTGTAAAAATGTTTGATTTAGGATAAATTAATTATGTTTAATTATTACTTTAAACCTTATTGGGTTTGTATATTATTAAATCTTTTTTGATCTATGTACATAATTTTTTATATTTTTTTATTACTATAAAAAGGAAACTTCATGTCTGATTATAAAATACTATCTTATTTACATTAATATTGATGACTAAGTAGAGTAATAATAAATATTAAATTAAATGGCTGGAGTGTAATAAAAGATCTTCAATAATTAATTTGTTGTAAAAAAAAGGATTTCAGCAGGTTCATTTGGTGTAGTGTACTAAGGATTTGATTTACATTCATAAGATCTTGTGGCAATTAAGGTTGAAAAGTTAGAGGTGGATGAATTATTAAGTTTAGATAGAGAGGTTGACTAATAGTAAAATACATAGATTTAAATCCTGAGATCAGTATAAGGAGTACCCTAAGTTCCTAAGCTTAAATGGGCTGGAAAAGACTAAGGAAATAATGTGATGGTAATTCAGCTTTTGGGTAGAGATCTAACACATTATATGAGATAGAGAAAAAGACTTAGTTTACCTTGTGTTTTGGGTATCGCAGATTAGTTACTGACAATACTAGAAAACGTTCACAATAAGTAAATTTTCTATTCAAACCAGGGGTGTGATTCATAGAGATCTGAAGCCAGAAAATGTATTGGTTGGAAAGGATAAAGAGAAAGACTAATTATATTTGGTTGACTTTGGGATTGCTAAATAATTTAAAGATAAAGATGATAAACATATGTATAAAATGTAAGTTAATCTTAGTCCATTCAAAGATAACAAACCATTCCTTGGAACTTCAAGATATGCAAGTATAGCAGCACATAAAGGATATGAATTATCAAGAAAAGATGATCTTGAATCATTAGGTTATATGTTAATGTAATATTGATACAATAAAGAGATTTTTATTAAAAGGAAGTTTGCCATGGTAAAATGTAAATCATAAAAATGAAGAAGAAAAAGTTAAAGTTGTTGGTTTAATGAAAATGAGAATTTCATCTCAAGAATTATGTTAAGATTTGCCAATTGAATTTATGAGATTTATAGATTTAGTAAAAAAAATGAGTTATAGAGAGAAACCAGGTTATAAGTAAATTAATTAGATAATTATTTATTAGATATTTCTAGTAACTATTTAGAAGAGTGGCTATTTAATAATAGGTTGAATATAGATTTGATTGGTTAGATGAAAATAATAAAGAGAAAAAATCTGGATCTATGTCTCCTAAAAAGTAATAATCAATTAAAATTATGGATTAACCACATATAATATAGTAAATCTATTCTCCAAAAAAGAAAAAATAAAGTGAAGAGTTTGATGATACAGGACCATCAAAGAGAGAATCAAATGGTAAATTATCAATTGCTAACAATTCTTATAATCTTTTACCTTTAGATAGTAGATTAAATTTAAGACACAAAAGCACTAGTTCATTTAATGAATCAAATTAACAATACAGTGACATTTAACCAGAAGTCAGTTGTATGATAGCCTATTAAAGGAATGTGAGATTTGGATCATTTCATAATGAAATTAATACTCCAAAATAAGCAGAAAGAAGTACATCTGCTCAAAATTAGATTAGAGTTGTACATAAATTAAGTTTGGATGTCAAACCAAATTGTTATAATTCTATTGTAGAATTATAATTAGGACTAATGAATAATCCATCTATTCTGGATTTTACTGTGAAAAGCTAGAATTAAATGAATGAAGATGAAAGTCCTTGTCTTGATGACAAATTCAGTATTTTAAAAAAAGATTCTGTAGAAAAGTATAGATTAAATTTCTAAATTTATAGTTAATTTAAAAATCCAATACAACTCTTTAGAATAAGTTACAAAGAGAAAACAAGAGTAAAAAATAATTGAATAAACTTTATATTTATTATTTAATGAATCAACCTTCATAATATGGCTATGCATATCCACCCAATGTGCTTCTCTTCCATGATCTATTGTAATGAGCAACAGCATCTAACAAATGAGTTGGTCCCCATACAACAACAGAAATATCCTATTAAATCAAATAGAATAATTACTTTATCCCAGAAGTGTCTTGTAGCAACTCTAGTCAAATGACCAGCATCAAGAGCAGAGATTCTTCTAGCAAATTCACTTCTTGGAACTCTTCTTCCCCAATAGCTAAATCTTATTTAAATATTTATACAAAACTTATTAAGCAATTTCTCTTGATTATTTAGCAGAACTCTCTTAACTTAATAATTCATTAAACACTTTGGCTCTAGCTCTAAATACTTCAACTTAACCTACAGATGAAGCATAATCAGATAAAACCATTTGACTGACATATGCCATTTATGTTGCAAAAACTTCATTACCAATCAAATAATTTCCAAAAAGACCAGTGTCTGAATATGCATAATAAACGCATCTTTAATATGTAACATCAGGTAATCCACCAAGAAGTGAATGCATAGTATTATATTATCTACTTGGAGCATTCAAATGGAATCCAGTGTGTTTATCAGCTCTATAATCACCAATAAGTCTTTAGAAATAATGGAGAGCAAAAACATCAGGATGATTCCATCCTGGAGTATCAAAGAAAACACCAACATTTAAATTAGTTAATTCATCATCTTTCATTAACTAGATTATTAATAAAATATTAATACCATAATAGATGGAGTAGCATATGGTTTTTCTGAATTTGGTACTTCAGTTGGAACTGATGTACCTAATCCTTTGAATGCCTTATTTACTGCAGATACAAAATCTTCATGATTAACATTACCAGCAGCAGAGACAACTACATTTGGTGCAACAAAATTAGCCTTATGGAATTATCTTATTTATTCTTCTGTAATATTTGGAATATTATCTCTAATTCCTGCTGCAGGTTAACCCATATAATGATCTCTATAATTTGTATAATGTGCAGCTTCAGCAACAACTCTGTATTAATCATTGATGCTAACTGATTCTCTATAAATTCCTTCTCTTTCTGCTTCAATTTAAGCTGGTGAATATAATGAATTTGTTAAAATATCTCCCAAAAAGTTGACTGCTCTTTCAAGTTCTGATGGTAAGAAAGTAAGAGTGTAAGTCTATAATTCTCTACCTTATTTAACTTTTAATGATCCTCCCAAGTAATCAATTTCTGCTTCAACTTATTCTCTTGATCTTGTTGTTGTTCCCTAGTATAAATATATATTAATACTCTTAAGTTTAATTTTGAAATGAAATTTGAAACACCTGAGCTTTCTAAAGTTTCAAATCTTGATCCTGCTTTCACAGCTACTGTTATAGAAGCTAATGGGGAATTGTATTATTCAGACACTACTCTAAGACCAGTGTCCAATTAAGTTAAAGCTAATGTTATAAAAATCAATACATACCTTATGGTCTGTCATATTTTAAGGCTTCAGGAATTTCACCTGTTGGTAATTCTCCAAAATCCACTAATGCTGACTTAGAGAATTGTAATTAGTAATTTCTTTCAACTTTAGTTTATTAAGTTTATGCTGTAGGTGTTTTCTTTCCTGAGACACTCTCAGCTGTGCAAAATTAAGCCAATTTACGAAGAGAATGAAATCTATTCCTCAAAAACATATCTGAATTAATTTATTTATATTTAAAATTGGATTGCCTTTAAACCTTATTTAGAAATTCATTTTCATATATTATCTTCTTAAAAATTTGAATTTATGTTAATTATTCTAATTAAATAAAAACAATTTAAGATATTGAGACTATAACATCTCATTTAAATATTCAATCCAATTTATTATGATAATTGGTATTATTAGTTAGAGTTTTATGAATTTATTTTTTTAATTCATATATTCATTATTACTCTGATTTTGTGAGTTAATCTTCTTTTTCTTTTTGTAAATCTATAAGCATTTCAATTTATCTATCAATACTGATTTCTGGTGGAGCTTCTTACATGTGTGTTTTTGGTTCTACATCACATAAATAAGTTTATTCAAGTTTTTATAATCTTTACAAGGCTTCTATAATTTATCCATGTTCTAATTATCATATTGATTATTACACTCCTATAATAGTGAATTAATTTTTTTGCTCATTGCTTGTTTCTATAATATTTTATAACCAACTGTTTTTAAAAAACCATTACATCCATGACTGCATTTGGATTTAAAGCTTAAATTGGTTGGTTAATCAATTAAATTCTTTTTTATTTAATTCAAGATTTCTGTTTCCTTTAGAATTCTTTGACAATACTTTTCATCTTAGATTCTAGATTTGATAATTGAAGTCACATAAATTTAAAGTTAATTATTCCATTAATACTTAATTGCATACTCTATTAAACTTTAATATAATTGAGCTTAAAACATTGACTCAAATAAGAGTGGATTATTTAATCTATAGATGATCTATTGAATTTATTTACTTATCGCAAACATCGAGAGCTTAAATAAGACACAAGTTCTTGAGTCCAAAGGTTTCTTAATTTTCCAAATTTGAGATAATAAGTGGATTAATTTATTAGATTACTTATATTAAATCAGAAGTCTTCTAATCTAAATACATGATTATTTGATTACCTTATAAGGAATTAGCTTAAATAAATAATAAGATTTTAGAGAATACTTTATATACAGTAAGCACTCCTGTTTTTTTCTAAATTTATTAATAATATAAAATATTACAGCAATTTTAAAAAAGTAATATGGTTTTAAAACATTGTCGAACAATTCTCTCAAAGGTTCATACAATTTTTATTAAATTCCTTATTCTAAAAGCAAATCAAATATTTATGTGATATCTGCTACCATCTATTTGATATATAAATAATTTTTATACTGTAATATTATCACAAAACTTATCCATTTAATGTATCATTTCTTCTAAAAGCTATTTTCTATAATTCTTCTATGCTTATGTTTAATGAATACATAACATTTTTGGTTGATGTATATATTATCATTAATTTTGTAATCTAAAATTAATAGTTTAACCACAATTTCTACAATTTAATAATGGTTAATATGTTAAAGTAAATCACTTATTATATTATTATTAACTACTATATAATCCCAAAACTAAAATAATGTAGGATTTAGTATTACTTCTCCTCCATATTTACTAGTTACAGGTTTTAAAATTTTAGTATAATAACCCATAGATGTATCATTAATGTTTGGAGATTCTAAGTATTTGAAAAATGCATTTAATATATTCAACCTAACATTTTCATTTAGATGCATTCCTGATTTAGATTTGAAAGATGCACACTAGACTATGATATTAACATATACTAACTTGATGTTCCAGATATTCCTCCTCCATTAAAATCTTCTTCTTCTTTACATTGATCTTCATGATGCATTTAATATTCTGGTAATATATCATCTTCAATAGTAGTCTAATTTAGATTTATATTAGAAACCAATCTTTCATTGCTTAATAAGGATGATTAGGATTCATTTCGATGTCTTAAGAATAATAAATCAAACAATCTTGTATTTTCTAAAGCAAATATCTCGCTTATTATATATGGAAATTTTCGACTTTTCTCATTATCATCCATCTATTCATTTGTGACAATAATATAATGAATCATCTTTTCTAAATTCTCAGGTTATCTCCAAACACTTATATCAATACTTTTTATTACAATTCAGTAAAAGCATTCATAGCTCCAGCTTTGATGTCAAATAAGAAATTGTCTCTTTCCAACAATTCTTCCAAAGTTGGGTTATTATTTTTTAAAATGTTTTCTAATTCTTAAGATTAACCAAATGTTTGAAATTATGAGTACACTCTACTCGATAAATCAAATTTTCATACCCGAAGCTCATATATGTTTATAATTAATTTTATAAATATTTTAAGACAAATATTAAAATTTTATTTCAGAATTTTAAAGTAATATTTTCAATCTATTTCTAACAATCCACTTTATAAATTTTAAGAATCTTAATTATTCATACTAATAAAAATAAGATGAATCAAAATATTTTATATTTAATTAAAAAAATACCATTAAAGAAAATTAATATTAAATTGAATATTAATATTAATAAGTATTATTACCTAATAAATATAATATAATCATAAATAAATTCAAATAACTATTTATTGATCTAGAAATATAACTAATTATATTACTTTCATTCTTATTTTTCTTTTTGATATCCATATACATACATTAAATTGATTAAATTTTATATTAAACTTGCATTTATTTTGATATAAATTTATATTAATTTATTAATATAGTATTTAGTACTCTCTAATTTGTATAAATTTAAAATATAAATAAATATTTTATATAAGAATGCCTAAACAATTGATTAAATCTAAAAATCCTCATAATTAATTTATTGCTGATCATATTGTTGAATTAAAGAATAGATGCTTAAGAACAGGTTAAGATAAATTAGCTTTCATCTATTAAAAGATCATTTAATCACTTCAAAAATATCCTATGCCTTTATTATGTGAAGATTAAGTTTAAATGTTATAAGGTGTAGGAGATAAGACATCTGTTATGATTTTATAATTAATAAAAAAGTAATATCAATAATATGAGATTCCATTTCATAAATTTAATGAAGCATTAATATAAGATAACTTAGATGTAATTAATGAATAAGAAGATGATATGGATTAAATTTATTCAGAAAGTTGTCCACCATCTATGATTTATAATGATGAAACTTCAAAAAGAAAAGATAAATAAATTTAGTCATCATTTATTGATGAACTTAGAAAATAAGTAATAAAACCTGGACCTGATTTATAATCAAAAAGTAAAAGATAATATCAACCTGGAAAGAATTCAAAAAGTGGATAAGTTTTAATGAGTTTGTATAAATTTTAAAAAAGTGAGAATAAACTATTTGCTTCAAAAAAATAAATAAAAGAATAATTAAGAGAGTATTATTTTATAATTTATTTAGAATTTGTAATACTGAATTATCTAGTTGGAATGCCATTGAGACATTAGAGAAGCATTAATTAATTTAAAAGTAAATTGATAACATTTAATCAGAACTGTCCTAGATAACGAAATTAAATATGCTTTAACTGAGGATGGCATTAAATTAGGATAACAATATTTTACAGAAACTATGATCTAACAATAAATGACAGTACCTTCAGAAAGACCATCTAAGATTATATTATTAATTGATAATAGAGAAAGATTTTAAAGTAATAATAGGTAGATAATCTTTGAAAAACTTACTAATATATACTAAATAGAATGTAGATTAAGTTAATTACCAATTGGAGATTTTATGTGGATATGTTAAAAAGGAGATGATGAATATATTTGTGATTATATAATTGAAAGAAAAACCATTCAAGATTTAGCTCATAGTATTCTTGATAAAAGATACTAGGTTTAAAAACATAAATTAAAACATTGTGGAATTAATAATAGATTTTATTTAGTAGAAAATTCATAATCCTCTAATTTGCCAGTTCCAAGAGCTACTATTGATAAAGCAATAAGAAATACATAAATTAAAGATGGTTTTTTTATTTAATAAACAGAAACATTAGAAGATTCCTTAAGATGGTTAGCATTATTTACTAAAACTGTTAAATTATTGCCAAATGCAATTAAATTTTCAGAATTTTTATATAATAATTCAAAAAAGGCAGAATCACTTTTTAATTTATGGGGAAGTATGTTAAGAGGTATACATGGAGTGGGACTAGAATCAGCTAAAGCAATAGCATGTGTTTGGAAGACTCCAATTGAATTCTATGATGCTATAAATTAGGATGAAACTAAAAGTTTATAATAATTAATTGAAGAAAATTCAATTAAATAAAGATCTATACCTAGTCATATCTTAAGATAAATTGAAATTTTATTTTAAAAGGAACACTACCCTAATTGATTTAATTTATTTTAATTTATTAGACTTAATTTTATCGATATTTTTTTTTAAAGATGTCTAATTTTTTGATTTCTTTTAAATTTTTTACATATATATCTAAAATATAATCTGATTATCTTATAAAATATTAAATTAAATTATGTTAATATCTAATTATATATATGATTCTAATTAATGATTTAAATAAATATTAATGTTGTTTAATTAACTAAGTTTTCTTGAAAGATAAGAAACTTAAGATAATTTAAATATTATTTATGGTTTTAAAGATCTTTCATGATATTCTTTCATTAGAGCTTTCTTAATTAAATAAAAAATTAAATTCATTTAAAAATTTAATTCATGATTAATGATTCTCACCTAATGAAATCGCCAATCACTTAAAGAAAAGTAGTGTTCATATTAAATGAAGAATTCTGAGTACGAACCTCAACGTATTCTTGTAGGCGTTACAGGAGGATCTGCAGCTGGAAAAACTACACTTTGTGAAACAATCAAAAGGGAAATCCAATACGATTCTGATGTTGACATGACTATTCTTTCATGTGATTCCTTTTATAAAGGAGTAGACAAGTCTAAAATTGATATTTCTTAATATAACTTTGATCATCCAGATTCATTGGATTTTGATAATGCCTTTGAAGTCATTTCTACATTATTGTCAGGAAAGCCAGCATCAGTTCCAATTTATTGTTTTGTGAATCATAAAAGATTAGATCAATGTTCAATAATGCTTCCTGCATAAGTTATAGTATTTGAGGGTATCATGGCACTTTATGATGAAAGAATAAGAGAGTTAATGTCTTATAAAATATTTATACATTGTGATGGTAAATGTTAATAATAAATAAAGATGATATACGTTTATGTCGTCGTATTCTAAGAGATGTAAAAGAGAGAGGAAGAACTGTTGAGAGTGTACTATTTTAGTATAGTAAATTTGTGAAAAGATCATTTGAGAATTTTATATCACCTTTGATGAGTTAAGCTGATTTAATTATACCAGGACATAGATAAAATCATGTTTCTGTTGCTTTTATAGTAAACCATTTGAAAAACATGGCTAAATAGAATGGATTATTAAGAGAAAAATTAAATACTTTACTCTACTTTGGTGATTTATTATATTCAATTGATGGATTCATGAGAAATAGAACAAAAGTAGACTTTTCAAATCCAAATGCAACATTTAAATAATTATTCTTTCCTGAAGAAAATATGAAACCCGATTTTCTTTATCTAACATAAAATTTTATAGCTGGAAAATTGATTAATGAAAAATAAATATATAAAGTGGTTAAATCCTGTTTTAAATAAACTTTATTTATGCTAGAAAAATGCATATAATAAGATAAATATGAAATAGATTAAGTTTAATGTGTTCATCTTAAAGAAATATTATCAAGTAATTTTAAAATTAAAGAGAATACTCAATTTATAGTATTGGCTATTCCATTATTATTTAAAAATGGTTTAGTATAATTACATTAAATTGAAGAGAAGATTAAATAGTTTTAATAAGTATTTATAAAATTAATTTAGGTATAATTAATAGTTGTGAATGTATTTTCTGATATTAAAACCATTACAGATATAAATTGGACATTAAAAAAATTAAAAATATATATAAATGCCTTTTTAGTTGGTAAGTTGGATAAGTTTTTGTAAATAATGAATTTATCTTTGAAATCTGAACCAGATTTGTAATATGGGCAAGACAAATTCTTTTAAAAGTTAAATAGATTTATAGAAAAAAGACAAACAAAAAAGAATTGATTGTTAATATATATATATATATCATATTATGTAAAATAATTTTTATATTTAAAGAAAAGATAAAATGAATATTGAAATAAAAAATAAAATTATATCATAGTTATATTGCAATTTTAATAACAAAAATAATATTAAAATTGAGTATGTCGATTAATAAATTAATTTTAAATTAATTAGTTATTAATGAAAATAGGTTTTATTTGAATAACTAACTTTAAAATTTTCATTATTATTTCTTCATATTTAATAATTATTACATAAAAGTTAATAATTATTAATTTGAATTAAGAGATAGAATCTTAAATATTTCTTATTATTCTTTGTATTATTTTATATTTATATTATTAATTATAGGATTTTCATAATTTTTGTAAAACTATTAAAAATAGAAAAATATTATTTATTTATTTAATCCAACTTTCCCTTTGATTAATTGATATCAACAATTTAGTTGAAAAAATAATAAATGAATTAAAAAATATGATTATCTAGATATCATCTTGATTAAAAAAAATCAATTAACAAAATTATATTCTTAATTGTAATTTAATTATATATTATGCTTGCTCTTTGTAAAACATTAAACAAAGAAAGGATTCTTTAGTTCTTTTTAATCATAGATGGCTTAATAATTCATATGTAGACCTACTTAACAAAAGACTTTAGCTTTTTGGTTATTGGCTTGACTTTAGCTAGCTTTCATTTGATTATATTTTGTTTCGAGTACATGTGTTAAAAGAAATCTAATTTAATCTTGATGATATTGTGTTTGATTAAAGGAGTTGTAATTATAGGTGTGTCTTATCTACTTATGCCTTAATGGTAAATTTATACTGGGATTTAGATAGTGTTGATCATTCAACTGAACGAATAGTATTTAAAATTAACAACATTATTTTTCTTTTTAGCATGTATTCCATGCATTTGCTTCGGAAGTGTTTCAGAAATTACTGTAGAAATTTTGAGAGCAGTAGTTAATTTCTTTTTGATTCTCCAAATTTATAAGAAGAAAGGAAATTAATCTTTTATCAACATAAAGAGTTTATTATCTTAAATTTCATCTGAAGAATTTTGTATATTGGATATGTAATACAATCCAGTTTATGAATCTAAATTATTTTATTCAATTATTAAAGAGTAAGTTATGAGTATATCTGATCACTATTAAAGCAGAATTTTTACACCTAGAGATTAAACAACAAATCTTGTTAGATAATCTCATTGTTTAGAAAATATCACTACAAGACCTACATTATTGATTAGCGATATAATTGAATAATTAAAAAAGAAAATTCTAAAATTAGATTAAAAATTAATTTTTGAGCCAACTAACACTTCCCCTTATTAACTTAGTGTATAAAAATTACATATAGAAAATTAAGAATTTATTTTAATAATCAAACATAAATTATATAATATTGAATCATTCAAATAATAATCATAACAATAAAAGGAATAAGTTTAAACAATGATTAAAACACTTCATAAAGTTTCACATGATATGAGAAATCCTTTAAATGCAATTATTAATATGTAAATGTGTTTGTAAGAATTAATAGATCCATCTCTATTTTAAAAATTCTTAAAACCTTCATTAAATTCCTGTCATTTACTTTTAAATTTAATAAATGATATTTTGGATGCAGCTTAAATTGAAAATAAATCAATAAGAATTGTTTGTCGTAAATTTAATCTAGCAAAATTAATCGATAAAACAATATCTCTATTTGATTTATTAAAAGAGAAAAAAGGACTTAATATTACTTTTAGTTATGATCCTAAGTTACCACTTAAAATTAATTCTGATAAATTAAGAATTAGATAAATTATAATGAATTTATTGAGTAATGCTGTTAAATATACTTAACCTAAAGGATCTATTTTAATAGAATGTATTTAAAGTGAAGAAAAAGCAAATACAATTATTATTTCTGTTTAAGATTCTGGAATGGGTATCAAATCAGAAAATCTTAAAAAACTCTTTCAAGAATTCTCTAGAGTTAATGATTTAGAAAATTAAAAAGCTAATCCTTTTGGTATAGGATTAGGTTTAATGATTAGTAATGAATTAGCAAAATTACTTTCCAAAACACATTCAATAGGAATTTAGGTTTAGTCAGAATATGGAACTGGTTCTAAATTTTACTTTGAAATTGAAAATGAAGAACAACCTCAAGAAGACATTTCAGATTCATAGATATCTCAAAAATTAGCTTAAAAAATACCAACATTAGAATTAAGAATCTTGTAAAATATAATCTAATAAAAATCACCAACAGTTTCAATTGCTATTCCTATGGGAGAAAGTAGTAAAAGAATTATTTAAAAAAAAAATCTAAAAGCTTTTAATTTTATGACTAGTTCATTAAATTATTAGGCAACTTTAAGAATTAGAAATGAATCAGAAAGAAATTTGTCTAATAAACCATCTATTCAAAGTCGTCTAATTCAAAATCTATTATAAAAATGGAATGACTTAACTTAATAACATCCACCTATTCTTATTGTTGATGATAATGAATTTAATATTGTAGCCTTATAATATTTATTAGAATTAAGTGGAATCAGTTCAGATTCTGCTATGAATGGTATAATCTCTATAGAAAAAGTAAATGATAGATTGAAAGATAACATTCCATTTTAATTAATATTTATGGATTTAGAAATGCCACTCATGCTTGGTATAGAGGCTTCTACTAGAATTCGTAAATTAGATAGAAATGTTACAATTATAGCATGTTCTGGTCATAAATTAACATAAGAAATTATTGAATAATTTAAGGATTGTGGAATAGCATTTGGTGTTGAAAAGCCAATAACAAAGATTAAATTAAAAGATTTGCTATTAAAACTATCTGATGGAATAAGATGTGATAGTTCATAATTTTCTTAATTATTTTGATTAAAGTTTGTATCTAAAATTAAGAAATTCTGGAATGATAATTATCGTTATTTATTTATTTTATAAATAGAAAGTAAAGAGTTAGAGTAATTATTTATAAATAACAATAAATATAATATATATATATATATATATATAAATTAATGAATTTATTTTCTATCATTTTAAAGCCTTATCAAAAAGTACTCTATTTAATTAAACCAATACTAAATAAGAAATCTAGATATAATAAATAATTTTAGAATTGATTGTAACTAAAATACAGATATTTAAAAAGTTTGAGATTTATAAGAACAATAATTTTACTATAATCCTTTCTTTAATAATTCAACTAAAAATAGAATACTTAATAGATTATATATCATCTCTAATTTCTATTATATATAAATTGGAAAAATATATTTATTCTTAAAAGAGTTTAAATATTAGAAACTGAAAATTATAAATAAAGAATTCAAAGTCAATATCAAAGTTGATATACATATAAACTTCATACATTTAAAACTATGATAATATACAATAATCAAATATAAGAAGGTTAGTTCTAACAATATTATTAAATGTTTTTATTATTTCAATAATTAATTCAAAGGTAAAGAAAACTGATTATTTATTTTTTCAACATCTTCCTCCACTTGGCACACATGTACCATCTCCACAACATGTACCATATGAATAAGGACAACATCCATATTTGTTTCCAACTTTACAACATGGTTGGCTACCAGAGCAGTAAGTTTTTGATTGTTCTGGTGGGCAATTAGTGCCTAAATATGATTTTCTTAAAATCTATTAGATTATACTCTTCGTAAAAGTATCTTAAATTTCAAGCTTATCGTTAGTTTCTAATGATTTTGCTGTTAAAATTAAGACAGAAAGTATTAAGAGGAGGATAAATGTTTTATTCATTTAATATATTTTTTAATGGTGACGTAAAATCATAAAATAAATTAATTTTATGTTCATGACGTAAAGGAATTTTTAGATTTCAATCATTTACTTAAAAAATATATTAACACTGTTATTTTGCTTCTTTTATACAAATAAATATGTTATTAGTCATCATAACAATAATTATCAGTAGAATTGTTTAATAATCAATAAGGATGTTGAAATTAATCATGAAGAAACTACAATAAATTAATAAAACCAAAAAAAAACTTTAAAATAACATCAAATCCAATAATATCTCATCAAAATATTACAAATTAACTAATTAAATATATAATTTTTAATTCTATTAATCAAAATATTTGAAATAAACTGGAAATATGGTAATCCAGTTGCAAGGTGATGGGATGATATTCATTTATAATTTGTTATTTATTTTTAAATATATTCAAAAAAAATTAATTCATATATATTCTCAAAATAAATTTATTTGTTTATATACTATTCAAGATTGAAAGTCAAATGATATTTCAAGAATGTAATAAGTATACAATAGTTATTAAAATGATATATTATTTTATAACTCTATTAAACAAATTATGATTGAAATGAATAATTCCTAAATAAATAGAGGAATTAGAAAGATTCAACGCTTTTAAACTATTTATTGTTTTATATTTAACAAAGTTATAAAATAATAAAACTTCTTAAATTTTAATATAAAAAATATATGAGTTTAATTATTAATAATATTGAAATTTAGTTGATAAAAATACATTATTTTTTATAAATTAATTTATTTTCATAAATTAACTTATGAATTAATCCTGTTAGTACTTTTTTAAATGATAGATGTTTTATGACATCCTAATAATATTCATTTTAAGTCAAAATATAATCATAAATAATTAAAAAAATGTTTATAAACTTTTAATCTGTTTAAAGTTGAGAAATTATTTTTTAGTCCTATTAAGCTCTATTTGTTGTCCATCATTTATTTAAATATCAAAAACAAGATTATTTACCTTAATTAAAGTCGAAAGGTAAGTAGAATTTAAATTAATAATATTTTTATCAAAAATATTTCCTTGCTTAGCAATGATAAAAATGCAATTGATAGACGCAGCAACAAAAATATATAAAGCCTATAAAGTATCAGATAATTCAAGTGTGAAATTTAAATTTTTTACAAACTATAGATTAGGGAATGCAAAACTTAAAATTTTTGATTTTTCAGAGTTTACAATATTTCATGAGGATTATGAGAAATTCATTATTACAAGATTAAATGAATATACAAATGAAATCGAAATCCATTGTGCTGATGTGAATCTCATTTTAAAAAAATTAAACTAAAGAATTATTTCTGATTCAACTCCATTAGAAATACAAAGTGTTTAAAAAGAAAGTATAGAAGGTGGTGTTCAAAAGTTTAAAAAAATAATTTCTATAAATGGAAAAGATGATCATTTCATAATAATACTAATTGATCGATTATTAATTTATAGTTTTAAATCATTATGTGGTACTTCAAATGAAAAGGCTACACCCTATTAAGAGATATTTTTTTAACCAATTTTGGTTTCATATAAACCTTATGTCTCTTGCTATGATGATGAAAAAGTTTACCTATTTTAAAAAAATGGCACCTATAAAAACAAAACTAATTAAATATAAATTAATTATAAAGTCATAGATTGTAAGAATAGTGAAAGGCCTTAGTTAAATTAAAAAATTATATTCCCCAGTCCTATTGTGGCTTAAAGTACAGAAACAATGTTATCATATGTCGAATAAGTTAAAATTTATGAAAAATAAATATTTCAATTAAAAATATACACAGAATTTAAGAAGAAGGTGTTTAAATAGGTAATAATTGTTGAACCTGGATAATCTATTACTTTTAAGAAGTAAAAAGAATATTTAAAATAAACTGATGTTGGATAAATTCTATAGATTTCTAAGAAAGATATATAAAGCAAATAATGATGTAAAACTTGAAGGTTTAATTTGATATTCTATCTATTATACTAAATCTTATTAATTTCCATATTTTTGTATTAATAATAAATAAAGTAATGTATTATATATATACATAATAAATTATGATTTCAATTGATTTTCTTTAATATATAATAATCCTTCATAATTTATTAAAATTCTAAATCGTTAGGTAATTAAAATATTTGAATTTCTGGTCTATGATATTCCTTAGAATCAGAACTATTGTTTTCCTTATATTACTAAGACCATTATAATTTCCTCTTATTTATATATTACTCTATAACTTTTGACATAATAGGTTTATCAATTTAAATTGCTTTGACTGAAGAAGTTGTAAATAACTGAGTATCATTGTTTTGACCAAAATAATTTTTTATTAATCTCCAAAATCTATCCTTAAAAGCACGTTTTTAAAACCTTTTAGCTTTAAATGCCTTAATAATCATTCTTACTACATTAAAAATATCGTACCTTTAGACACCATCTTATTATGAACTATTAAAGTCGTTTAAAAGATGAGTGTTTTTTTCAAGAAATCAGTTGCAATTTTTTATGCTCTTGATTTAGATAGTTCTTATAGATGGATAGCAATTGTCTTTAATAAAAGTAATGATTTATTGTTGCATCTTTCAAATGGATTATGTCCAAATTATTATACTTCTATGAATAACTTTGTCTTTATTCTTAAAACTATTAACTTTGCTTTTGCTTAAATTCTAAGTATTCTTTTCCTTTCCTATATATAATTAAAAAATAATAATAACTTGTAAAATAGTATAAGCTTATCTACATATTTTTAATAATGAAATAATTTATTCCCAGTATTCGCATTAAATATGTTTCTCAAGTTTTTATTATAAAATACTTTTTTCAACTTTGCGAAATTCTTGAATTTAGGATTTTACTAACATTTTAATACATCTTTCTTCTTATTTCTCTTTTATAATTTGTTTTCCTTTTTAAACTACTGAAATCATCTTTTTTGCACTGACCTCTAAATATTATATTATTTTGATATATATACCTGCTCCTTTTAAAAACTCTTTAAGTTTATGAGTACTTTTATATCGAGATTAATCTAAATTTTGTAAAATTTTATCTTTCTTAGGTGATAAACTTTATTTATCATCCCAATATTTGAAATATCTTTAAGGTTCTTATTATTTCTCATTCAAATTCATATTATGAAATTCTCCAAATACTAAATGAATACTGATAATAAAATCTGATTCAGCATATAAAGTCATGAAAATATAATCTTCATAAAATAATTTTGTTCCTGATTTTGTTTTAATTTTAATTGATCTACTTGATGTAGATTGTTCACAATTAAATTTTGTTGGAAATTCTACACTTGTTGATAAAAACACTTTGTATATTTAATTTTATGAGATATTTGGGAATGTAAAATGTATTTATAAAGGACTTAGTTTATTTTTTATTCTAGCTCGAAAATAATAAAACTTAAATCTATAAATTTATATTCGATTTAATTTTTCAGGATATAAATCACATAAACTTAAACCATCTGCAGTTTTTAAAATATTAAAATTATTAATTTATACAATTTCTTATTTAATTGTTTATGGTATTTCCTATTTGACTTTATTTGATTCTCTAATAACTTTAAAATTATCTTCAAAATCGTTATAAACATTTATAAGATTATCATTTAAAGGTAGTAATCTTGAAATATCATCTATACTTCTATGTGTTTATTTTTAAGTAATCCTTTTCATCAATTTACTTGTTCCATTTTCTTCAGTTTGCTTATCCAATGAAAAATTAGATGATTATTTTCTAATACTGTTAATTCTATATGTATTGAATAATTGATTACAGAGTCATTGATTGATTCATTAGAGAGGTTTAAGATTGAGTTAGTTTAGAAGAACTTCTTTAAAGTAATCTACTTTTTATCATTAATTATATATATATATATAATCATAGTAATTTTTTAATCTTACCGTATTTTTCAATTATTTAAATCAATTCTTTTCTTCTAGGAAGTTCATATAATTAAGGTTCTCTTAAATTAATAGCAAAATCTTTCATTTTCTAATAATTGATATATTTTATACTTTATGGAAATCCTTTTCAAAAAATTTATTATTTATATATTCATACCATATCTATTTTTTTTACTTTGAGTATTCATCAATCAACTAATTTATACAGATTCTTAAATAATAATTTCATTATTATATACATATCCATTTATTATACAGGTTTATCGTTAATATCATAAAATGTTTTTTTACCATATTATCTTTGTAAATCATCAATAGTTTAATTAATATTATCTTTAATAAGTTTAAAAAATTTATCTCTATAAGTTAATTTCTTTTATTTCAATGTTCTAAAATTCCTTTAGATCTAAATTACTAATAGATAATAAAATCAATATTACTTTTTTTTAATGTCTTATCATGTTAATGTACAATAGTTACTGCCAATCTCATTTAAGTGAAATATTTAGATAAAATTACTTAAGATTTTAGTTTAATCTTTTGTCTTAAATTGACAGCAATCATTTTTAAAGCAATACAACATTTAGTAATTGTTCTTTCCTTAGTTGTATAACCATATTCTTTTGCTGATATTAATGCTTTAGTTTTTATTGTCCAAACCAATAATTTACCTCTTGCTTATACTTTTGATTTTCTTTTACTATCCTACAAATTTAAATACATCTTATACTTTTATAACATTATATAGTGTATCAATAAATAGAATATATTTTATTATTCTACCCCAACTTAATGATACTTTATATGCATAAGCCTTTCTAATACTAAAAGAACGTTCTATCTCTCTTAATTAAGATACTTACTCTTATAATAATAATCTATCTCTAATATATTATTATCTTTCACTATAATTATTTTTTTTATTTTGCAATACTAATTCAATTTTTTATTTCTTTATTTTAGAATGTTATTCTATTTATATTTTTCTTTTTTCTAATTCATACATGAATGTTTTTTATTTATTTTAATAATCTTATTCTAATTCTTTTCTTTTTTAAATTTAATTTTCTTCAATCTTTTTTAATCTTTCCTCTTTTGTAAGACCTTAAAATTCTTTACCTATCTTTTATAATAAAGTGCTTAATTTAGATTAAACTGGTTATATTTTTATAAATTTTCTTTTTTCTGAATTTTCAGTTTATACTCTAGTACATTCTGTTTCTTTTTCAATTGATGATTAATAGATATGTGATTTAACATGAGAAAAACCTTTTTTTATTCTTCTTTCATCAGGACTATGTATAAATTTAACATTTTCACTTTATACCATCATTAATTTTGGTGATCTAGCTTCCTTTCTTCTAGATGGTGTTTTTTCAGTATTAAATTATCCATAATTCACAGTTATCTTTAATATAAAATCAACATGAGAATAAAATGTTAGATATAGAAATTCTTCTTTAAAATAATGAGCTTATGGATTACTTGAATAGACTTTTGCATAATTACTTTAGACTATTTAATCTGCATTAAATTTAGTTGGAAATTCAATTTTAATTGACAGCATCAATTTAAATAATAAAAATGATAATGATTCTGGTAATTGTAAGTGAATATGAATTGGTGTAGGTTTATCTAAAATTCTTAACCTGAAATAATAAAATTAGTATCTATCAATTTAAATTTGATTAACACCATTTTAATCTAAGTCTGATAACTTTAAACCATCAAATGTCTTGATCAGTTAATTATTTTATTTTTTGAATTCCACTGACAAATTTTCTTAAACTGTCTAAATTTTACCAAGTGATCCAAGTCCTTAATAATTTTACTCATATTAATTATATAATTCTAAGATTGCTTCTTCAACTTTAAAAAAAAGGTTGTTTTCTGATTTGTGAATAGTTGTATTTTAAGCTTTGATTTTTTCAAATAATGTATTTGCTCTAGACTTACTGTCTTACAAATCTGAGAGTGTAACTTAACTTCGATTGCTTTTTAAGAATTCCTTATTGGGGGTCTTTAATTTTTAGCCATAGTAAAATCTTTGATTCTACATTGTGCTTAAAGTAATTCTTTGGGAACTTGATTATCTCATTTAATCTGAGTTTATCATATTTAATATATCATCATATTCTCAAATCATTTTTTTATTTTTTGCATAGAGCTCAATTATTTCAGCTACTTCATTAATTTGTGGAAGTTAGAATAGTTTAGGCTCTTAAAATTTAATCAAGGCTTTTCTAATCTCATCACTTTTTCTATCATTTAAATAAATAGTCAATTATTTATCTTAAATCTTTTGTCTTATAAATGCTAACCATATCTATTTTTGCCTTTAATAATAATTATCAATCTAAAATTGCATCATTTGATTATCTATTTGAAAAGCATAAATTTATTTTTAACTTCTACTCCTCTATTTTTAACTACTTTATGTTAAACCTCTTATAATTTCTTTGTAGTTTCTTATCACTAATTGCCAAAATTCTTCATAATACTTTTTCTTTTATCTTTAAAAGAATCTAAACTTATTCTACAATATTATTACTAAATTAATATATTTATATTATTACCATAATGTCTAGTCTTTAATAATCTATGTCCTAAATGTATAATAGAAATACATTCTTTAATAAAAGATGTAGCAATTTCTTATGCTTTCTTTTTTCTTAAAAATTGAATTTAAGCACTAAACATCTGTATTGCTAATAAACTTTTACAAAATGATCTTCTTTCTGGTGTAGGTCCAAACTTTCTTATATTTATTAATAAATTTAATCCACATCTTAATGCTTTAATTCTTCCATTAGCTTTAATACTCATTCTACTTTTAAATTGCTAATAATATAAAATAATTCTATTACTATTAATTTAACTTTAAGTTGAGCAATAAATCTAATTAAATTTATGAGTTGAGCCCAAAACAATTCTCCCTAAATTTTTTTATTTAGTTTTAATTTATAAACTTTTTCAAATAATCTATAATCATTTCTTAACATTTATGCACTATATTAAGTTTTTAATTTAATCTTTTATTCACAATCAATCTCTTATTTTTTTTAAAGAACTTACTTTCTTTTCTATTCTCTTTCACTCTATTTTATATTTAATTGATTTTACAAGTAATTCTGTTAATAGATCAGTTCTTCTTGTTAATTAAAATTAACTTGTATCAAGATTTCTTTTTATTAAATCCATTTTTGTATTTGCTATTAAACCAGGAAATTTTGGATATTCTTTTTTTATTATTTATTTTTTTGGTGATTTATTTTATTAAACCCAACCAAATACTATTTTAATTCTTACAATAACATCTATTTCTGTATAAAATGTTATGTAAAGATAATTTTCTTAAAATATACTTTCATGATTATTTGTATAGATTTTACAAATATTTGAAGTGAGATTATGTTCTGCATTAAATTTAGTTGGAAATTCATGTTAAGTAGAGAGATATAATTTATATTATGCAGAATTTATTTGATTTTCAAATTAAATTGTTAGTAATAGAGGAGATTACTATTTCGATATGGAAGCTCGAAAATAATAAAATTTAAAGCGATTTATATGTAATCTCTAATTCAACTCTTAATCAATATCACAAAACTATAAATTTGCTATTCGAGTTTCTGCTTGAGAGGGATTCTTAATTGAATTTTAGGTTATTATTTAATTCTAATGAGGTTTCTCTTCTGACTTTATATCCAATGAGATATTGAGATCAGTTTTAATCTTTTAAACAATTTTGTAATTATTCTCAAATTCATCATAAAGCTCCATGAAAGATGGAGATATAGTTTAAATCTGATTCTATTCCTTTTTAACTTATTTGATCTCATTAAGTGTAGGAGTTTAATTTAATACTTAACTTGTATGAATATATGAAATTGATTAAAGACTGCTTGTTGTAAGGAAGCTTAATATATATTTAAAGACTACTTTAATTTTCTTTATGAATTAAGAAAATATGTATTGCTACTTGCTGTTGTGGTTATTTGTCTTTACTTAGGAGTCTTGAATAATGTTTGTTAGGGTATCATAAAATAAAATAATAAGTAAATTCATATTAAATTTTTAATCAAAGCATACTATTCAATTATTAATGTTAAATCATTTATTGATGGATCTCTGAACAACTTAGGTTCCTTAATTTAAAATGCAACTGCTTTTAATCTATCGAATTAAGAAGGAAATTAGAAAGAATAAATTGAGTATCGTTTAATTCTTTTGAAATGAATATATTCAAGCCAATTCTTTTTTATCTAGAATAAATAAGATTCTACTAAAGGAATCATAGTATTTCTATTTCATAAATATTTAACAATACGTATCAATCAAATATATAGAAGATCTTTTGAGCAATGCTGGTTTTTCTAAATTTTATTTGCCTTTATTTTAAAGTTCATTTAAAACTTAAAAATAAACTTAATTAATATTTTTCCAAAATCTATCGTAAAATAATCTTTTTTAATATTTTAACCATCTAAATTTAACTTAGACTTTTAAAACCAATGATCTAAATTTAAGCATTCTATTTTTTAATGAAATCACTGGAAATGTTTAAATTAAAACTGATTATAAAACTTAACTTGCCTAAACTTTTATTGTTTTTTTTATAAATTTTGCATAAGTTTTAAATACCATTTTTGATTAATGAAGGCTTCTCTCTTAAATAGTATTTCCATTTCTTTTGATTACTAATAAAATATTAATCTTCCATCTCCAAGCTAAAAGCATTCCTGAAGCTCTTATATGATAAGCTTTTTTAATTTCATGAAGACTTTAATATAAAGCATCTGCTAATTATAGAACAAAAACTATTTAAAACCAGTTCATTTAAGTATTTTATAAAACACTATTATTTTATTTAAATGTTCTCTCATATTTTCTATATTCTGGTATTAGTTATCTAGTTTAATATTTTAATAATTTTTATAATTAGAACTCTCGAGATACAATTTTTTTATTTTGTAAGGCACTTTTTTATTTTGATATTCTTTCAGACTATGTAGATAATTAGATATACTTATAAGTCAAATAAAAATTTAAATTTTTTATTCATGCAATTTTGTGTCACATTTAAATTTCTAACAATTTTATCTTTATTCATAAATATACTTTTTTTAAACTGACTTTCTTCTATCTATATATCTGGTAATTATTATTCATTAATTTCAGATTTCAATTTTCTAGATAAATTTTCTGTTTAATTTAAAGATTGCTTTCCAAATTAAATTTTTATATTTAATCTTGTATCAGTTTCACAATGTATAGAAATATATAAATAATTTTCATGAAATTTATTATGCCCATGTTAACTTATTAAAGTAGCATATTTTGATTAAACAAATTAATCTGCATTAAAAGATGAAGGAAATTCTGCCTTTGTAGATAAATAAATTTTAAGACCCACCACTCTTTCTGTAAAATTAAAACACAAAGACAAAGGAGAAGGTCTGCCTTTAATTTTCAGTCGAAAATAATAAAATTTAAATCTCTCAATTATTAACTTATTCTTCTACTCACAAAATAGTTCTTCTGAATCAAATGATCTAGCACTCTTCACTGATTTAATAGGTGGTGATAAAATCAAATCAAACGGACTTTATTTTTTATAATAAGTGTCAGCTTAATTGATATGTCCCAACAGTTAATAGTTTCTAGAAAAATCATCATAAAGTTCTAAAATTTCTTCATCTAATGGAATCAATTCTGCAGGACTCAATTTCCTTTTCAAAGCAAGAGGATCTTTCTTCTAAATCTTAATTCTTGATTAAAATGCCATCGATGCTTATTCTTAACTTTATGAAAGAGATATTTAACTTCTAGTTGATTGTGCAGCTCTATAGAATTAAAATAGATAATTACAATTATGATTTATAAGAGAAGTAATAGAATGCCTTTTGGTTTTCGTCCATATTATATAATAAATAAATAATTAGTTTCATATCTATTAATTTTGATAGTGAGTTAAATTAAGGAAAGCACTTAAATACTATCTAATCTATAACAGACTTTAGACTTTTATTAGAACTGTCTTTCTTAGAATTGATGGATTTAAGTGAAGATTTAATTAGTTATTTTGTAATTGAAATTTTGTCTTAATCAGGTTTATAAGAAGATGTTCAACTTTTTAATTTATGTTTCTAAATTCGTTCTTCTTCTGTATAATTAATTTAAGGAATTAATTATTCTGATACAATTAAATACAGATTATAGAGTGGAAGATGAATTAGAATTGGTGATGAATATGACCTCCTTTTATAATATCCTTATATATAATTCTTTCTTTAGATTCCATTATTTTTGAGGTCGGGTAGATTCATCCCTAATTTCTGTTGTGAGACTAATCTTTATCGCTTAACATGCATTTCCCATTTAAATAAATTATTTTATAGTCATAGTATTTTTTTCATTTTTGCATATTACTCTATAAGTGGGATTAACTCGTTTTTATTTGGTAAATCATAAATCTTCGGTTCTTTCAAATTTATAGCATATTCATGAATTTTCTATGATAATTAAATCAAATTTTTTACTCTCTTTTAATCTTTTTCTAAAAAGGTGTGTTGGATATATTCCATCCATAAAATCCTTTGTTTTTTACAATACTCATCTATGACTATATTCATTTAAGGTCTAAATATGTCATTATCATGTACATATCAATATTAATTTATTATTTATCAAAGAAGAACTATGTTTCTTTTTACCTTCTCAGATCATAAATAATATCAGCTATATTTTCTTTGATTAATTTCCAAAATTTATCTCTGAATTTTCTCTTTTTAGCTTTTAATAAACGAAATTTTCTTTATATAAAGATTACTATTTTAATTAATATTAAAAATACCTTTGTTTAGAGTACTTTAATGTTTATTAAGAATAGTTAAAAATAATAGTATGCGTCCCATAAATTTGGTTATAACAAATTCTGCTTTGATTTTAGATTTCTCTCTAATCATACTTGCAAAACTTTAGATAACACATCTAGTTTTAAAAATAGTTCTTTCTTTTGCACTTTCACCATATTCCTTCACATCTAATAAAGCTTTAGTTTTCATTGCCCAAACTAATAATTTTCCTTTGGCTGCAACTTTTTATTTTCTTTTCTATTCTTAAAGAGAATTAGAAACATATTCAGTAATAAGTAATAAACTAAAAAGTTGAAACCAATTTTATTAAGCAAATTGCATTTATAATTTTTTTGATTTGATCTATCTTTCAACTTCTCTAAAATGAAGAATTTAATCCTTAACTAGTAATTTTGATTTCTTATCTAATTATTTATCTTCTAGAATTGATTATCTCAAAGATTTAGCCATTTTTTATTTATGAGTTCTTTCTGACTGAACTGATAATATTTTATTTAATTTTTAACTTCCATGATATTAAGTTAAAGAAAGATTTTATAATATTTTATCATTAGGTAATTGCTTTTAAATTGGAGAACTATTTGTTTATATAAGATCAAGAGACTCTATAATTTATTTAGGAGGTGATTTAGTAATTTATGTATTTCCAAATTAAAATGTTATTGAGAATTCGAAATCAACATCTGAATATATAGTTATGAAAAGATATTCTTCAGTAAAATAATGTTAATTTCTTTCAGAAAATATTTTAGCAAATCGAGAATGAAGAATATATTCAGCATTAAATTTAGTAGGGAATTCTGCTTTTGTTGATAAAAACATTTTTACAGCTGAACTTTATACTCTTTCTGGAATATTAAAGAATACTTAAATTGGAGATACTTTTCCTCTTAGTCTAATACGAAAATAATAAAATTTGAATCTATTAATTCTTATTCTGTTCATATTTCCGAACTTTAAATCTGATTGCATGAGTCCATCATGTGTTTAAATTAAATTGTTTAGACTTTTTCTACTAACATGAATCTATTTTTAACTAGCTTATTTAGTATATTCTAATTTATCTAAATCATTAATTTATCTGTAATTCTTTTCGAATTCATTATATACTTCTACAATTTCATCATCTAAGTACATTAATTTTGAACTAATATCAGCATTGATTTGTTTTCTTCTAAATTTTGATTAAGCAGTAATACAATCAAATGAATTGATAGATGTATTAGCAGATTAAGTCTAGAAATCAACATGCTAATTAAGAAGTTTATTTAATTCTTATTATTTATTAGTGATTTCCTTAATGCTTGACAATTATTTTTTTGGAGATGTTATAAATACCGGCTATGTGTTACTATTATAGAAAGATTACAATACTTTCTGACAGGACTGTTGAGACTGGTCTAGGTTTTGGGAGTAATAGAAACTCTGAGTTCGTTGTATTTTATAATCATATTATTCATATTTTATTAATTTTTAGTTTCTGCGATTAAGCAAAATTCTTTTTTAGCAAAGATTCTAAAAATTTGACAGATTTCTATTCTACAGGTATTTTCTTTGCTTATTATACTGATACACCTTAGACTGTTTCTGAATGTGCAATAGATTATTTCACTTCACTATATTATTTTTAAACATCCTAATTTTTATCAATTAAAGCAACTTATTCTTTAGGCTATTCTCCATTCAAATATCTTTTTAAATTGTTTCTTAATTTTTCTTCATCATCTGATGAAAGATTATATTTTAAATATTTTCTTATTTGATTTGCTTCATCAGTTAATTCTTCAAAAGTTTTGATTCTAGTATATTTTTGAATTTCAAGAATCTCATCACATTTTAAAAGTGAAAATTAAGTTTTTAAATTTTAAGGATTTTATTTTGGAGATGATGAATGAGATTCACAAGGAGAATCACCTACTTATTCAGTTTCAAAAATTTAAATAACATCATAGTATGGTTTCTTAAGTTTTTCTTCTAAATTAAAAGGTTTTGGTACATAATTAGGTGGTTTTTCTCTAACTTTAGTATAAGGTGATTATAATATGAAAACATTTTTTGCTTTTAATTTTTAACAAGTCTTATGTTTCATCTTCTCAATAATATCAAAATTAAATATAGTTTATTTTCTCTCTATTTTCATTTTCTAATCTTTTTTAGCCTATTAACAAGCCTCTTTACATCTTCTGCTTATTTCATCTATTAAAGATTTCTATTGAAATTCTAAATAAGGATTAACCCACCATTATTTATGTTGAGTGTATTATTATAAATATTTTGTATCTGGAAACAATAATATAGTAATTCTTTCACCTATAAAGGGTCCATCTGGAGAAGGACGATGAATTCCTAAAAATAAATCAATTTAATTTTATTTTTAAGGATCTTCTATATTATTATTATAATGTCTTTTTAATGAAGTAAACAATTCTATTCTTTTAGATTTCTAACCAATATTTTATTTATGTGCTAATGAACTACCATATTATTACGAAACAAAATCACCTAATTATTCATACATCTCCCTAAATTCTTATAAGATAGATTCATTTAATAAAAGCAAATTAAATTTTAAACTACTTTAATTAATTTTAGCCAATTAAATTCCAAGTGCCATTTCACCTATCAATTATTAAAATGCATTTGTTCTATCCAAACAATCAACACAATTAGATCTTACAACACCATTTTATATTTCAATAATAACATTCTCATTACATTTAGGTTCTTTTACAAATAAAAATACTCCTGTTTTCATAATACAATAATATGCTAATGAATAACATTTATTAACAAATTCTTCTTTATCCTATTTTAATTATGCTTTCATATCAAATCCTAAATATCCTATTTCTATTTCTGTTTAATTCTACATATCCTCTTTAACAGTATTAATAGATGCAAAATATTCTTCAGCTAATACTTATTCTCTTTTATTATGTTCATTCTATTTAACCAAATTAACCATATAGATTTATCTGCCATATGATGAAATCAAATCACAAATATGTTTTTTTGTTGCATATAAATAAGGATCACTTTAATGTATTTTAATTGGTAATTTAAATAAATACATTTTTGGTTCTTAATACCAATAAACAGGAGCAGAACCTCTAATTTATATAAATGAAGAACAAGCAGGTCTTTAACATGTTGATTTATCTAATTCAATTACAATTTGTTCTGTTTCTACAAAATTTGCAACATAACCTTATTCATTTATACCTCTAGTTAAATAACGAGCACCAGCATGCTTTGTAGATCTTCTAGCTAATAAAGTAATACTAAAATAATTAGCAACTGTTTTTATTGTACTTTATTCACAATAACCATGAATAATTGGAATCACCCATCTTTTATCTTTAATTATTTTATCAAATTCTGTTAATAGATAATGATTCCACATAAATAAATTTCTGTATTATCCAATTTAATGATATTTTTGATTCTTATTTTGAACATCTTCAGATGGAATTATATTCTTTGATAAGGAACTTGTAACATCATAAGTATAACTACTATAAAAACCAATTTCCAGATCATAATCTTAAAGTAATTTCTTATATTTTTATTCAATCTATGAATATGGTCCATCAAATAATTCCACTATTGATCTTTCTTCAATTGTAAATATTTTGTGTTTGCCCAATTTAGCTATTGATTTACGTCTCTTAATGAACATTACATAATATCCTTATATTAATTTTATAAACCCAATTATTCCTGATACTGTATAAAGATAGGTTAAATTATATTTATTTAAGTATTGTTTAGCATCATCTAATGTCTCAAATTAACGTTCTTCTTCATAAATGTATTGTTTAAGTTCTTTTTAATAAAGATCTGGTCCTTTAAGAATATTTAGATGTAAAATGCAAAATTATTATGATAGTGTATGATTACCAATTAGAATATATTTCTAAGTGAATAATGCTATCAAATTACCTCTTTTTGATGACTTCTAAAAACTTAAATATTCTTAAATTTAATTTTCTATACATCCCATGGATATTCTAAATTCATTAATAATAAATATATAAATTCTATAATTACTAAAATGAAGAAAAGAGATTTTAAAGTTGTTTTAATTGGTTATAGTATTATTATGTTATTTAATTGTTAATCCTAGGTGGAGTTGGAAAATCAACATTCATTTCAGCTTTGATTAATGAAAATCTTAATAAATTTACTTATGTTGATCAACATTAACCTATTTAATTAACTCCTGAAATATTTAATCATCCAGAATGCAATACAACTTTGATTGATACAAAATGTCCACCGAATTAAATTCCAGATTAAGTTAAAATTGCACATGTCCTACTCTTAATGTACTCAATAGATGATGATAATTCATGTGAGAGATTAAAGATGTTTTGGTTAAAAGAATTGAAAAAGAAAGAATTTAAATAGCCAATTATTATTGTAGGTAATAAACTTGATTTGATGGGAAAGGAAAATGATAGAAAATATTGCAGAATTTTTATAGTCATTAAACAATTGGTAAAAGATTTCAGTGTAATGTATCTATATAAAATAGTAAGTTGAAATGGGAATAGAGTGTTCATCAATTAAATTTTAGGGTATTTAAGATGTAATTAATTGTGCTTAAAGATCTTATTTTATACCCTTTAGCTCCATTGTATAATTTAGTAAACAAAACAATTACAGAAAGTTTTAAAAAAGCATTGACTCGTATTTTTCGTATTTGTGATCCAGATGGTGATGGAGTATGGAGTGATTATGAATTATAAAGATTTTAAAAGAAAGTCTTCAAAAAGCATTTAGATTAAAGTGATATTGCAGGAATAAAAGATATGATAGAAGAGGAATTTAAAGATGATTCTAATAAAAAAAAGTATATTACTTTGCAAGGTTTTATGGCTTTATAAAAGAGAGGAATTGAATTAATGAAGATTTAAATTAGTTGGACAATCCTTCGTTTTTTTAATTACAAAGATGATTTAACACTTGATGAATCATTATTTTAGGATGAGTATTTAAATTATTAAAACCACTAGTCTAATATTCAATTAAGAAGCTGGATAAACAGTTGAATTAAGTGATTTTGCTTAATAGAAACTAAAATCAATTTTTGAATTGAATGGATAAAATCTTACTTAAACTTAGTTTGATTATATCTTCTATCCAGTAATGTATTAAACAAGTTTTCCACTTCTATAATAATATCATTCACAATCACAAGAAATAACTTTAATTTAGTGGTTGGCCTTATGGAAGTATTATTTAAATATTAATGTATTTTAGTGCATTCTCTTTTTTTAATTACAAAGATGCCTATAAATTATTGAATTATATTGGAATTGATATCAAAATGGCAGATGCATTCAAAGCATAAAATAAAAAAGATTCTTGGTATTCTGTCTAAAAAATAGTTGAGAGAAAAGTATTTCATATAGGTGTTGTTACTAAAAACAAAAAGGTAAATTATAGTTTATATTATATTAGAAAATCTTAGAAGAATAATTCAATAATTTATCACCTAGAATAACAATAATAAATTCTAAAACATATGTGATTAGCATTTATGATGAATTATAAGTATAATAATAAATAGAGTAAAGTAGATTAAGCATTATTGATTTTTTAATGATTGTAAATTCCTATTGTTTTTAAACAGCTTAACTTATTCCTATTACTTTTTTTGATGACACAATTTCTGTATGGACATAAATTACAAAAATTGTAGATATTCTTTATTCTCAGTAAAACATATCATTTATTATTTAAGAAATTTTGGATATTCGAATTTTCAAATTTAATAATTAAAATAAAAAAACAGTGTATCTATCATTTCAATAACTAGTTGTATTGCCCTTATAATAGGTTTAACAACTGCTGGATATTATTATTTCCTTTGCAAGCCATTTAAAAAAAGTAAATGAAATTAATATTATAATGTTTGATTAAATAGTTAATTCATTTCTTTTTTACTTAAGATTCACGTCTTTCAATTTATGAAGTTCGAGTATGTACTTAAAATTCTTTGTTTACATATTGAAGATCTTCAAGCATATAGATTTAATGATGTAGATGAGGTTTAATTTATATCAATTTATTCAATATTTACTATAATTCTTGAATAAAGTTAATCCATTCTCCAATCTCAAGACCATTACGTTTTCTTCCTGTTTGATACACTCGAATATAACGATCAAATAAAGCTTATGCATATTACATTACTTACAATTAATTATATTGATAATTGTAAAATGTGCATAATTCTTTGACAAATTTCAACATTCTTTCTCTTTATAAATTCAATTCAATATCCACTGACTTAAAATCTTCAATCAATTTTTTTAATTAATGCTTTCNTAAAAAAAAAAAAAGATTAAATAATTCTTATTATATTCATAGTATCATTCACAATCACAAGAAATAACTTTAATTTAGTGGTTGGCCTTATGGAAGTATTATTTAAATATTAATGTATTTTAGTGCATTCTCTTTTTTTAATTACAAAGATGCCTATAAATTATTGAATTATATTGGAATTGATATCAAAATGGCAGATGCATTCAAAGCATAAAATAAAAAAGATTCTTGGTATTCTGTCTAAAAAATAGTTGAGAGAAAAGTATTTCATATAGGTGTTGTTACTAAAAACAAAAAGGTAAATTATAGTTTATATTATATTAGAAAATCTTAGAAGAATAATTCAATAATTTATCACCTAGAATAACAATAATAAATTCTAAAACATATGTGATTAGCATTTATGATGAATTATAAGTATAATAATAAATAGAGTAAAGTAGATTAAGCATTATTGATTTTTTAATGATTGTAAATTCCTATTGTTTTTAAACAGCTTAACTTATTCCTATTACTTTTTTTGATGACACAATTTCTGTATGGACATAAATTACAAAAATTGTAGATATTCTTTATTCTCAGTAAAACATATCATTTATTATTTAAGAAATTTTGGATATTCGAATTTTCAAATTTAATAATTAAAATAAAAAAACAGTGTATCTATCATTTCAATAACTAGTTGTATTGCCCTTATAATAGGTTTAACAACTGCTGGATATTATTATTTCCTTTGCAAGCCATTTAAAAAAAGTAAATGAAATTAATATTATAATGTTTGATTAAATAGTTAATTCATTTCTTTTTTACTTAAGATTCACGTCTTTCAATTTATGAAGTTCGAGTATGTACTTAAAATTCTTTGTTTACATATTGAAGATCTTCAAGCATATAGATTTAATGATGTAGATGAGGTTTAATTTATATCAATTTATTCAATATTTACTATAATTCTTGAATAAAGTTAATCCATTCTCCAATCTCAAGACCATTACGTTTTCTTCCTGTTTGATACACTCGAATATAACGATCAAATAAAGCTTATGCATATTACATTACTTACAATTAATTATATTGATAATTGTAAAATGTGCATAATTCTTTGACAAATTTCAACATTCTTTCTCTTTATAAATTCAATTCAATATCCACTGACTTAAAATCTTCAATCAATTTTTTTAATTAATGCTTTCTTTTATCACTTTCACTTTACATAATGAATACTAAAATTTAAACAATTGTTTATTATGAATTAGCTACTTTTTCTGAATAATCTAAAAAAATTGATGCACATAAATCACTCAAATTTTACACTACAAAATTATACCATTAAAATTTATTTTAATTTTATGTTTATTCTTCTTAATTTCCTTACATAAGACCTGAATATAAAAATCTAATCCGATCATAAGTCAACAAATCAATTTCAATATTTGTTACTTCAAATTAAAAAATAACACCAAAAAATATACATAATTATCTATTAAATTTGTCTATTTTATTTAATTAATTTAGATCACTCATTTCTAAGTTTTAACTTATATAAGCAATACAATTTTATAATTGATTAAGACTATCATTTTTTATTAAAAAATTTATAAAACTTTCTGCATTGCTTTTCCTCTCATAGGAACTTATTTATTCTAATCTCTATTAAGCTGGATGAGTCCCAAATTGAGGTTTTACACATTCCTAATTAAACCAATCAATAAACAATTATTATAGACGTTTTTCATCCTATTAATTATATTCAAAATTAATATCCAAATACTAAACAAATGGATGATTGAAATATTCTGAAGCAATTATGCATTATTTAGTATTTAATGATTTTAATTAATATCTATTAATTAACTTCTATGCCTTATTCATTTGACTCTCCTTATCCATTTAATGTTATTAAACAACAGACTTTAATGTTTGATAATATTAAGTATCTCTATTACTTATATTCTCTTCAATTTTATTCAATATTTTATGAGTATCTTTTAAATTGAGTTCTACATCTTTAAGACTTCCAGTAGCATTTTCTAATGTACTTTATGCTTCTTGATTTTATTTATAATCATTAAATTCTACTCTTGCCATATTTAATTAATAAGTTAAAATATTGATTTCTTATTTATGTTATTAAGTTAATTTATTATTTAATTCAGAGACTTCCATATATTTATGATAGATATCTTCTTTCTCTTATTTTAATTATACAACTTCTTATTATAATTCATTTAATACTTCTTATTGAATGTATTCTTATTCTGCCTTCCCATTTTGTAATATCATTTCTATTGCAACACAAATTAGTTTCCAAGCATTCTCTGTTAATCTTGCCAAAGTCATATCCCTTTTTGAAATAGCAGTTAACATCATATTGATAAACTCTTATAATTAATGTTCTATTTCAATAGCAGTTCTACGATGTGCCTTTTTTAAGTTCGAGCGCTCGAGATTATTTGCATTAATATATTGATGTATTCTTTCGATAGTGTTGTTTAACATTAATAAAATCTCTTAATAGACCTCATCAATTTAAGCTGATGATTATTATTTATCTTGCACTATCATTCTATTGATTTCTAAGTTCTTACGCATTTTTTGATCAATTTCAAAAAGATTCATAAGTTTTTCATGCATTTCACTATCATCAATTTCAGTAACATGTTTAAAGAGATCAATTCCGACATTGCTTTGAGAATTATTTCTTTTTTTAATGCTTTTAACACTCTTAATAGATTATTAAGATTATTAAACTGATAATCGAGAAGGACCTCTTAATTTAACAATCTGAAATCCCTTGATTGGAGTGTATTATTCAGTATTAGACTGACTACGATATTTATAGAAGTTGATATCAGAAAATGCATCAGGCAGTAATTAATTTTTTTAATTACTTTGTTAGAGAGATTTCATTGTTTTAGTACTCATATTCATTTTATTTCACTTTAATAATAATAACATTAATTTTTTTATAATTTCTCTTAAATTTGAAGATTCTTAAAATTCCTGAATCACTTTTTTAAAATATCCCTTCAAAGTTATTTCTCATATAAATATTCGAAGATATATAATTTTTTATCTAGATTCTAAATTGATCCCTATATTCAATTTTTCTTTTTCATTTTTAATAGATAAATTACAATAAATTTTAATTAAATTTTGTATTAAATGATGCATATGCTCTTTTATTTAACAATAGTGAACTTAATTTTCATTATATGGCTTATCTAAAATGTCATCTTTAATCATAAATGAATTATTATTGGATTATTACAATTAATTAGAAATATTTTGTATGTCATCTAATATATTTGTAAAAATTAAGTTTAAAAGTAAATACAACATTAAAATTAATGAAATAGAAAGAGAAAGAAGGTTCAAATGAAAATCTTAGGGTTGTAATTAGAATTCGTCCTCCAATGGCAAGAGAAATAAAGGATGGTAAATTCATATCAACTGTAAATTTATGATCTAAAATTTCAAAGGTTTAAGCTGCTCCTGATAATTAATAACTTTGCATATTCGATTATCATGCAATAGAGCTAGTTCCAGATGAAGAATTGGAGGCTTTTGTTTAAAATCCAGCTAATTATACCATTCATTAATTTACATTTGATTATGTATATGATTAAGAAAGTACTTAAGTGGAAGTCTATGAAACCACTGCTGCGTTATCAGTAGATTCCACACTCTAAGTATGAAATGAATAAGTATTCAAAAGGGATATAATTCAACTATTATTGCATATGGATAAACAGGAACTGGAAAAACATATACAATGCATGGATTTTCTTTTACTCCAAATTCAGATTAATTGGGTATCATCCCAAGATCATTGCATAATATTTTTACACATATATAAATGAAATCTAATTCAATGACAACTTTTATGGTGAGAGCATCATATTTATAAATTTACAATGAATCTATAAGTGATCTTTTAAGACCTGATCATTAATAATTAAATATTAGAGAAGATAAAAAAAGAGGTGTTTTTGTTGAGAATTTATCAGAATGGGCTGTACGATCTCCTCCAGAAATATATTAATTAATGAGAAGAGGTAATGCAAAAAGAGTAACAGCAAGTACAAGAATGAATGATACATCATCACGTAGTCATGCAGTTTTTATTATTACTGTTGAATAAATTGAAGAAACACCTGAAGGAAAGAGAGCAAGAGTTGGAAAATTAAATTTAGTAGATTTGGCAGGAAGTGAAAGAGTTAGAGTCACTGGAGCAACTGGTATAAGATTAGAAGAATCTAAAAAGATTAATTAATCATTATCTGCATTAGGAAATGTAATTTCTGCTTTGACTGAATTAAAACAACCAAAATCACATATTCCATATAGAGATTCTAAAATCACTAGATTATTAGAAGATTCTCTAGGAGGTAATTGTAAAACTACTTTTATGGCAATGATATCACCAGCTATTGAAGCATTCAATGAGTCTTTATCAACTTTGAAATTTGCAAATAGAGCTAAAAATATAAGAAATACACCTATGGTTAATTAAGATTAAGATTAAGGAGCTTTACTTAGAAAATATTAATTAGAAATTTAGAAATTAAAATAAGAGTTGGAAGAAAGAAGTAAAATGCCAATAGATTCAATGGTATCTGAAATAGAAAAAGAAAGATAAAAGGCTTTAGAGGATAAGTAAGAAGTAATGAGTGCATATGAATAAAGAAATAGAGATCTTGTTTAAGAGAGAGAAATGAGAAAGTAATTGGAAGAGAAGATATCAGCTTTAAATTCATAAATGTTAGTAGGAGGATAGAAAATAGAAGAAACTCCTTAATTTTAAAATGCTCTTGAATAATAGTAAAAGATAATAAGACAATAATATTAAGAAAAATTATAAGAGTTGGAAAAAGAAAGATAAAATATAGAAGAGGATAAAGCTTAAACAGACAAATATAAATAATTATTATTAAAATAGAGAGATATAATGATTGCATTAACTAATAGATTAAATGAAAGAGATGAAACCATCCTATAACTATAAGAAGAATTAGAGGCATATGATAAATTGCAAAAAGAATTAGAAGATATTAATTAAACAAAAGAGTCTAGAATATAATAATTGGTGGAACTTCTAAAATAAAAAGATATTGAAATTCCAATGAATTTAGATTTACCAGCAAATTCTATTATTAATAATGCAAAATAACAGTTATTATTAGCTGAAATGCCTTCTTCAAAAATGCTTTTAGTTGCTGATCCCTCATCTAATAGTTATATTTAAACACTACCTTAATAAGGTTCTTATCATCATTCTTCTGAAGCTGTAACTCAATATGAATTAAAAAACTAAATTAATATTAACAAAAAGTTGGAACTTGATTTAAAGATTAGCAGAATGGAATAAGAAAGATAGAAAAAAGAATTAGCATCATTATAGGAGTAGAATCAGAAATATGAAAATGACCAAACCACTGAATAAGCTAAAAGTATCTTTATCACTCATATTTAGAATCTGTTGATTTGATATTAAATTAACTCACCAAACCTGCAAATGGAAGTTCACTTGCCACTGTAGCTTAAGAATTATAGAAACTACAAAAGATACTATCGGATAAAGAAGCATCTCCTAAGAAGGCAGTATAAAAGATTTAACAGGAAACATCGAATCTTAAATAATAAGAGATTATTAACAAATTAATGATTAAACCTAGTAAATCTAATAATTAGCTTTATCCTCCACCTTAAAAAAAATATAAATAGAAATCAGTTGAAGAGTTATGGAATTGATTTTATAAATAATTTTTTTATCGTTAATGGGATAAGAATAAAGTACAAATGAAAAGACCTAAGAGTATAAATAATTTCTATTATTTTACTCACAAGAAAGAGAGGCTATACATCCATAATTTGGAACAATTAAACTGTTTACACACATTTAAGTAATATCAAATTAACAAATAGACTAATGAATAAATATGTTTAAAGAAGTATTTTACTAAAAGTGAAAAAGAATTCTCCAATCTAGTGGCTCATCTAAGATAAAGAAACACATTTGAATAAGATAATTTACTTAAAATACTTGCAATACATTAATAGGATTAAATAAAAATATGTTCTGATTAGAGTTAGATAACCATCATAATTTAATATTATTAAGAAAACTTATCAAATGAAATGAGTATAAGAAAACTTAACAATAAGCCTTACAATGAAGGACATATTTGGATTCTATTACAATAAATTATTGATCCATGTACATATTTATCTGAAAGAAATATTGTTCATGGGGATATTAAACCTTCTACACTTTATTTAGATGAAAATGGTTGTATTAAAATAGCTGAATGTTGCATGCTTAATGATGGAATTAATGGATATTAAAAAATGATACTAAGTTAGGATAAAGCATATTTATCTCCTATACTATTATAATAATATAAAGAATTGATCATGAGTCCTATTCATGATGAATAGAAAAGTGATATTTATTCTTTAGGATTGACTGCATTAAGTGTAATATTAATGGAAGAAGTTTATGATTGTTTTGATTATATTTAAGGAATTGTTTTAACAGATAAATTGGAATCAAAATTTATTAGAATTAAATAACTGGGTTATTCTTAAATTTTAATTGAATTTATCAAATAATTATTATTGTTTGATGAATAATAGAGACCTTCTTGGTAAATGCTTAAAGATTTTATTGACAAATATAGAGAAAAGATTAATAACATGATACCATTTTACTAAAACCATTTAAATAATTAAAAATCACCTATAAGATAATCTAATCAATTTAATAAATCTCCCCTAAGATAAAATATGATTTATCTTGTAATTATATTCTTTATATTAGCCATTGAATAAGTCACCATAATAATAATTTTAAAGATCTTAATAATTTAATACAAGTAGATCAGAAGCTAAACCAAAATATGTACAAATAAGTAAAGAAAATTACTGATATATATATATATAAATAACAAGTATACTATTTCATTCATAGTGGATTTTTTTCATTCCATACTTCACAATTTCCCTATCACATCTAACACCTCCCACAAGACATGAAATCACTGTTATTGGATCTATACTGAATCTTTTACCATAGTTCTTATAATCGAATTCCTTGACTACTCTAATTACTTATTCATCTTCTAAATGTTATAACTTTAAATAATTTAAATAAATACTTTTAATTTAATTTTATTTAATTATGTATTGCATTTATCATAAGAATGAATTGCTTATTCTTTTAGAACAGCAGATTGATCATTAATTTATGAGACTTCCATTTGACCTTTTTATTTAATTTATTATTTGATTCTTTTTTAAGTTTCTTTATAAATTAATGTACCATTAGTAACTGGTTAATTCTTTTAGTTTAATTTGGTTAACATATTTTCTAAATTTTCAATATCTTCATTAGTCAATCCTAAAGTAATGGGTCCCAATTTATCCAATTAATAATTATTTCTACAAGTTTTAGCAGCCTCTTATCTTGCTTACTATAAATCAATAGAAGATAATTTATGACTATCAAAAGGAAAGATTGAAGGTAATGATGAAACTTCTAAGGAATCATTTTAAGATAAACTCTATTATAAAATAGCCAAACTACTATCAAGAGATTATTCTTATTTATATTGTTTAAATGATTCACTTAACTCTTTTTCTAATTGTTCTATATCTGATAACATTGTTGCTTTCTTATATAATAATAATAAGTACTTGAAGTAAATATTCTTTAGCCTTTTAATCCAAATAATCAGGTAAAGTTGAATGATGGCATTTTTCATTTAATGAATTTAATTTAGAAATAACCCAAGCTATTCCAGTAGTTCTTACATCCTATCCATTTTTAAGTACTTAAAAATAAAAGCCTACTAAACATTTTTATAATGATTTATTTTCTTTCTTTTTAACATGAATATCTTAATCTATTTATTCTAATGTCTTTTTATTGAATAGTATTTTTTATTTATATGCCTTTTTACTTTCTCTGAGAATTTGTATATCTTAATCTAATTCTTTTTATTTATTTTATTGATTCATGAATGAATTAACTAATGACATTCTTGATTTACTCATTTATAGACTACCTTAACTTCTAGGATCTTTTAAATCTATAATTTCTTTAAGTAATTATTCTGTTAATTATTTAATTTATCCTATTTTTTCATGGAACTCATGTGTTTCTAATCTTAATTTATCTTAAGCTACTACTCTTGCTTCAATAATAATATTATTTTGTTTAATTTTAAAGATCAATTTATTTGAAATCAATTGTGTTTATTTCTTATAAAACTTGGCTTTTTCAGCTTCTGATTTAAATTGAGACATCTAAACTTTAACCAAAGTATTATACATTCTTTATACACCTTCACTAGTAAAGTCAAAATTAGTAGTTAATCCTTTTTCTTCATCAACATTAAGTTCTCCAATTTCCTTTAATTCACTTAAAGCAACAGCTGAAGCTTTTTGTATATATTGTTCTACTGATCGTTCTACACTTAAATCTTCATTTAAACTTTTTAATTATTTAACTTTTTAAACAGCATTCTTCATAACATCTTTATAGGATCTGGGTGTATTTTAAGAGGGCACTGAATTTTATGTTGAATTTTATCTTTCAAGTGGCAATTACTTAACTGATTATTAATGTTAAATAGGTTTCCTTATTTCAGTTGATGCTCTTTATTTATTTCTTTATGGTATTGCATTAAGTGTACTATTATCATCTTGTTTACTTTCTTCTTTTTTCTTTTACTCTTTCAATCTTTTTGTCCAAACCTTAAGATCTGCTGTTTGATCTTGTGATTCATCATACACTTCTTAATGAGTAGCAAGAGATTCTTCTTTATTTTTTTGTTTCTTTTTTAGAACTTCTCCATCTGAATTATCTTCTAATTATTCATATATTTCTGAAAGTAAAAGTTATTTTTCAGGATCCTTTGCTAATTGATTTCTTATTTATTTCTCAAGTTCATTCCTTTCTTTTTTCTTATATAATTTTGTAATCTTCAATGTTTACAAGTCGTACATATTATGCATTGACTTAAATGATAGACCAGGTTTCTCTTCACCTTTTGCAATATCATAGCTCTTAATTGAATTGAATTAGTCTTGCAACAGTTTCTTAGTTACATCTTGTATTGCTAATTCACCAATATTATTAGCAGCTGATTTACTCTTTCTAATTAATTCATGAGCATTTCCAGCTATTTTTATTGCTGTATATCCTTTATGTTATCCAACCTCTCCTTGAACTTACATTATTTTTTTCATTCTCTAAGCCCTAATTGATTACATTAAAATTAAATAAAAACTAAAAATTTCACTAAAATCTACAGGAATATCACATGCAAATATAGATTTATATTAAATTTGTTAAACATTATATTTACAAAGTAATGTAGTTTATATAGACACTTGTTATGGAAATATCTATTCATAAACATAATATTTTAAGCTATTTAAAAATCAAAACGATATCTAATTTTATTTAAGTGTTAAGATTTTTTATATAATACTAAAGGATAAAATAACTTCTAAAATTTATTCCTATTGATTATAATTATATTTAAATCATTAAAAAATTAGCTATTTTTATAAACTGATTATTAAGTATGCATAAATCCAAAGGTAAATTCTTTTGGGACAAGATTTTTCTGTATTTATAAACTTTTATTTAGATCATAATGCTTTCAAATATGAAGAGTTGTGAATCCATCAATATAATAATTAATGTATTATTAAAAAGGAAAAAAAGATAATTTACTAAGTAATTAATAATCTACTCATTTTTCAATAAAATAAAGGTTTATTTAATAATCATCATAAATATTTAAATATACAAGTATTTTCTTGGCAGACAAAACTAATTTTATGCAATATTTAAGAATAATACATGTAAAATAGGTAGATCTAAAATTAAAAAAAGAGATAATATATACAATCAATAGGTAGATTAAAAAAAGGGATAAGATCCTTAAGTTTTCATAATGCAATTATTGAAATTAAGAATACGAGTTAATTTAAAAACTATAAATAACTGTTTAGATCATATATATTAGATGTAAAAACATGATTATTATAAATCAATTAGGAAATTATTACATATTTAAATACTTGAATCGAAATAGATTAATTGTAATATTTCTATTATAAACTAAAATCTAAAACTATAATAGTTTAAAGTTGATATTTGGTCTTTTGGAATAATAATTTAGACATTTCAAAAATAATTATGATGAATTTGAAATAATCAATTTAATTAAATATTTTAGTAATTTTATATCTATATATTTATGGATAAAAAGTAAGAGGATTAAGATAGATTCTTAAATACTTTAAGTAAAATGAAGTATAAAAGAATAAAGATTTTAGTATAATTGTAAAATTATTAATTTAAGATCAAAACTTGAGTAAAGATAATTAAGAGAATGATCAATCTTCTTTTCTATAATTAAAATTGGATCAATTCAGAGAATGTTATCAATAGTAAAATATTAATGCAGAATATCAAAATTGAAATAATTATATACATAATAAATGATTAATATTTAATATAATGAGGAGTCATACTAAGTAATTAACAATTACACAAGAAAATCATTTCCAAAGTTAAATCGTTGAAATTACACAAACAATTCGTATTCTATTTTACAATTTCAAGGTTCTGGCAAGTATAAGATGGCATTTTAAAAAATTAACAAAGAATTTGAAAGATCATTGATTATGTAAACAGGATGGCGTATTCGTTTGCAATTATTAAGAAGAGGAATAGTTTGTCTTATTAAAATTCTCAAATCCTAGGCTAAGAATGGACTCAAACATGAAAATTAATTACATTTATTGAGAAAGCTATAACAGTTTATTATGTTTTACTTTGAATTACTAGAAAATCAAGCAAAAGAATATAGTATTATCTTATACACTATTTAATAGAAGTATTTTATCTAAAGGACATACTTTATCGAATATCCTAAATTCATCTCTTAATTTTTTAATTATCTAAACTTCATGAAGATGTTCGATGTATGTTAGTTTGGAAACCAGAATTATATTTTAAGGATTCTCGTTTCAATAGAATTAAGTTTTAATACAATATATAAGTTGGTCATCTTCATTTCCAATTTAAATTATTTGATGTGGCAATATCATATTATAAGGAAGCAATTGGAGAATGTCAATAAATACTTACTGATATTATTGATTAGGACTTTCACTTGAAGAAACTATATGATCAGTATTAAAAAGTGATTACTTGGATCATTATAACTCTATATATTATGACGTTTATTTATGAATTGCAATCAGATTATAATAAATTATTAGAAACTTATAAAGTAGCTATTTGGTTATCAGAATTAATTGATAATTTTGGATTAACAATGTTTTTAGAAGAGTAAATTCATTTAAACTAAAATTAAGTATCATAATATATAATAATCTTATAGTATAAAGTATATTTGTTAGAAATAAAAGAAATTAATCAAATACTTGCACCAATATTTCCTTAACCCAAGACAAATTATAATAAAAATTCTAAAAATGATTATTGGACAGAAACTAATACTAAATTTTACAAAAAATTCAATCAAGAAATAAATGGGTAATTATATTCAATCCTTTAATAACCAGAGGATACAAGTTATAAAAAAAATTAATTTAGATTAACAGAATAAGAAACTACCATCCAATCATATATTCATACACCTCGTTAACATGAAAAATGTAGAACTTTAAATTCATTGGATGATATCAAAATTAGTAAATAAACTACTGGAAATCCATCACCTTAACACTCTCATAGAACTACTGCAATTATTAATCATGCTAAAACTAGATCATATAAATATACTACTAATATAGATAATATTTTGTAGAGATTTCCAAAAAGAGAAATTGAATAATTTTCTACTTTAAAAGCAAAAAAAGAATTGGATCTTTATTATCAATAAAAAGTTTTATCATCCTTTGATAATTCAATATAGATCAAATCTTTAAAATCAGTTAAATAATAAATATCTTCTTAATAAGAAGTAGATAAGATTTGTTAATCTGATCTTATTGTAGGCAAAAAATTATTAAAATTTTAAAAATACACACATTAAAGAGTTGCTACAAATTCAAATATTATGAAAATTATTTCAGATATATCTAAAGAGTAAGAACATCTAGAAGGTGTCAATACTGCTAGATTAGTAATTTAAGGATCATAAGATATTGAATAGAAAATAAGAGTTTAAATGTAACATATCATCAAATAAAAATCAATGCATAATGAAGGGGAATTGATGGTAAATTATTTAATATTATCATATAGAATCTTAAAGCTTTAGTATCAGATTATGAACAAAATTTATCAAAAGTTCCTACTAATCATGAATAATAAATTGAGTAATCCTACATATCCAAATTTTTAAAAGAAAAAAATTATTCCATCATAAGATCTATAGACTAAACAATCAAACGTACAGCTCCAGAATAAGTAAAAGTCAGAAAATCTTTTTTATCTCGGATTCAAGAAAGCCTGTTTAATAAATGAGTATATTGGTTAATTATTTTATATAAAGTTATTAATTTATTTACTTGAATTATTTACACTCTAATAATAATAATATTTTTAATCATATTATATATATATTATTAAGAAATAAATATTTATTAATGTTAAAAGATTTATTATCTCTCATTCCAATTTAATTCCTTACTGTTGTAAACCTTTAATAATTAAATCTTCATAGTCTACTAAAGAAACTTTTCCATCTTTATCTTAGTCAGCCATTTCCATCCATAATTCAACATCCTCTTTTGTTGGTTCAATTGTCATTCCCATTTATTTGTACGTTTCAATAAGCAAACTAGGTACTTCTCTATTTTTAATTTATTAAATTACGTTTCTGTAATAAAACCACTTTAATCAGAATCTATTTAAGTAAAAATCCTCCTTGCCACTTTTAGTCTATCCTGAACCATCTTTGTATATTTTGGTTCAGGATTTGATTATTAGGGTTGTTCTGTATTTTTAACAGTCTTTGTTGGTTCTGGTAAGACAGGTTTTTAGACAGGTTAAATCGGTTTTTCCTCTTATTTTGGTTTAATTAATATTTGATTTTGTTCTACTTTTGGAGCTTCTTAAGTTTTTTCTGTTATAACTTTCATAAATATATTAGTTACCCTCTTATCTAGATGACTGTAATTAGATTTCAACCTAATTTGAAGTATCAGATGGTTATATTTTTACACTTATTTCTTAAAGAGGTTTTTCAATTTTTATTTAAGAATTACTGCTTGAAACCATTGTAGAAAGATATTTCATGCATAAAGAATTTATATTTTTTTCATCTACTCTCCCTTAACCATTTGCTATAAATGTTAATTATATTTATACTATCCATTTTTCTAGTAAATGCAGCTATATCAGTAGGTGTTGGATTATAATTCTTATTCATAGCTCTATAACAATCTTATTGCATTTGACTTACGTCCAACAAATCTAATTATCCATCTTTATTTTCATCATATAAATCAAGAATTTTTTTTGCTAATTACTCACACTATTGAGGGCTGAAAAGACCACCTGCCTTTACAGAATCTGTCATTTAATAAGGTTAATATTTTATGAATTTATTTGGATCCATTCTGATTATTAAATGATATATTTATCAAAATTAATCAAATATAAAGCAATAAATTCATATATATTTAGAATTTATGATTTTCTTTACTTCGATTATTTCAATGAGTCATAAATACTAAGTTAAATAAAATAACTAAATCAGAAATCTTAAAGACTCATAATAAATAATTTTATTTGCCAATATTATAAATAATAATCATATTCTTTTTATAAATAAAGTATATTATAAAGATGGCATCAAATCTACTCTATCAAAATACATTTAATAATATGATTTAATCCTTTTTTAAGAATGTATAAAAATTTATTATGAGAAAATAATTAAAAAAATGAAATATAGAGAGTAGAGCATAAATTAATATTAAAGTAGGAATTTACATTAAACTCTTTGAATAAAATTTCCTTATAAAATCGACATCACGGAAAAGAATTTTTATAATTATTTATACAATAATAATTTATTCGTATTTATAAAATAAAATATTTGAAATATTAATAAATTTATATAAAAAATGTCAAATTAGGATTTTGATTTCCTTACAGTAACTCCAGAAGTTAGAGAATTATATTCTATACCTACTGATTAAACGATAGTTGAATCTTATAAATTTAAGATAAATACAGAATGCTTATCTTTTAGTCAAAAATTTTTCAATGCTAATGTAATAAGGAAATAATAATAAAATACTAGTTTATTTCACCAATTGCTGCTGTTGTCTCTGCTGGAATTTGCACTATCTCCTATATATCATTGAGATAACCAGCTGGAGATGTTGCAAGATAAATCAAATTTGAGAGAATGAATCCAGCAAAAAGAATGTTTCTGTAATTTATATTAATTATTATATAGCCGTGGAATACCAGCTTTATCTTTGTTTGCCACAGTTTATTTTGCTAGATAATGCAAACCATATTGATAAATATATTAAAAAAAGAATTAGAATTATCATTATTTAATTACTTATATCCTCATTAATTTAAGCAAATCATAATTTTATTAGACATTATAAAACTGTTTTCCCCTTTTAATCAATAAATTAATATATACTTTGATTTATTAATGTCAACTAAATGAAAAAGAAGTAATAGTAATAACACATTCTTTTATTCATAAGATATTTGTCGAATCAAAAGCATTTTATAAATAACAAATTAGGTATTTAATTTATTTATTTTTTTATTCTAACTTTTTTCATAGTAAAAATATATCGTTTTTCTGTTATATTTTGATTATAATGTAATTCAGATTATCAAATACCTCACTTGTTTATCTTAATATTTAACTTATACATATATCAGATATAAACTATTTTATAGTGATTTAATTTACTTATAAGAATAATAATAATATACTAATTTTTTTATTAAATTTATTTTTCTTGACTCTTTTTAATTCACTCATATAGACTGCTTCACAAGAATCCAAATATGTATTTACTAAGATTTTATACTTCAAAAACATATGATATTTGGATAATTCATATTGAAATAACCCAATACCTCCTCCAACACATGCACCATATAATAATAAAGGGAGCTTTGCCATTTTCTATAGTCTGGTAGAGAAGAGAACATTTCCTTCTGGAGAATGATTAAATTATTTTATTGCTTACTTCAAGAGGGTTTCTGAAAAATTTAGGGAAACTCAAAAATTTAGTGGATTTAAGGATTAGAGCAGAAATGGTAAATGCAGCTGCAGGATAAGTAAAAACCAGACGATATTTTGAATTCAGAGATTTAATATCTAAATATATATTTAGTAAGACACACCTTCTTGAGAAATTTAATATTGAGTTTAAGTCTCCATAAATAATTAATAAACAAAAAGAGTCATAACTTTTGAACAATCTAATTGTCAGCGTCGAATTCCTATCAATTTAATTTCGTTATCTCTTTCCTCTTCTTCATTCTCTTCATAAATACTCCACATACGAGAAGCTTCCAAATATCTTGATGATCTGGGCGAACTATTTCTTGGAGAACCTTATCTATGAGAATCTATATAATTTTTGATCGCATGGACCATATGTAATTATTTTCCCTTAACAGATGAACGATAAATGGCCTGCAGTTAAAACATCAATTCAGATTGAGATTCAAGTACCATAACTAACATTAAAAATTGAAGTACATTTCAATTCATCCTTCTCTTATTTATTAATTAGATCCTACTAAAATAGTAATGATATGATTTTGAACATATCGTAATAAAAATGGGATTATTGCATATATATTTATAATAATTTTGTATATCATCTATTTAGAAAATCAATTCTAATGTAGAATAGAGCAAAATTTCTTCTTAGTTGTAGATCTTAGATCAATTATTTTATGTTTTCTTATCAATCAAGCTAAATATGATGTTCTTTAGAATTTCAAATTTTATATGCTTTTGATCAATATTTAATAGAATATATGATATTTTTATTGAAAGATCATAATATTTATTTTTATGCATTTCTTTTGTAAGTGTAAAATATATTTCTATGAATAGTATAAATAATTTTAGCTTAAATTTTATAAAGATACATTGTTTGAAAATAGAGAATATTTATTGAATGCTTAAATAAAGTTTTTATTTTTCAAGATTTATAGTCACCTACTTAAGTATAGTATAGAAATAAATTTACAAACTAATTTATTTACCAAAATAACATACTTGTCCATTTGAGATCATCTAATAATTAATTTATAGAAAAGTTGTAATTATTGCTTAAAGTAGACTTTAGAATTCTTAAGTAAGATTTCAATATAAATATAAATAATCAATATTATTTGTTGTCAGTATTACTTTAATCCTATTAATTGTTTACATATTTGCAAATTATTTACTGCCAATATAAAAATGGACTTAAATTAAATCAATCATTTACTCAATATGATTTATGTTTTGGTTTCATTCTTATAATTAAGAAACAATAATATTGTAGAAAGTTTAAAATCTAGTTACATTTTATTGATTTTTTGAATTAAGCTATCAAATGAATGTGGAAAAATATTCGAAAATTCTCCTTTTCTTTAATATTTTAGTTAATTGTTCTTCCTTATTTAAATCAAATAAACTAAATTAGTTTTTTATTGATCTATTTAAGTATAAACCTTTTTATGGAATTGATTTTTTTTTCAATTTTGTCTGAAAATTTATAAAGCTTTAATATTTTTATAGGATTCTTAAAAACTTTTTATCTTCAATTCTACCTAATTGTTATTTTTTCTTATACAAAAATATTTAATTAGTAATTACTAATAAGTTTTAATACTTTGCATTATCAATATATAAATATTGAATAATAATTTTATCTAAACATCAGAAAAGTAGATTATTAAATAATATTATTATTATTATTCTAATCAACTTAGTAATTCAGCTTCTAATCTCTTTTATTCTCCAAATGGAACTGCATTATCATCAACTGACAAAGTAGACATATGACATGGTAAATCCACGTATTCATCATATTTTATGGCTTCCTAAGTTACTTAATCATGCATTTGACGTAATATTAAAGCTGCACTTTTTCCAGTCATATCACAAGGTCTTACACAATGTTTGATAGCATTTGCAGCATAAGAACCTTCTTCCATACAAAGAATACATCTTATAAATAGTAATAATTAAATAGATACCCTCTTGGTAAAGGAACAGCAAATGCTCCATTGCAAAATCCATAAAATTGGCTTCCAAATGATAATCTACAATCTGAAAAGACTCTAATAGTAAAGATTGGTTATTTAAATCTAACAGCATCATCAAAATGTTATGCTAATCCTTCTTTTCCATCATGATAAACATTACAAGCAATAGAATTAATAAACTTTTTAGGAACTACATTATCATTTTCAAGTTAAGTAATGAGATTTCTCATCCATAATGGAGGAGCTGATACATCTCTTCTGACACCAGCAGCTACCATTGAATGTGGTTCAGCTAATTAACATTTAGTCCACATATATCTATAACCAAAAAAGAATTTAGTTCTTCGTACACTTGAATGATGATTTGATTAAGCATGTGAAATTTATGCAGTCATAGGTAAATAATGACCTATAAAATAATAAATATATAGAATATTACCATCAAATCCTTTTAATTCCATATCAAAAATATCTTTTTCCATTTATAATAATTCTTCATTTGTAAAATATCCTACATATGCATGTGCTCCAACTTAATATTCTGGAAACATTGGTAAAAATGATTTAAAATTACATGGACAATTGTTAGGTTCAAAAAAGAAATCTAATCTAGATTGATTTAAATTATAATTTAATACCTATCTACCATTCTATCTCCTAATTTAACTTTGGTAACTTTAGTAATTAAATCAAATGCAAAACTATCTCTAGTTGTTATACAATATAATGGTTATTTAAGAAAACTTAATTCTTTCATTTTAATAATGTCTAAAGAGATATTTTAGTATTTCTTGCTTAATTTAAATGTTGATAGATTTGTAAAATTTTCAGGAGTAAATGTTGATGTCCAATTAATTGTCTTTTTATTCTATTTTATCTAAACATTATCTGTTAGTATTTCATAGATTTTATTGCTTCTTCTTATAATATAATCTTATCCTTTTTCATTTGCTTTAAATCTTTTATTCATCATTTTAATTAAATATGAACTAGTTACATGATGTTCAACTCTCTTGATAAAAGCATTAAGTAAATCTTTATTATGATCATTGGCTGATTTCCATTTTTCTTCTGTAACATACATCTCCATTCTTATACTACATGTATTAATATTATGATTTCCATCCTCTTTTATTAAATGATTTATTAATTATTCACTGGCTCCACCATCTTTTCTTACATCTGTTGATGATAAGATCTTTGCTCTCTTTTTCTTTTTTGTTTATTTCTCACTATTTGGATTTTGTTATTGAGTTTGAGGAGCCTGTGTTTAAGTTCTGGTTTCTAAAACATAATTCTCTTATTATTAAATTATATCTGTAAATTCTTAGAATAGACTTTATGGAGTTGAATTACTATTGATTGGAACTTTTGGAACTGATATTACAAATTTAGTTTATAATTCTTCTCTTTGTGTTTCTGTGCAAATTGAAGAGTTGTCACTTCCTTCATTCCATAATCCAACACTCTTCAAAAATGCTTTTCTACCTGATACACTTTTTTTGAACAATAAACATATTGAAATTTCTGATTCACAAATAAAATCCACTAATTATTACTTTATATCTTCTTATTCATCCAATTATATTGGTCTTAATAATTAATTTCTAATAATTATATTTTATTTTATACTCGTCATATTTATAATGAATTACTAAACATAAAGCATCTTAAAATAACATCCATAAATTTAAGAATTTTCTAGCTATCATAACTCTTTCTCTTCCAATCTTATTTCTAAGGTTTGGAAATAATAAATATTCTCTTAAGGCACTTTCATCTTATGAATTGAAAAGTGTGAACACAATTAAGTTCTTTCCATTCAAAAGATTATAAAATAAATTATCAAATGCTTCATCATATCCAGTTATTGGTTAACAACCTGATGAACATTAATAAACAAGTGGAGGAAGTCTTCATTAAATTTAATCAATACTTTTTAAAAATATGATTAACATCCTTCTATTCACTTTCACTCTTTTTTACATAAGAAACACCACAAGTTCTTTTCAAATTCAAATTGGCTTATGATTATTTTTATCTAATAAAGTGTTATTTCTTTGTATAATCTTCAGGATCCTTATGTTTATTTTATATTTCAACTGGAGCATAACCAGATTGATAATTCAGTTTAAATCCTCCTTATTTAAAATATTTATCCCTCTCCTTATAATCCATACAATTTGGTATGGCTTAAAATAACTATTCAAGGGTTGGTTTCCCTTTCAAATTTAATTTTTCTAAAGAATAAGCAGCTGGTCTAGATGGAACATCAATTAGTATCTTTTAATTGGTATTAGTGACAACTTCGAGCTTTTCAAAGGTTTCATTGTGTTTGACAGCTTATTCTGGAAAAGGTTTTTTAAAGAGAGTCTCAAAATCCAAAGTAGGAGGAACATCTTATTTAGGAGTGATCCAAAAAGTTGAATTGACATTAAAATTACTAACAATACGTTTCTTAACGATGGTTTCTTCATCTGATGATTTGGTTGGATGGACAATTTCAATGAAGGTTCCCTTTTTCTATAACTTAAGCTTTAGGCAATCTATATAAGTTAAGAATAGACATTAATATATATGGGATTTTGCAAGTGGTTTGTGTTAGGGGGTGTGCCTAGATTAAAGTAATTGTAATTGAAAAGCAATTAATAAATTAATTAATTGTAATTCAGACACACTCCTATCACAAACCTGAAAATGATGATGTTGTACCTTTTTTATTGTTGTGTCTCATTTGCATAATTAAAAAATTGTTATACTTAGGGTCTTTGATGTTGGCCCCTTTTTTAGCAGTATATTTGTAAGAATACCCCCCTTATTGTTAAAAAAGATTTGAGTCTTATATTTAATTAATATATAAAATAATCATAATTTCTAGATGAGACGAAGTATGTCAGCTGAAAACTTATCTCTTACATCAAAATGTGTGTATCCACTTTATTAATACTAATATTATAAATGATAGAATTACTGATTCATCACTTCCTGGTACAATGCAAGTATTTTTTTGATTGACAATGCAATTGTATTTAATGATATCATCATTTGGAGACCAAAAAGAATAAACTTTAGCACCTTCTCTATGAGTTTTAGAATTCAAAGCAGTTAACATTTAAGATGATGGTGAAAATCCATTGTATGTACTGCAAGTAGGTAATCCAGTTGCATAAGTACAATCAACTAAACCATAATTAGCACCAGCTAATCCAAAGAAAGCAGCAATAGAATTAGTTATAGGATCTCCAACAGTAAATTTACTAAATAAGGATTCTGAATAAGTTCCACCAATTATAGCTGCTCTTGCCAAAGTGACTCCCATTGAATGACCAATGACAATAACTTTGCTAGCTTTTGTATAAGCAAGAACTCCTTCAATAAAACGTCTAGTAGTCATCACATATTTTTCACTATGACTGTTTTATGATGCCATATTTGGATTGGCAGGACCTACAAATTTATTATTATAAAATTTTACCCCATGTTGTTACATACAAATCAGCCTTTGTGTATCCACCATAATTTTATAGATATTCAATAAGTTATGTGAATCCAGTCTACCATCCAACAGTTCCACCATTACCAGCTCCAATATCAGAATTTCCATGAACAAAAACAATTGGATATTTAGATGGAGCAGTAGTTGGTCTAGTTTCAGCACCTCTATAAGTAATAATAGAAATATTTGATTACCCATATGTTGACCAAGTGATATCAGATCTAATAAAATCATATTTTGAATCAAAAGATTTTATGAAGGATGCAAAATCTGCTGTGAATCCATGATCTATTGAACTAACATTCTCCTCATAGTTCATATAGGCTGTAGCTCCCAAAACCATCAATACTCCCAAAGTTAACAAAAGTGTTTATGATGTCATTGAATTCAAATAAATATCTAATTGCAGACCATATGTGTTATTAATTTGCGAACAAAGATATTTCGTCATTAATAATTACGTAATGTGTAATACTGTTGCCAATCATATTTATTATAAAATATTATTATATAAAAATCATTAATGTTACCCGAATTCTTTAAACATTTGAGCCATATCTGACAATTGATTTTTTTTAGGCATTGCCATTCTTGGAGGTTAGCTATCTTCTAAACTGAACAATTATTTTTCAGCTAACTCTTTTTTAATATACATAAGATAAGTTGATCTGCTCATATCTGAAAATTTAGGTGTAAATTTTAAAAAAGTTTTCTCATCATCATCAATGTATTATTTCTATCCTCCCTTTTGTTTGAATAACATCTTACTTAATTCCTTATTCTCAATATCCATTTTTCTTTCCACTCCATCTATTATCATACCAATCACTTAATGAGATTTCTTTTATTGTTTTTCTATCTAATCTCTTACCTATCTCTATGCCTTTTGTTATTTCTCTTATTATAATATTAAATCTGTTCCTTAAGCTTCTAGATTTGTAATTGATTGACTTACCTGTGAACTTTTTTAAGTCTCAGATTTCTTCTTCAATATAGGCTTAGGTATTGAACTTGATTTTTATTATGTCAGATTCTAAGTTGATTATATCTTTATATCATCTTATCCTAGTAATGAATTTCTACCCTAAGATGGTTACAATGATAATTAATGATTTAGAGGTTTCTTATCAATTTCTTATACCAAAATTCTAACATTTTTTCTATGTTTAGTAGACTACTATTATAAATTCTAATTTTCAGTAACCTCCACTAAAGTTTCCCTCTCAAAAGCAGACTTTAATTTTTATATCCTTTCCTTTTCTTTTTATTCTCTATGTAAATTTGCAAAAAACTTTGATAATCCTAAAGCTTCTCGATGTTTATAAATAAAATCTTTTAGTTTCTTTTTCTTACTTTTTTCTAATACTTTTCTCAAATAAATAGTCTCTTCTTCATCTTTCAAATCAATATTAACATTAGTTTATACAATCTTTTTGCCTGCTACCATTTTATCAATCTTTTTTCTTTTTAACTCTTTTAATTCTTTTTCTGCTGTTATTTTACCATCTATAATATGTGCTTAATCTCTAACTTTTGTGTCTATCTCCACTTTTACTGGTGGTGAATTGAATGATTCTTTATAAAACATGATTTCCTCCTTTGCTTTCAAATTGAGCATTTTCCTACCAAAATAAAATTCTTTCTTATCAAAATCCTCCTTCTTTCTTAAATTAAATAACTATCCTAGAATATCATTATAATCCTGAAATTCATTAGTTTCAATCTTTCCAGTAACCATCTTATTAACATAAACATCCAAATCTTATTTATGATGTTCATCTCTATCTGGATGTTCTCTATATTCTATATTTTCTAATTATCTTTTTAATAATCTTCCTGCATTACTTACACTCCTCTCTTCTTACTTTTTTGGTTTCTAAAATTCATTAAAATACTAATTAGTTGTTAAAATTTTAGATTTATGATCTAAAGGTCTTTCTAAACCAATTTTAATTAAACCAACAGATTTTCCTAATTTTCTATTTAATTTTAATAATTTTCTATTATTTGTTATAGGCTTTTTTGCTACTGATTATGTTCTTTTCTTTTCAAAGATATCATTATCAAATTATAAATTGTCTATTGAAGGAGCAAAAAAACTTCCATCAAAAAAGCTATCTTAGCTATTAGAATCACTATCAAATATATTAATAGAAGCATCAGTTCCATGTGGTTATGATTACTCAATAACTTTTTAATCAATTTATTTATTTATTTTCTATTCTTACTTCACTTATGTTTTTATATATAATTCTTAATTTAAAGGTTTGATTTGAAAAAGATGATACATATCATTATTAAATTTCTTAAGATATTGAGATTCTGATTACTCTAATTTATCTCTATTTTTTTTCCTAATTTTATTCAACTCTGAATCTAATGTTGATTCAGCAATAAAACTTAAATCAGCTAAATCTTTGAGATTTTATTCAACTCTATGCTTTCCTTCACTTGCTAATTTTATGATATGTTTTTTAAACTCATCTATTCCTTATATATATTTTTCTGCCAACCAACTAGCTGTTGTTAATGACTCTACAATCCTATGATAATTATTTTAAGCTTCATAATTACACATCATAGTAACCAAAGCAGATAAAGTTGTTATAACACATCTTTTCATTCTTTTTCTTTCTCTATTTTTGTACTTTCTTTATGCAAATTTCTCTTAATTTATTCTAATTCTCATTTCTCCACATAAAATTACTATAGCTTCTTCAGCAACTGTTAATGATTCCTAGTTTTCACTTATTTCAAAATAATAATTAGCTAAATAAACCTTTGCTTTAGCACAAGCATTAATTAGATTTGGATTTGAAGTATTAAGTATTTATTTTGCTATTCTTTGAGCTTCTAATAAATAATAATAAGCGACTTTAGGTTTATTTGCTTTTTTAAATACTAAACTTGTCATTAATAGTAATTCAATTAAATTATAGAAGTATTAATCTAATTCAAATTATATGTTTAGTGGTTTTAATGTTTTAACAATCATATTTGCAATACGACTAGATTCTGATACTTCTTATTCAAAAAAATTGATTTCTTTTGGTTATTTTTTGGTTCTCTCTTTTTTAGGCTTCTCATATTCGTTAATCTTGTAAAATAGTATAGTAACTTCTTATTCTTTAATTCTTTCTTATCCTTCTTCATCAGAACTTGTTAAATGTGAAACGTCTTCTAATCTAACTATATAAATAATATGATTACACAACTCCTTTCATTTCATTTGGCATAACTTTCTAAATATATAGATTTATATATTTGTATAATTCAAATATTGCTTAAGTTCCTCTTTGAACTATTAATAACATAGTTTCAGGCCTATCTTATTCAATATCTGGTTTTAACAGTCCTTTTTTTAGAATTTTATTAATGCAATTCATTATCCTACGATTTAACATTACCATTTCACTCAATTCCAAATCTTTACGCTAACTAGAAAACTTATCTAAAAGTTAGAATGCTCGCTTATAGAGTTTCTATTCAACTTAATAAATCAAGTTACTTTCTATATCATTTTGCCTGTTTCTCTGTGAATATAATCATAGCTACCCTACAATAGACTTTTTAATTTACTCTCTTCTTTATTTTAATGAGATTATTGTTATTAGTGAGATGTATTAACAGAAGAAGTTTCTTTTTAATTCATAAAAATAATGTTAATACTAATTATTTATATTTGCTTCAATTCAGATATTTTTCTAAAGATTTTAATTACATTTTGATTTTTTTCCTCTTATTTTGAATTCTCAATACATTATTAATTAATATATATTAATTATATATATATATATAAAACATAAGGATTCATTATTGTTTACTCTCAATCACTGTAGTGATTTCTGATTCTAAATTTTGATATTAATCAATTAATAATTAAGGCAACTATCCTATATCCTTTAAAGAATTCATAAAATAGTCTAACTCTTCTTTAATTCTAGTAAACCCAATTCTATTTTATTCAATAATATTCTTACTTTGAAGTTATATTCAACTATTTAAATATTTTTACAAAATCAGAACTAAGAATAGATACAATATGTCCAAAAACCTTACAAAGATCTTCTTTTGTAATTATATCTTCAATAGCTACATATAAAGATCGAGTATTCTAACAAATTTGATTAGTCATCTTAGTTGGAACAGTTATTTTAGTTTAAGAATCCTAAATGATTAATTGAATATTACATTCCAATCTAATTTAGCAATATCTTCAAAATGTTTATAAAATCTATCCTATACTATAGTAGTTAATTTGGCCATAATTTCAGCATTATGATTTTCATAATCTACTTTGATTGTTGCAAAATCATTCTAGATTTATTGTAAATTAGTAAATTAGGTTTATTACTATTAACTAATTAATACTTATTATTAAATACTTACTTAATTAATTTAAATAATTTATTTGATAAGGGATCTAATAAATATAAGAATAACCTCAAACATATTGATGAAATAGCTAAATTTTTAGCTGTAATTGTAGTAATTTTACCAAAATGCACTGCTCCAGCTCCTAATATATATTATGTGGCTAAAGAATTATAACATTTTATAAGTTCTACTAACTTTTAGGTCTATTCATAATTGATTATTGAGTAAGATTCAAATAAATGCAAATATTAACCTATTGCTTATAAAAAGAATAAGAATGCTTATGTTACTTTATATTTAGAATTGTCTTTTAAAATGATAATTTCTGTTTTTATAATTTTGAAATGTGAATTATTTACATATGATGGTAATAGATTTTTCCCTGCCATTGTACTGTTATTAAGTAAAACACTTTCATCTAGCTATTCAACTTATTTCAAATCTTCTAGATCCAATAAATATGTAATAATTTCATAATTATCAAAGGATACATCTGATGCCAACCATGTTTCATTTTCTAGATATTTATTCAATTGGGTTTTCTTCTCTTTATGAAAGTTTTAGAGATATTACTTTTCCTAAGCACTTCGCATATAAATTAATTAATTTATAGAACATTTCTAATATTATCCTCTAATTTTTTACATTATTTTATCATTGATTTGTAAATCTTCATTAATTCTAGACATGTCCTATTACAAAAATATATCCCAAAATTTATAAATTTAAAGTAAATCTATAAAATCTTTAACTGAAGAGTCAGAAGCAATTCTCTTTGATGATAATAATAAGGCTACTTTTTCATTAGAAAATTTTAACATAGCCACTGGAATGGAAAAATGTTCCTCAATAATTTCCATATGTTTTGGTTAATCCAATACATTTTTGGCAATTGATTAAGCAAGTGCAATTTATAGATTGATTGTCTTTTTTAAATTTTCTGAAAAGAATTAAACAATTTTTATGAAGATACTTAATGGTTGTTCTTCCATATACTAAGATAATTATTCCATTATAGATTATTCATCAAATTTAATTTATTACTCTGATTCTTCTTGATTGAAGAAATTCTTAATTGCAATAAGAAACTCCTAATAATATCCTTATAATTCTTCAAGAACTTTTTATTTAAATATTTTATCACCCATATCAATAATACCTGATGAAGATAAAAGTGTTTTAATAAAACTATCATCTGATTGTTTATTAATAGTTATAATTTATTGTTGTTATTATTCAAACCAACTATCATTTACATAAGAATTGGCAAGCACAGAATCATCATGATCATTTAATTAATGATTTAATTAATTAATGAGTTATTTATTTGGTGTTAATAATGATGTCATTTGAGTAAGCATTATTGATAAAAGATGATTCAAAATTGTAGTATATAAATTTTTTTGTAATTATTCTAGCTTTTATGGAATAAACTTTAAACTTGTTATTGATTTAATAGTTTAATATGTTTATTCACTTACTTTTAACAATTAGACAGCTTAGGAATATTTCTTAGTATTTATAAGTTCATTTAATGTAATGAAACTCTTTTAAATCGACTAAATACGTTTTAGAGTAAACAAAATGTTTTCAACTTTTTCAATTGTCTAAACTCAATAAGAATTAATACTTGTTTCTTTCTTGTGATTTCAGTACTTTTTCTTATCATATGTTCTCTTGTTACACTATAAATTTCACGTATTCTCTTAACTTTTATAATATTCTAATCTATGATTTAATTCATATCATTCAAATTTAATACAACACTTAAAAACTTATCAAAACGAGAATTTATTTAAAAGAATAATGTAATCTCTACATCATCTAAATGATCCTTAATCTCTTCTAAATATTAATTAATTTTATCTTTGCCTAATGAAAATAATTAATAGTTGAATCGGAATGGCTAATCAAAGAAATATGCAGGCACTGTATTATAACAACCTAAAACCATTTCATCTAAATCATCAGGTATATCTGAAGATTGTACTTGTTTTTGAAATTTTCTATATTCAATATAAACATCCCTTATAGATTGCAAATATCCAACAAAATCTTTAAATCCTAATTCTTTTATTGACTACAAATCTGACGATCGAGAAACAGTATTAACAATTGCTTGAGCTTCCTTCAATGATATTTGATGTTAGGGTTCTTGTGTTTTTCTGAGTACTCTTTTGAGCAATTGATCAAAATAGCCTTCTTCTATTACAGCAAAGACCAATTGTTATTCTTACTTATTTTCCTCACTAATTATTCCATTAAGAATACCTCATTTTCGATTGCTTAAATATATCAATTTATATATTATAATATATCACTTAATTCAGATTATTTTAGTATTTCTTATAATTAAGGATCATTCCTATATTTTTTAACAGATTTAAGCAATTTGAGTCTAAATAATAAATAAAATTATACTTATTTGAATTATCGATATGATAAGATTTAGCATTGATAATATCTGTATTTTCAGAATGTTCTAATAATTATTTTTGTAATAAAATATTGGATTCATTTTTAAAACTAAAAAAACAACTTGAATCTTTCACATCATCAAGTAAATTAAATGGAGATTACTAAAGTTATTTAACCAATTATTAATGTTCAATTTTTGAAGCAAATTTAATATTTAATTTTTGTTAAGGCTTTTTCATTTGATTGAAATAATTAGCTAAATTATCACAATAAGGAGGATCTAAAGAATAAATATCATTTTCACTCCATTTGCTAACCATTTAATTGATAATTTTATTTTTCAATTTTATGTTATTATCTATACATTTATAAGTCTTTGCAAATGTTATATAAACAATACTTAAAGTTCTACTCCAATTACATATAACTCTAACTGCTGGATAATTAGTCATATATTCAACAGGTTTTGTTTGATATTATAAGCAAGAATTAGTACCCCACCAATAAATCTTTTTTGTATCTAAAATAACAATAGATTATTTGTGACCAGCCATCACCTAAAGAACTTTTGATTCAAATGGTAAAATCTTAGGAGAAGCTTCATCTTTAAGGTTTCCATGTCCTAATTATCCCATTTGACCCCAGCCCCAAGTGTATACTTTTCCTAAAGTAGATTTGGCAATAGTATGTTTCATTCCACAATGCACTTCTGCTATTTTATCAGATAATTCTATTAAAGTTAATTCATTTTTAGAATGACCTCTATTTATACCTAATTCTCCAACTGTATTTTCACCCATAGAGAACATCATCCCATTAGTTGATAATACTATGAAGAATTATAAACCATGTGAAATTTAATGTATTTATATCTTCTACTATATCTAACTCATTCTAATGAAGGTACTCCATGATTTCAATTCAATTGGATTTTTCTATTTTTTTTTCCAAATATAAATTAAATTGTTTTCATCAACAGCTACATTATCATCATTATAAACAGAGAATAATTTAACATTTTTTAAAATACATTATTTTTCATCTGTTGAATACAAAACATTGTCTTAAGTTAAAATTAATCCATGATTAGCTCCAGATTTAATAGATTTTATTTTAAATGGAAATTATATCTAATTAATTTTATTTGTATTTTATTTAAGTAATCCTTATTATAATGAATCATTTAATCCCCAAGAATAAATTTTATTTTATAATGTTCCAACATATGCATGACATTCTCCTATAGAGTATGTAGAAATATAATTCTATTTTTCATAACATTCCTTAAAACATCTCTTATATAATGATGTCCATAATGTATCATATATTTCACTTACATCTGTCAATATTTCTAAATCTATTACTTAACTGAATAAGTCAATCTTTTTCCCAGGAATATTTTCTTATTCATTCTCCAAAATAGATTCAATATAACTATCATGCAGATTCATAAATTCTTATTCTCTTATCCTATTCAATTCATTCTCCAAAGGTTTTAATACTATATCTTCATACTTTCTTTATTTTCTATACTAATTGAAATATTTCCTCACTCCTCTTTATATTATTATTGTAGCATATCTAATCCTTTAAAATAGATTTGTCAACCATTTACTTCTAATCCATCCCTAAATATAAGTAGTGGCTGCTCTTAATGATTAATAATATCTTCTTTATTATTGTCTTTTAACATATTTTTAGATTGTAATTGCAGCTTGATTGGCTGTTACTAAAAATCCAGCTAATTTAATTGATTATATATTATCTTCATTAATTAAACGTGTAATGTAACCCTTCCATGTTTTTTAAATTTTAGTAGCAGCTCTATATACAATTACTTTCCATGCTTAATCTGTCACTTTAAATAATAATTTTTTTATATCATTTTCAATTTATTAGTCTTAATATAATTATTTTTATCTTATAAATCTTTATATTTTGATAGCACATTATTCTTCAACAATCATTTATTTAATTGCACAAATTCTCTTAAAATATTTTTGAACTATTTTTGCAGCTTATAAATTTCTTTTATAATTTATTCTTTTTAACCATTCTCTTATTTTAAATTAAATAAAAACAATAGACTACATATATCTAACATATCTTTATCTTTCTAAATATCCTCTAATGTGAGCTTATATATATATAATTCTACATTGAAATTCTCGAAAAATCATTTTGTTCTTATAACAAATCCAAGCATTCTACAATTTTTATGCAGCCTATTATTTTAAACTATTTTATTTATTTATTTCCTATTTAATAATTCGATATGTTAGATATTTAAAGAATACCAATCTATTTCCAAATAATACTTAATCATCTGAAAATTCAAAATTTTTTTTTATGTAATTTATAATTGCTGTCTTGTAATCAACCTTTTTCTATTAAATTACTCCAAAATAATCCATATAACATTATTAATAAGTTCTTCTGTATGGATAACCATCCTTCCTCATCTATAGACTTTCCACTAAACAAGAATATTTAATCTAATTTAAAACGAATGATTGATTAAATTAATCTTGTATTAATTAATCATTAGGTTTAATACATCTTATGAAATAATTGTTGTTATCTTTAAGAGAAGTAATTAAGTTTTATAATTCAGTTCTTGCAACTGTTCCTACATATTTTTATGTAATTATTTGTTAATATATAGTTGAAATATATTAATTCTTTGATTTTTAAAGTAAAATTTAAAACTATTTATTAACTTCATCTTTATTTTTAATTCGAAATCCAATAACATTATATTCAATTTCTCTTGCAAAATGTCTAACCTTAAATATTGGTTATGATTAAGATTTTGGATATGTAATTATTTGATTGTTAACAAAGGCATTTTTAACTTTTGTTAAAAAGGTTTCATCTGTACCAGCCACATTGCAACTATCATCTAAAATATTCAAAATCCCTAAAGGAGGTCTTTCTAAACATTCTAAAATTGTTATATTATTTATATAATTTGTTGGTCCTTAATTGTTACTCAAACCCTCTTATTAAAATATTTTAGTATCACATTGAAAAATATCAAAAAGATAGAATTATTATATCTTTTCTTAAGAATAATTAATTAGTAATTACTCAAAACTATTTACTGTATTTTATTCAAAACCAAAATAATCTACTATGCTTATTTAATACTTATTTATTTATGTAGACAACTAACAATTAATTGAATCAATTAAGAATTCAAATAATCTTTCATATAATTGCTTTATTATATTTTATTATTAATTTATACATTCTATTCTACTTAATGGAGTATCAACTATTTCATTTTTCAGTAATTATCTCTATTTATAACATAAACATCTTATCAATTCTTTATCTGAAATTCCAAGTAATTGACTTATCTATAGAATTGATTTCTAATCATTAATTGTACAATCACTATTATGATCTTCAAATTATATATTACCTAATTTTATAATACAAGCCAATATTCCTAAAATTACATCAATATTAATATTAAATAATTTAAGAGCATCAAGAGTATCTTATAATTGCTAAGTTTCCTTTTAAGATTATTATTAAGATGCTTTTGAATTTAAAGGATTTGGAATCAGATTTTGTTATTGATTTGTATTGATATTAAATAAAGTCAATTATCCATAATTCAAGAATTAATAAAATATGTTAAAATTACATTCTCCTTATGGTACATTATAGATGCGTGATTTTTCAAGGGAAACAGCTGTAATATGAATACCACATAACTTTTAATCTTTATCAAAAAGCATTTTTGTAACCCTTCCAAAACGAGATGAATTGGAATTTCTTTAAGTTTTAGCATTTCCAAATGCTTCAATAATTTAATTGCAAGCCAAAACTTTAGTGTGAAGATTACCAAATTTTGAAAGCTATAACTAAATTTATTTACTAATTTCAGACTTACCTGATCCTGATTCTCCAGTCATTATAATTGATTAAGGTATATCAATCATTTAATGGAAAGAATTTAGAGCAATTTATTACAATTGTTAAGATTTTGTATTTTCTTTATGAATTGGATTCATACTGAGAAAAGATGCTCCACAAAAAATTTGAAATTTTTTTTGTTAAAATCTTTGATACAAAGCATTAAGAACTTCAGCTTCATTAAAAATTGATAGATCAATCAAATCTTCGAGTTCTTGTACATTATCTAAACTTCTTTAATATACATTTTTGGAATCAGCTATATTGCCTTCAGCTGTGCTAATCAAAAAAGGAGAAACTTATAGAATAACTCCAGGTATTAATTTTTGGTCATTGAAAATCCAACAGGGAGTATCTAGCTTAAATTACATAGAAAATTACTAATCTAAGCCCATTTAATTGGTTGAAGCATTTATTTGTTATATAATTTAAATATAAAATTTGAGATTGTTATATATTATTAATTAGTATCTGAATAAATTTTGAAATTTATGTTAAAGATATTAAAATCATAATATATATTTAGGTATATGAGAAGAAGAATATTTTAAGATTTAAGAATATTTTATTTTAATGATGTATTTATAATATAATCAATGGCACACTTCTTTCATCAATCAATACCTCTAATTTTAAGGTACTAATGTCATAAAAAAAGTAATAGAATGTCTATTACTTTTAGAAGGTACCATCAAAATTATGATTATCTTTCTCATCCTCATGAATATTTTGGTGCTTAAGCAGCCATTGATGGTGATGGACTTTATCTAATTTAGTCATCTTAGAGGGGCTCTTAAGATAAAATATACATTCACCTCTATCTTTTTTAAACCATCCTTTGATTTTTTAGAAAGTGCTTGCAATGCAATTGATTAGTACTCAACACATTAAAATTATAAATAATGAAATTTACAAGTACTGACAATATAGAAGTAGATAGACAAGATTAATAAAAAATCAATTCTTTTAGCAGATTGAATATGCAATATCATGAACTTATTAGATTGAATTAAGCGTATAGAATTAATAAAAATAAGGATAGTCGAAAAGATGAATTAGTTCGTTTGTCAGATGGTAAAGATGAAATGGAATTAATGGATGATGATGAGAAGATTCCATATAAATTTGGTGATTCTTTCATTAGAGTGAATGTTGAAAAAGTAAAGAACTTTCACTATATAAAAAGGCAAGAACATTGATAGATGAATAAGTAATATAGATTAAGAAATAATTTGAAGAGGATACTAAGAAAATTGAAGAGACACTCAAATCGATGAATAATTTGAAAGCTAAGTTATATGCTAAATTTGGCAGTCAAATTAATTTGGATGATGAATGACCATCTAATAACATAATATTATATATATAAATAAATTATTCAAATGTAAAATAATACTCCTTTTTTAACTAATTCCTCTACAGGAATGAAAGGATCCTTATCAGTTCTTTAATATCTGGAACCAATAAATTCACATAAACAATGAGCATATCTAACAGGAGCAGGAATCTTTATTGGACCAGCAAAGTTATAATACAACCAACATAATTTATATGTAAGAACTTTGATATCATTTTCAATATTAGGTATATCTGAATGCAATATCTTATAAAGTGTTGGTTAAGACGTACCTTATCTGGTCATTTAAGAGATCAAATAAAAGTTTGGTTATTATCCTTCACAAATTTCCTTACTATCAACAATTGTTCCTGATGCAGGATTATCAGGTCTATGTCCTGCTTGATAGAACTTTCCTGCTACTCTTTTATTACAAATAACAAGAACTAATTTACTTTAAGGATTTATCTATTTGATTGCCTAATCATATTAAGGAAATTCATCTCCAAGAACTACAGGTATTTGACCATCTGAAACACCATCTCTGTAAATAATTATTATTTGTGGAAAAACAGTATTTTTTTCTTTGTAAACTTCCATAGCTTTGATTAAACTTTTCTTTAAATTATCACCTTTGTAATCAGCCCCTTTTTATATTTGACTATGGTATTTAGTCATATTTTTATCAACAGTTGAACAAAAGGCTAAATGTTTAGTTTGATGTAATCTATCATAACATTCAGCTGCACATATCATAGTATGCTATTATTAAAAGAGTTTAGGTAATTTATCAATAGCCCATGGAACACCTCCTAATTTTGCACAAATTTAAACCATTATTTTATTAACTATAGATCGAGTATTTTTTGTTAAAGTATCTTCTAAGACAACTTAACTTGGACAACCTATCTTTTATAAGGATATAAATTTAGCACATCTATATAAACGACTATTCTTTTTTTAACCTGGTAATAAGAAGATTATGAATTCTATCTTTTACTATTTTTATTCAGATTCTTTATATAAGTCATCACATAATTATAATAATGCCTTATCTCTCTCTTCCTATAATTATCTTATAATTGGTTAAGAGTAAAAGCCATAAAATTAATATTCAGAAATAGCTTATTTCATATTTTCAAGTAGTAATTTTTTGGCTTCTTATCCTTTTTCTTTATAATAATGAATAAGAACCCATACTAATTTCTATTCTGGTACTTAATACATCTTTTTTTATGTCTATTAATCTAGATTGAGATTTGAAGATGATAAATCAATATTTTCATTACCCATAATTAATGAACCAGGACGAACAGTTTTAGCTTCAACATTCATTGATACACTATTTAATTTCAAACCCCAAGTATCTAATAAATTAGTATTTGATCCTTTTTTAACTGTTGAATTTATTTATTTAGCAAATTTTTCAGATTAATCTATTCTATCATATGCATTTGGTTTTGTTATTTTAGCAACTTCTCTCATTACTGAAAAATTCTAAATAATATTATATTATATACACTTTTAACATTATCACTCAATCCAGTTAATTAACATAATTCTGGAACTAAATAAATTACTTTTTCTTCCTATTTCCCTTTTATTTTTAGAGTAGTCTTTATTAATGGTTATTTTTCATTTAATTTTAAATTATATCTTTGTTTATAATACTCTTTAAATGTAGTTTATTCTCCATTTTCAGTAATAAAAATATCTTTAGGAGACATCCCAGTTTCTATAAGATCTACTCTATAAAATTTTTAATTATATTTTGTCATAACTATCATTCCATCATAACGATCAACTTCTTTAGTAATAGAAAGATCATCAAGTAATGTATTTTATCTTAATATTTTATAAGCACAATCTATTACAACTCCAAATTATTTTTATACTATTTATACACCTTCCCAAATTTCAAACTTATGATCATGAAATGAATGAGATTTCTTTGGCCAAAATAATTTATCTCTACCTATTTAAACCATTCCTTATTGTGTACTCATTATTTACTTTACAATTCTTGCTAATATTTATTAAAGTTTTATTCCTCCTTCAACAGATTCAACAAATTTTAAAGTTGCAACATTTTATATCTCATCAACATCATTTAATCCTCCTAAAACTTAAGTGGCAATTTTTGTTGGAGAATAAATATTCAAATTAATACAATAAAATGTATTCAAACTTTCTGTTAACTTCTATCTATAAGTTGTTATTGCTTTTTATGCATTAATATCTGAATAAATAGTCAATTCTATTTTATATCGATGGATTTAACGATTAGGTAATAATTGGAATTGATGAAAATTTGATTTCACTTTCACTGTTTTGAATTATTAATCTTGCTGTTACATTTTAAATTATAAATTATATATATATTCTTCTTAAAAATTAAAAATTAAACATTTAGAAATTTGTTTTTTATCATATAATTAACATGTAGATTTTATTATCTTATATTAATCTTATATTTTTATTAATATACAAAAATTCAAATATTTTATTATTTTTGAATTACAATAAAACAATATACAAAAGTAGAATTTAAAAAAATAGTAAAATTGATGATTCATCTCACTAGGCTTAATAAATATTCATCAAAAGTTTTTGTATTTTTAATTGCTTTATCAATCATATCCTTTAATTGCTTTGATTATTATTCAGTTGATTATCTCACACTGAAACTTCTAGATTTTGGCAAAGCTGTTGCCTATTCATTTGTTGAGTCCATTGATTAGAAAAATGTACTATTCCCTTATTATTTTCTATATGAATACTCCCATTCCCTGTTCACAACCTTATAACAATTATTAAAATTACCTATTATTTACGTCTAGTCTATGTAGGAGATGTTATTTCTTAAAGTACATCCATTAATTAATTCTTAGAGACTCTTGAGATTTTATTGTTACTTCTCATCTTAGAATTTAGATGAAAAGAATTAGTTTTTTTAAGTACTACATCAATAATTGGTTATTCTTTGTTCTCCTTTGCTTAATCAGAACTTTAATAAAATGTACTAAGATTGCTGATTTCTGATTATTAAGAGTGCATTTTTGCATCTGTTTAGCTCAAAGTCAATGAGGTGTCAACACTCTCTCTTTTCTGTAACAAATGCTTAACCTTAACAAACATTGTGCGAGGTTGATATCTTATAACTGGAGGTTCAATTTTTTTTAAACAAATGTACTTGGGAGTGCGGAATTCGATCATTCCGTTATTATTATATTTTAATATGATAACTTTTTTACAAAAATGGATTGTAAAACAGGCTATACATTTCACAAACAAATCAATTTTATGTTTATACAACTAAAAATAAATCCAACTCACATTAAGAATACCTTTAGAGAAATAAATCTAACTAAATAAAGATATTAACTTAAGTACATAAATGAATATAAAAGAAATCTTTGAATTTCTAAATTGCCAGAATATAACTATATATATAAGTTGATATTAATTTTAAAAAGGTAATTCAATTATTTCACTACTCCTATCTAAATGATAATATAAATTTCTATTTTTAAACTAAATTAAGAAAATGACTTTCATTAATAAAATAAAATATTTAAAGATCTTCATGAAAAAAGTAAATAATTGTGAGTCTGATGAATAATTTAGTAATAATCTATAATAAAAAATGAGAAAGTGTTAAAATATATTTTTATTTTAAGTAATATATATGTAGTTGAATCTATCTGTATAATAAAAGAAGATGTAATGAATATAAAATAATAAATTAAATTAAAAGAGATTAAACCTAATATTAATATTCAAACTACTTTGACTATATTAAATATCATTTAGAAATATCATAACAATAAAATGCTTATATCTACTTATCATTTAAGAATATAAAGAACTTAGAAAAATATTAATTAATATTTAGATTGACAAGACAAATGAAATAAAGTATTTTGTTTATTTAATTTCAAGTTCTTTAATCTTAACTAATAAAAAATATGATAACAGTATTTTGAAAATAAAATATAAATCTTTATTTTAAGATCATAAAAATATAAAGGAATTTGTCAACCATCTTATTTTTAATTGAATTTTTTAATTATATATTATTATGTTTGCATCTCAAATCAAAATTACGGATCAACTAATTCGAAATCAAGGTGAAGAGCCAGCTAAAACAACAAAATTATCATTGAGATCTATGAAATTGACTGTAATCTTAATATTTTACATAGAAAATAGAAAATTTAGATTAATTAGTGCTTTTGTAGGAATTGAACTTAAGTCATAATAATATAACAAAAATAGAGAATTTAAGATTGCCAGCACTTAAAGAACTTAATCTTTCAGATAATTTTATAAAATCAATGCATGGATTAGAATATCTACCATCTTTGATTAATTTGAATTTGAATGGCAATCAAATAACTGAGATAAACTTAACAAATCATACTTTAGAAACACTTAAGTTATCTAGAAATTAAATTAAAGATCCTTTGTAGTTATTAAACCTTAAACCTCTTTTAAATTTGAAAATACTTTCTATTAGTGATAATCCTTTTTGTAGAACATTCAGTTACATAGAATATCTATGTTTTCTAACTCCTACACTTTAAGTCTTAGACAATAAAGTTATTTCAAATTAACATGAAATAGCAAGACAATTATATGGAGAACCAATTCCTAGTGATCATTAATAATTACTATAAAATATTAGATTGGTTTAATTGAAAAAGCAAGAGATTGATACTGAAATAGCTTAAATAGAGAATAAAATGTAAAGAGCTACAAATTTACTTCAAACCTATTAAAATGATTCTGATAGTGAAGATGAAACAGATAGATAATTAACGAATAAAGCTTTTCTTTCTCTAAAATCTTAATTAGAAGAACACTATTAAGTTCGTTAAGAGACAGATGATGCTTTAAAGGAATTAAAATAATAGCTAGAATCTTATAAGTTATAACCAAAAGAAAAATTACCAACTGAATAATTGAATAGAATCAATTCTCTTTTTGTTAGATTATAGGCAGTACTTCAAACAGATTTAACATAATGTTAAAGAACTTTATTTGAAATGGCTTTATAAGGAAGCATAGAATAAGTGTTATAAAGTATAGTCGATTTATTAGAAACAGTTTTAGAAAGAATACCTTTGTTACCTTAAGAAAGTGTTCTTGAGGAAGTGGCTGCTTAAGTTCATGATTAAATATAAGAATTATATTCTAGAGTTTCAACTAATTCTTTAAATTCAATAGGAATTTAAGATAAACCTATAGAATCTTCTATAGTTCTATTAAAGAAACTATTTAGAAGAGCAGAAAAGAAATACAAGAAGATTGATGAATTTAATGTAATCAAGGCTTAATTCATAAAAGATTTTGAAATTGAAACACAATAATTAGCTGAGAAATGGAAAGATTATGAAAATAAGAAAGCATAATTACTTTAAGAAAAAGAAACAATAAGTAAAGAATTGGAGGAATAATTTGAATAAATAATGTAATAAAAAGAAGAACTGAAAATATAACATTAATAAGTTGAAGTGTAATTTACTAAGTCTAATGAAGATTTTAAAATATTTAGAGCAAAATAAAATGAAGCTAGAAAATGTTTAACTGATGAAATTACTAGACTTGGAAGATAATAGGAATAATTAGTAATAATTTAAAATTATTATTTAGTGTGAAGAAGTTTAAGAACTTTAGAGTGAAATGGAAAGGCTAAAAGATACAAATGCAGAGAAAGAAGAATCCATAAGATTATTAAATGAAGAGATTGAAATGCTTTAATAGAGAATCTAGGATTAATATTAAGTTAGTTTTTAGATAAGGGAAGATTAATAAAGAGCACTTAATAATATAGAATATTTGAATTCATAAAAAGAATTATTAAGTAAGGATATAGAAGAATTATAATTTGAACATTCTAAAAAAGAATAGGATACTATGGATTTATAAATAAAATATCAAAATGAACATAATAAGATGAAATAATTACTTGAAGAATTAGATACTTGTCATTCAAAATTAAAAAATTCAGAATAATTATGTAGAGAAGCAGATAGGGTTTTAAAATAATTAAATAATGCTATAGCTGATAAAGAGTAAGAAATGTAAAAATATGATAAAATCATGTAGGAATCAAATATTGAAAAGGAGAAAATAAAATAAACTAAAAATGAGAATTTATAAATAAAAAAAGAATCATAAAAATTAAGGACAGAATTAGATAATTTAGAATATTAAATATAAGTTAGTTAAGATAATTTATTAAAAGGCAAAAAAAATCTTTAATAAGTTACACAATTAACAATAGAGAAAGAATAAGAATTATTATAAATAGAAAAGTAATTAATAAATACTGAAAAATAAATATAAGATTAAATGAAATAAAAAGATATTTTGGGTAATGATTTTGACATATTACAAAAGGAATTAAAAAAATTGAATATTGAAAAAGCTAAATTATAATAATAAGTGGATGATGCTACTATTGATTTATAGAGTATAAAATAAGAGTATCAAATTTAATAATCTAATTTACAATCCTTAAATAAATAAATTGAATAGAAAGTTACAGAATTATCTACTTAAACACATTATCAAATGCATTAAGGATAAGAATAAATCATTAATTTTTAATTTTAATTATAAAAATTATAAGATGGAATAGAAATGAAAGGATAAGAATTTAAATTATTAGTTGATCAGATTGATTAATTATAATAAAAACGAGATCATTTAATATAAAGTGTATAATAATTATAATCATCTGTTTTACAAGAAGAATAAAATACAAATACTAATTAAAAACCTTATGTAAATATAAATTATAATTAGATTGTACATGATGAAGAATCCTTACATTCTTAAAGTTATGATAAATTAAAACCAGATTGGTTAAAACCAGCAAAAAATTCTGCTATTAAAAGTTAAACAAACTTTGGCTTATTAAGTGATTTAAGTAAGAAATTTTAGCCAAGATCTGCAAATTAATCAATACTTAGAAAATCTCCTTTAGGCAAAGATTAATCAGTTTAATCTGTTATTCAAAATTTAGAAGAATTAAATTAAAATTTAGATAGAATGTATATGGAAAGTCTTGAAAGATTTGAATCCTGAATATTTATTAATAATAATACTCATACCCTTCTTTTTCTTTTTAAACCAATTACCAAAATTCCTAAAGTAATTGTTGTTAAAGTATATTACTACCATTTTTTAACAGCCATGATATATGAAGCTGTTGTAAAAAAGATTGTTAATGCTTTTATTAGTCCATTTTTTGATAACAGTTTTTCTTTTAATAAATATTTAGTTATCCAAGATGCTAAAATAGTTGAAGTAGTAATTTTAAAAATAATATTTGCAAAATTCATGTTTCTATTTCCAATGATCAAATTAGATGTAATAGAATTTGTTTTTTTTAAATCACTTAGTAATGATATGGATTCTAATTAATTTATTTTACTTAATTTTCCATTATAGACTGACTATTAGGAACATTAACTATCTATTTAATTTAAAATTTCTTTCCTTTTATTAAATATATCTGGGTCTTAAGTAGTAGTTTTAACTAAATTCCAAGCCTCTTCTATATCTTTATAAGCATCCTCATAATTGTATTGTAATTGATGTGCTATAGCTCTCTTGTACCATACTTTTGGGTTAAGTGGATCAAGTTAAATTGCCTATTTAAATCATGATAATACTATATTCATTTGATAAATGCATTACTTCAGATTCCCTATATTTAGGTAGCATGAACTTAAATGCAAAATAACCGAAATTCTTAATTTTTAATACTCTCCAAATAATTATTGAGGACATCTTATTAAGAATTGAGGATCACAAAATCCTAAAGCTAAATTATATTACTCAATTGCTTTTTCATATTTTTATTATTTATATGATTGACTTGCTTAATTTTTAAGAAATGTGGCTTCATCAAAGGACTTTTAATATTATATATTTTAGTCTTGCTATTAGTCAATTTATAATTTTTAAGTTGGTTAAGTTGATTCTGAATCTAAAAATAACTTATTCTTTGTAACTGAACTTGTATCCTCTTTATATTTTCCATTTTGAAAATCTACTTCTTACTATTTTTCTTCTTCATCAATTGAATAATTTATCATTTTATTAACATGACAATAAAATGGAATTTACAATTTATTTAATTCAGAGAACTTTGTTTTAGGTTGATATGGATGAGTTGATATATCTTATTATTCTTAAAAGTCAACATAATTTTGTTATTAACCATTTTGGTATGATTTATTATTCATTTATAAATTTGATTAACTATTATCATCTATAGTCTTTTCGATATTATTTTTTTCAGAATTCTATTTAGAATTATCTTTTAATGAACTTCTATCTTAATTCTTTTCAACTTAATCAAATGATTCATTTTCTTAATATTTATATTTTTTTAATTCCGCTTCTTTAGTTAATTAATTCTCTTAATAAAAATCCATAAATAAAATATAAGAATTTGTATTGATAAATTTTATATGATTAAATTAGAGCATTCAACTGATAATATTAATATTTTAGATAAATTAATTCTATATCAAAAAATGAAATAGAAAAAATTATTATAAAGTAATATTTCATAATAGAATTTCATATAATCCTAAATTAAAACAATTTCAAACTGTGATAATAATATATTTCCAGAGCTTTATTGCGTCCACCATCCAGAATAATGAAGTATCATATTGCCTTATAGCTTTTTCAACTAGATGGACAAATTTTTCAAATAAATGTTCACTTATTTTGAGTCTTGAATGAATAGCTTAAATGTCAGATCTTTTAAAATATTTTCTACCTGATAATAAATATTCAAATTTTTTTAAAACTATCTTATTTACATTTACATCATTGCTATCAAAAATGTTCTTAATTTCAACATTTGATTTTAATTCATCTGATAGTATAGGAACGAATTCACATAATCTCTATTAGCCTACAATATCACAAGGCAATTTTTAATTTGTTATATAAGGAAGTATCAAATCATATTCATCTTCAAAATCTTAGAATATTATTCTTTATGGATTCAATCTAGATAATAAAATCATCATTTTTTCCTTGATACTTTAATATAGATTATGATTAATTGAATGTTAACAATGAAATGATTACAGATCATCAAGTGTAAAACAATTATTTTATTTATTGAAAGCATAATGTAAAAAATATTTAGAGTGTTCTACAAATTGATCATATCCAACTTTATGAATGAAATTCTTATTAATTAGTTAATCTTATTAACATAATTTGATAAATTCACTTGTAAAATTATCTATTCCTTATTATTTGTATACTAAATCTTTTATACTATCTTAATTGATAACAGCTGCTTTATAAGCATCAGTTTATTCTAAAACATACCAAACAACCTCTTTTTGAGTATGTTTTGATAATGAACCTGATAAATAGTATTTAAAAATGGAGTATTAAACTGATGTAATTTCAAATGCTTTATGAAAATCTCTCATGGAATCCATTACAAAATTTGTAGATTCAGCAGATCCCAAAATGAAACCAAAAATTCTACTGAATTTAATTGCTTATTCTTCTTATTTAGTTCCTTTAAATAGAGGACTTAGAGAGAAATCTTCAAAGATTTGACTGTACATATTTTTAGCTATAGTTCTAATATTATCTTTAACATTTTATATAGAACGAGACTATTTTATAATATAGGGAATTTACTTAAGTAACTATGGCTCCTCTATAGAATTCAACTGTTTAAGCACATTTAAATACTGTCTCTATATTTATCTTCAATTAAATTAAATATTTAAGATAGAGATATTTGAATCTATTGAACATTTAATCAGTTATATTTAGAGTTGAATGTAATTGTTTTAAAGTTTCAAAATGATAAGTAAGTTTATTACCATTACTTAAATCTATTATTGATTTAATTACTCCTTTCATTTCAATAACTTCTCTTAGAATAGGTCCAATAAGATCATCATTATTTAAAATGGAATTTAATTCTTTGGTATAATCATCCAAACCTTCCATTTTTTCAAATTCACTATGACGAGTGATGCCATTTTTTGGTCTATAATAAATTAAATTAATTACTTTTTATCTTTAAATGATGATATTATGTCTTTGATTGATTTACCAGATGAAAATGGACATTGTTATTATTAAACTTAGGATTATGATTATAAAATTTATTAAGTATGGTGATAATTGGATTTTCTTTATGGAATTTGATTTGTAATAATACTTGTGTTATCTTCTCTTTAAGTTTTTACACTGCCAGTAGATGATTTAGTATGATTTTTTATAGTGAATAATCTTTGAAAATGTCGACTAGAACCAAGATCAAATTAAGTGGTCTCCTCAATTTATTTTGTTTAATTTATTTTCTTTTTTTACTGCTAAGGTGTAAGAGGTTTCTATGCTGTATCTACTCTATCTGTTTCTATGAATTTAGCAGAACCACCTTTCTTAACTTATGAAAAATTATTAGTCTAAGTAGAATCTAAAGAAGGTAATTTTTAGAATAAATATTCTTTTCTTGAAGATTGAATATCTTTAGTTGATTTGCTGAAATTAGGTTAGCTAAAAGCATGTTATTACATTTCACCAGAATCTCTACGAATCATTTGATTTAGATAATTAATATTTATTAAATAATTTGTTAAGTAATAGTAATATCATCTGAGAAATAAATTTTTACTGGAACAAATCTCCTATTTATTTTAATTATTTTGTTCTGTACCAAGTCTCCAAAATATTAATGTTTCATCACCTGCAGCTGAACATAGCATAGATTGATCTGGAGATATTCCTAAATGTAATACTCTTGATTTATGTGCTTATAATTCTTATACTAATTTAGCTTATTAAATTTAATCAGCATTCCATATACTAATTTAAAATTTAGAAAATCCATGAGATGATATTAATTCTCTATATCTTGGCAAAAATTATAGAGCACAAACTTATGATCCTGAGTCTATACTTTTAAAACAAATTCCTGTATCAGCATTCCAAAATTTGATAGTTTTATCATTAGAACCACCTCCACTTACAAGTGTATTTTGTAACCAAGGACACCATGCCATAGCTTTTACAGCAGCACAATGACCTTGACAAGATTAACGTAATGACATTTATCTTCTATCCCATAATAATAATTAATTATCATTAGCTCCACTACTTAAAGTAGTACCAGATGAATTCCATTTTAATCCACAAACTTCTTAAGTATGTTTCTAAAATACTCCAACTACATTATTATTTTTTTCTCTAAGATCATGATTAAAAATAACATTATCTCTACCTGAACTTGACAACAAATCAAAACTACTACTCATTGTTGATACTCTTTCATTATGATAATATAACTATGTAATTGTTTATGAAGAACAAACATCCACAATTTTAATAGATGCATCATCAAATCCTATACCCAGAATATGATCATTAATCCAATGTACTGATGTCACATTAGAAGTTGCTTATAAAAGTTATTCAATATGTTCTAAAATATTAATAAATTTGCATTACAATTTGAGGCATTCCATAAATATACTTTATTTTACAATCCAACTGATAATACATTGTTATTTCCCCATTCTAATATATTAAGATAAAAATCATCTGCAATGTCTGGAGCATCTAGAATCTTTTCTGGAATTGAACTTATCTATCTAACTATTTGTTATTATGGCAATCTGTATTAATTATGTAACTAATCTAAAAAGGATATTGGAAAATTCTGTTATTATTTTCCGTTTCCAAAATTTAACACTTTTTCTTCATTTATATGATACATTAACTAAATTCTAAATATATTGTACGTCGTTATAATTTGATTATGTATGTGATTGATATAGTAATTTCGATTTACTTTTTGGTATAAATCGATCCATATATCCGTTAATTTAATAATTAATAATAATACAATTATTTCTTTAATAAACTCATTTATTCCTAAAATTGAACTTTTATTTATTCTGAATTTTGTATTTCAAAGTTTTCATGTCTTTTTTAGATTGTTATATTAATGATAAATATTTATTTTATTTTGCTTAGACAATTTATTAATAAAAATATTTAATAATTTATAAATATGAGTAATGCTAAGTATTTTATTTATCAATTCCATTAGATCTGATGGAGAGAATCCAAAATATATGATGGGTGATGAACCTGTGAGATTTTAAAATTATGTAGGAGGATAGGATGAACAATAAGGTATTTTCATATTCAAATCTCAGTCCCATAATAGGATCAAAATTTAGAATATTACAATGAGTACTTGAGATTATATATAGCTAATGTAGTCCTAACAAATCAAGTAAAATTTGAAATTTATTTTAGTTAAAAGAACTTTTGAATGAGAAAAATGAACTAGTCAATAAATTAAATAAATTAGAAGTAATATTTAATCCCACCTTATTTGTAGCGTCGAAATCAAGAGTTAAATTCAAATGTAGAAGAAACAGGAGAAGAGAGAAAGAAAAGATTGAGAAGACCAGCCCAAGAAATTGAAAGACACTTTACTTGTCCAATAGAAAATTGTCAAAAAAAATATGGGTATTTTTAGATAAAATTTATCAATTAAATAGAGCAGAAGGATCTCTTAATTAGCATATCAAACTTAAACATCCAGAATTAGTAAAGGATAGAGCATTTTATAAATCTAATGAATAATCATAGTAATAAGGAGAACCAGAATCATTATCAGATTTAAAATAGGAATAAAATTAATGAAAAATAATTAAATAATTATAAGTTATTTTTTATCTTTTTAATTCTAAATCCTTTTATAAGATAAACAAAATATATATCCAATTCTTATTTTTCAAACATTTAAATAATAATAAATTAAAAATTATATAATTTGGATAAAATAATAAAATGACACATATATTTTGTGAATAAATTAATGAATGTAAATTAAATTGAAATTTAATTACGATAAATAAATGAATATTGTACAAAGTTCCTTCATTCAATTATTAAAACTAGGTACTATCCCAAACCACGTAGGTGTGATTATGGATGGTAATCGGTATTTTATAAGTTAGATGTAGACGATATGCTAAACAAAGGAAAATGGAACCAACAGATGGTCATATCTAAGGATATTAATCTTTCTTGAATTTACTATAATGGGGTTAAAAATTAGGAATTAAAGAAATTAGTGTATTTGCCTTTAGCATTGAGAATTATAATAGATAAAAAGATGAAGTATAATTTCTTATGGAATTAATGAAATAAAAAATGCATCATTTACAACATGATCTAAATTTTATAGATAAAAACCAAGTTAAAATTAAATGTTGTGGAGATCTTGATTTCTTATAAGATTAAGAATTAAAATCAAAATTATTAGAACTAGAAAATTATAGTTCTAAATATTCTTAATATAAGTAAAACTAATCAAAAATTATCTTTTAGATTAAATATTTGTTTCTCCTATAATTTTACAAATGAATTAGATAAAGCAATATAATCAATGCCAAAAGGTTTAACTAAAAATGAATTTTTTTAATAATTGAATTCTCATTTAATGATACCAAACTCTCCTGATATTCTCTTAAGAACTTCTGGTGAAACAAGATTAAGCAATTTCTTATTATATTAAATAAGAGAGAAAACTGTAATTCACTTTATAGAAAAAAAATGGCCAGAATTATCATTTCTAGATTTTTGTAATATGATTTTATTCTACAGAAAAAATAAAATTTGATTTATTTTTATAAAATTATTAATTTTATGTAAAATGTAGTATTAATTATCAATAATAAAGTAATTATGCAACAGTCATAAATGCTCGAGTTTGTTATCTCAAAGCTACAATGAATTAGGATTATCCTAAATTATTTAAGCATTATGACATCTAAGTTAAAAATTATAAAATACAGCATGAATCTATAAATCATTTCCAATCTTTAGTTTACATGTCATTACTTTATTTTGCATCCAATTAATCCAATATATAGAACCATCTAATCCAATAAGAATTATAATAGTAAGAAGAGTACCTCCAAGAACTGATGACATAGTTCTAATACCATAACTTTCAGAGACATCTATGATTTTTATTGAGTTACCAGTTTTCCAATTCCATAGAGTTACATAATTATTTAATAATGTCACTATTACATAATCTATTCCTTCGACATCTTTTTAAGACTTCAAATAACTTTTTTCTTGGGGACTCAATTTAAAAATTGTGAAATAAACTTCACAATGCTCTGTTAGTCCAAGTTTATGAGATAAAGATTCGTCATCCCAAATTCTTGATAAAGGCTGTGATTAAAATAAACTTCTAATGGCCAATTTAATTTAATTTTTTTAATAGGAACATAAAACTAAGTCAAAAATTGAATCAAATCCATGACTAGTTGAAAATTTAAGTGCATTTTTTGATTCAGGTAAAATCTATACTTATTATATACCTTAACCATAAGTAAATTCATAGAGATAGTTATTAGAGAGTGGATTTATTTTAATAATTCCCTTACTATCAAGTGTTAATATGCATGTTTCATGTCCTTTACAGTATAAATTATACTTATTAATGAAAAGGATTTATTATATTGGATTAATTGATGCATTTTTTATGATTTTAATTTTTCTAAAATTTGAATACATATGTATATATGTTGGTTCTTACCATTTAGTAATTAATTATAAATCTGATTCAATATGATGTGCTAAATAGAAATCAGTTTATTAACATTAATGAAGGATTCCAACAAATTTAAAATTCTGATTATATTATACAATTTAGTTTTGATTTATAACACATATTATCTTGCTTTTAGATTAAAATATTTCATCAACCATCATATTTTTATGTATATTTTGTATATTAAAGGAATGACTGTTCTAACCTTGAACAATATTCCAACTGAAAGTAGCATTATTTTTGAAAGGTAATTAAGAGTATTTGGTTGGTAAAAATGAATCAAAATCATTTAATCTTGCAAGATGACCCAAAACTCTACTTTTAAATTAATGAAAACCATGTAAATCTATTTGGATTAAATCTAAATAATTATGATTGGCTCCATCATTTGTGATATATGAATAAATATTTTAAATTTCTGAATTGCCTGAAATTTTAATTGAGTAATCTTTTATTATTTAATCAAATGACTCTTTAGAATAAATGCCAGTTTAATATTTATGTAATGCCAATCCTAATTCTTATAGATTATAGATTGAATCAACTCTCTATTTTAAGTATTGAACATTCTTTAGAGCATTTTCAGCAAGTATTCTTAGTTTTTCAATAAAATACTTCTATACTTCTCTTAATTTTAAAGTAATTTCTCCTAAAAATGCATCAAATATATATTGTAATTATTATTCTATCTCAAAAGTATTTATATCACTTTAACTATTCTATTTGAGAAATTCAAGAACAGGTTTGATCTTTGCTTCAGCCCATTTAGGTTACAATGTAGTTATCTTTTTATTTAAATCCTGAACAGGAATCTGTATAATCATAAAAATAATACTAAAAAATGTGTTTAACAATGTTAGCATAAATCACATACAAGTCTTTTTTTGCATCCTTCTGATAAACATATATGTGAAAAAGTTTTTTCAATATGGTATTCACAATTCATATAATTAATGTATAAAATAATTATTCTTAATATAAAATATTGATATAATAAATGTCTTTCATAAAATTCATACATTTATTTTCTTGATAGTATTTGATACATTTCATTCTGAGTAATTATATTATATAGTTAAGAATAGTTTATTATTTTAGATCCAATACCTTATTCAATTTCATATATAGTTTAATTTATTTTACAATACTTTAAAATATATATATATATATTCATCCTTATTATGAAAAATATAAAAAGAAATAAAATAGGCATATACTTTTTTTTTGAAGAATATCAAAAAATGGATTTAGTTTTAATAATATAAAATTCATAATTTTGTATTAGATTTTATATTAATATCTATAATAATTATTCAATCGCTTTCGATTGTAAACATTCTCAAGGTACCTAATGCTACACTTCCTAAAAATTGATAGAATTCTTCCTAAGAATTTGTTAATAAAACTTTTACTTCTGTTTTGAATGAATCTTCTTATTATAAGTGTCTTCTATAATTTCTAATTGGTCTGAGAACATTTCTTTCAAGTTTTCTATTGAATGGTGGAACAAGTAAATATCCAACAGTCACTGCACCTGCTGTTCCTAATGCTATCTTAGCCAATACCATTTTATTAATAAAATATATAAATAATAATAATTAAAATATTTTTCATTTTTCTTCTATTTTAGCCATAATACCTAAGACTTGCTCAATTAATTTTTAAAATTCATTTTCTGAAACTTTTCCATCTGAATTTTCATCTAATTCTTTTAATATTTCATCCATTTCCTCTGATGATGGTCTTTCAATTTTTAAAGTATCCGCACAATTATTTAGAATTTAAATTAATTCCCTAAAATGTGTATTATAATTATTAACTTCCTTTCTAAATAACCACTGTCATCTTCATCTAAAGCATTGAAAGCAACTTTTGTTATTTTTTTAACTTTTTAAGTATTATTTAGAATATCTCTAAAACTCATAAAATATAATAATTAATTAATTATTTATGGTAAAAGCCTATTTTGGATATAAATTTGAGACTCTATTCGGTAGTATTGGTAACAATGGAGGAGTAATAATAAATGATATAGCATATACAATAGTAGATTAATATATACTTTTGTTAAATATCAAGACACAAGAGATTATTTAATAAATTATAATTGAAGGTAAGAATATAAAAATAACAAAAATTGCTATTAAAGACAACACTTTAGCAATAGGATATCATGATGGTGAAATAATAGTATATAATCTGATTGATAAAGAAATATAATGCAGATTTTTTAACCATTAAAGTGAAATAACTTAATTAGTATTTTTAAGTGAGGCTGTTTTAATAAGTGGTAGTTGTGACACATCTATTATTGTTTGGGATTTAGCTGATTAATCATTATAATTTAGATTGATAGGACACTCAAACTAAATTACTGCTTTAGAAATAATTAGCCTTGAAGATTAAAGTCTGGCAATTACTTAATAATTTATTGTATCAGGTAGTAAAGATGGATTAGTAAAAATATGGGATTTGAATCTAGAATGTTCTGTAGCTACTCTATCAAGTATGCATAGTGAAGTCACATGTTTATGTATTTATGAAAATTATTTGCTTATTTGCACTAATTCTGATGAAGTTCTAATTAAATCATGTTAATTAATATCAGGCAAATGTTAGATTGAAAATGATGGCATTATTAAAAGATAATCTTTTATTAGAGCAATACAATGCCAATATGTTCAATCAAAATTATTGATTTTAAGTAAAAGTTTAAAATAATTTAGATAATGAAAAGAAAATTGAAGTATATAAATCAAAATAAGGAAAAAAATTGCAAAAAGCTGAAAACTTTAGTTAATCATTAATTTATAGCACTGTTATATCTTAATTAAATAAGATTGTATATTTTTAAGCTATAGTATTCAAAAATTTATTAAAAATATTTATTTTCACATCAGATAATTAAATAGTAATAAAAGAATTAAATAATGATAATGTGGATGAAAATAATAATGTAGCTATTTAATAGATTACAGGATAAATAAAATAAATTAAATTAACATAGAATGATCATAAATTATTAGTAATAGCATCAAATAAATGCTATTAATTTGATAATGAAACTGCTTAATAAATTAATAGTCTTACTAATACAAGTAATTTAACATCTTTATGTATTTTACCAAAAAATAAATATTTTATGGTTGGAGATGAGTAAGGAATCTTATATTTAGTTGATATGAATTAAAATGAAGTAATATTTGAATAAAAAATTCATAATTCAAATATTAATAGTATTGAATGCCATGAAAATTGTAAGGCATTTAATGGTTTAGTAATAATGACAACTGAAATAGATAAAAAGGTAAACTTTGTAGAGTTATTTTATAATAAAACTTAAAAGTGTTTAGAATTCTAAGTTGTTAATACTATCTATTTAAAAGAAAATATTAGAAGTGCTTAATTTTCTTATGATGGTAATTATTATGCATTTGCACAAATGAATAATATTGTATCAATCTATTATTGTGATTCTCATAAATTATATCTTGAATTATATGGACATTCATTACCTGTTTTAACTTTTGCCTATACTTCAGATGATACAATAATTATTTCAGCAGGTGCAGATAAAAGTATTAAATTATGGGCAACTGATTTCGGAAATTGTAAGAAAACTCTAAAAGCACATACTGCTGAAGTTATTTAAATAAAAACAGTAAATGATACTCACTATTTCTTTAGTGGATGCAAAGATAATGTAATTAAATATTGGGATGGAGATACATATTAATTAATATTATAATTTAATGAAGCATTAGTAGGAATATAATCAATGGTTGTTGGATGTATTGGAGATTTGTTTTATTCAGCAACAAAAAATGGAGTTATTAGGAAATATATTTAAACCAAAGAATAAATATTTGTTTCAGAAGAAGAAGAAAAGAGAATGTAAGAATAATTAATGTAGGAATTATAAAATAAAAATAAATAATAAACTGGATTTGATTAAGGATAAGATTAAGTGAAAAAAGATTTAACTTTAGTTTAAATTGGATAATAAAAGTTATTAGAAACTGAATAATTAATGGATATTTTGGAAAAGATTAAATAATATAGAGAAACTATAGAATTAGGTGAAATTCCTAATGAAGATCTATTTTATAATAAAAATGTTACAGAATATTTATTTGATAATCTCTAAAATTCAGACTTAAGTTCTCTTATGAAATTTCTACATCATCAACATTTAGTAACTTTAATTAATGAAATGAATTAAGATTTAGCTTTAAAATAATATCCAATAATCATTAATAAATTAATAACTTATATCTTTAATAAGATTGATGGATTTGGATTCAATTCACATGAAATAATGATGAAAGTACTAAATATTAGAACTTAATTGTAAATTTATTTTAAGAAAGAGAAAAAGATTGCTGGATATAATCTTGATATTCTTAATTTAATGATATAAGACATTAATAAAAACTAGGATGATTTTGTTTTTGAATGATTAATTTATATGTTTATAAATTGATGATGTGGATAATTTCATGTTATATAAATATTTATTATTCAAAAATAAAAGAAATGAAATAAAAATAATGTATTTAATTATTCTTGTAGTGCTAATTAAATGTATGTTGATTAATTTATAGTAAACATTATGAATTATCATTAGTTACAGCACTGATTTTGATGTACATAGAAATTGGATGAGAATTACAACTGAATAACCAATTAATTAATGGTATTATGATGAATAATCTATTTGGACACTTGATTACCCTCCATTGTTTGCTTATTTAGAATATCTATTTGGTAAAATAGCAATATTGATTGGAATTGACTTATACAACATCACAGACTCATTAGTCTGGTTCTAAAGAATTACTGTAATAGCATCAGAATTTCTTTACTTTTTCGCAGTTAAAAAGTAGCAAAAATCATTTACAAAGTAATTCATAGATATGATTCCATTTGGATGCTTATTAATTGATAGTATAAAATATTATTTATTAATAGATATACATTTCTAATACAATGGATTCTTATATGGTATTTTGTTGTTTATTTGTTATAAATTATAACAATAATAATATCTCTAAGCCTCCTTATTGTATGTTATATTACTTAGCTTTAAACATATTTATATCTATGTATTGCCAGCATTTGGAGTTATTTTGTTAAAAAATTGTCAAATTAAACAAATAATCACAATAGGCATTTTATCAATGTCTTTACTTTTATTTATTTTTTTACCTTTTTATTAAGACATCTTTTAAATTTTGAAAAGATTATTTCCTTTTCAAAGAGGACTTGTTCATGCATATTGGGCTTAAAACTTTTGGAGTATATATTGCACAGCAGATAAAATTTTAGGAATTGTCTTTAAAATCAATAAAGCTTCAACTGCTTCTGGTGTAGTTTAGGAAACTATTTTTAATGTTCTACCTACAATTGGGAATGTAACTACTTTAATAATTATTGGATCTTTTTGTTTAGTATAAAATTTATCAATTTTAGTTATTGTTTAGAAAGAAGTATAAGAATGTATATGATATCTTTACTATTTCTTCTTTAATTTTTTTTAATTTTGGATATCATGTTCATGAGAAAGCTGTAATGATTCCAATAATTTTACAATTTGTATAGATGAAGAATCCAAATTTAATTTTTATGGCTTCATTTATAAATGGTATTGCATTATTACCATTAATACCAACTTCATATGGTAATGTTGATAATTAATTTAGAATAACCAATACTTATAATTTTATTAATTATCTTTCATATAATATTTTATGCTGAATATTAAATCAAATTAAATTATACAGAAAAATTATATCTATTTATTGGAGGACTTGTAATTGTTTATGATCGTTTATTTCATCATTTGCTTTTTGGAGGTAAATTAGAATTTTTACCCTTAATTATGTATTCATTATATGGTAGTTTATTTAATTAATACTGGCTCATAAAGTAGATAAGACAGAAAGATGATTATTATGTTAAATTGTGTTGAATTATTATCAAAATTATAATTATATATATATATTTAAAATGAAATCTCGCTACATTTAGATTGATAAATATATGATAGATACCTAAAAATAATTGGGAAAAGGAAATTGTGGAACTGTTTATTTAGGATTCTATGCTAAAGGAACTGGAGATGAAAAAGTCTTTTTAGCCATTAAAGAAATACCTGTAAAAGCTTCACCTGAAGTAACAGTATCACTTTTACAAGAAATCAATGTATTAAGAAAAATAAATCACTTAAATATTGTAGGTTTTATTGATGCAAAAAAAAATGAAGAATATATGTATTTGGTTACAGAATACTGTAATCAAGGTGCTTTAGATGATTTTATCTTGAATCATAATCTATCAGAAGAAGATGTTGTTGTGTTTTTTAGATAAATTGCAGCAGCATTCAAATATTTAGTTAGCAAAAAGATTATTCATAGAGACATTAAACCATAGAATTTATTATTACATAATGGATAAGTCAAAGTTGCTGATTTTGGATTAGCTAAGGTGATGGATTAATCAAATTAGAGTGGAAAATTTTAGACTTTTAGTGGTACACCTGTTTTCATGTCTCCTTAAATAATTAAATAAGAATCATATAATAGTTTAAGTGATATGTGGTCTTTAGGAGTTACATTCTATTTTATGTTATTTAGAGAATATCCATGGGAGGAAGTCAACCCTTTAAAATTATTAAAGAAAATTCAATAAAAAAGTAATCAACATATTAATTTTTATAGTTGATAATCTCATTCCTGAAGGATGTACATTATCAGAACCAACTAAGGATCTATTAAAAAGAATGCTAGTTATTGATGAAAATAACAGAATTTCATGGTTAGAATTCTTCAATCATAAAGCAATTAAAATTGAATAAGATCCTATGTATACATTATCAACATAGGATTCAGTTGAAGATTTAACATTAAATAATTTTGTACTTTAAAGTGGAAGTCTTAGCTTATCAGACAAAGAATAAGATGAAATGTAAGAATATGGAAGAAGATAAACATTGTAAAATATAATTTATATATAGAAATTATTTGGCTCATTAAAATATTTTGAATAGAGCAAGAAAAGCAAAAGATCATTTAGAATTTGAAAAATCTATAGGATATTATTTTTTATAAGTAGCTAAAGAGTTGGAAAGTTAAAAAAAAATTGATTCTGCTAATCTAATACCTGAAGACTTATATATAAAGTGTATGTTTCTACTTTACAAAAGAATTTATTGTGTTTTTTCATCCTTAAATTAGATGCTCTTATTTGATTGTAATGAAGCAGGAATCATTGAAATTGATCCATAAGATTGGTTAGAATTAATGACATCTGAATATCATTAAAATGATTTATAGAAAATTAGATAGAGTACTCAAAGAGATTTTGATATTTCTAGAAAAGAATTCATTAAATGGAAAGAGCAATTATATGATGCTTAATTTCAATTGGAAAAGTTTTCTCTAATAGAAAGAGGTGATGCTTATAAAGATAATAGCATTGAAGAAAATGAATATTTGATTATGGCAATAAATGATAATTTTAAAGAATTGTTTTTAATTTTAGCTTAACAACTAGAACCAATATATTAATAAATTTTAGAAACTTAAAAACCTATTAATAAACACTAAATATATAATGAAAAGAAAATAGATACAATATTTGTATATGATCTAATAATATTCTTATGTTTTAGAAATATTGTCAAAAAGCCTTAAATGGATTGTTGCATATAAATTAATTTTTAAAAATATTATGAAGATAGGAAAAGAATTGAAGAAATAGAAATATTACATAGAATTCAGAAATAATATTAAGCTTGGAAACAACATTGATTTTATAATTTGTTTATAATTTATTTTATTTTCCTATTATCAAATATATATCATATACTTTCAGTTGGACAAAAAGTAAAGTTATTTAGAGAAGATACTTCAAATAAAATTTAATTAATTTAGATAAGGAATTATATCAGGTATTATTTTAATTTTTATTATATTACTAATATTTTAAATATTTTAATATTTATAAATAAAAATAATAAATCAAACCATTATGTAAAAGGTTAATATCCTAATTCATTTGAACTATCTCCCTAAATTTAATTGTAAAAACTATAATCATTTAGGTTGATATAAATTTAATGTGAATGAATTAATTAACATAATTTTAAATATTATTAAAGAAATATTAGGAATGGAAGAATATAATGTTAGTGGACTTTCAAGAGTAAACTTCCAAAGAGAAAGAGGAATTCTTTCTTCCCTTTTTAAACAAATGTACTTCAAAAAAAATATTAACATAAATTATATCTATAAAATTTATCAGTGTTATTTATATTAATTACAAATCTTGTCTTTAGCTAATTAATAGTATTTTGCAATTAATAATGACTTTTAAAAGGGCATTCATAATTGCTAGTTTTAAGTATTAATCATTCATTTTAATATTTACATCTTATGACTTCATTACACACCTCGATTTCCTTTTCTAAGCAACTAGAGTCTTAAAACAAAAGGAATACTAAAATATTGCACAAACCCATATTTAAATAGAAAAGATAACTGATTTAACCAAGTAAACATATTTAGGATTCATTTATTAGATTGTACCATACAAATAAAGTAACAGGATCAATTATATAAAATTACTAATTTAGAAAGAGTTGCATAATCCCACTAAAAAAATTCTTATAAATGCCAAACATTAGGGGCATTATTAATAGACAAATTATTAAAAAAGGGTTTAATTTTAGAAAGGAAATATGATAATGAATCCTCTGAATGTAGGCTATCATTATATAATTAAAATACAGAAATTCAAAGTGAATAATATTTAGAACATGATCAATTAATGCATTTTTATGATAGATTACCTTGTGAGATGATTACAGAAAATTATAGAAATTAATTTCAAGATACTATTAAATAGCCATATGAATGTTTGAATTTTTAATATATAGAAGGTAGGTTAGTTGGAATTTAAAAAAAAATGAATTACGATTTTCTCAGATTGATGGGCATAAACGAAGAAATTTTAGACGATTATATACAAAAAGAGAATTAAATTCCAATATGTTGTGATATTTAAAAGTCTATTTAACTAAGAGATGGAATTTACTATCATTCCAGTTTAGTAAATTTTCAAGGAGAAATTTTCGATTCTTAAATAGAAATAAAAAAATTCTTATTATCAAATTCTAGTTTACAGATATCCAATTACTTTATATACTTTATTTACACTTGCGATAGAAATTAATTAAATGTTAATAAAATTGAGAAAAATTACTTAAGATATTTTTAATATTAAACCTTATCTTTTTCATCATACATTTCCATACATAAAACAAGAAATATGAAGCCATGCCTTGTAAAGCCGATAAGAAATTTTGAATGAGGGATTTAATTATTTATATATATAATAATTTATTATTAATTAATTTGTGATATTCATACTTAATTGTAAATACTGATTATTTTTATATATATATGTAATATAAATTACTTAAAATGTAAAATTTTAAATCTATATGATTCAATGCCCATTCTCCCTTATTAAAAAGAATAAGAAATACCTAAGTTGGAGAATAAATCCAATAAAATTTTATTTCTCCATAATCATTATTCAGCTAAAAAACGTTTCGCTTAAATTGATATTAGACTTAGCTCTAAAAAAATAATAAAATTTTATTAATTTTAATCTCTTGCCATCTGATCCTTCATTTAATTAAATATTTTTTCATATATGTTAATTTTACCTATCTAATTCCAATCTACACCTTTAAAATCTTTTCAAATAAAAGTAATATCTTTAGAAATAAAATAATAAGATAATTTGAGTTACTAAACTTATTTTTTGTATTTAAGTGTATAAATATCATATATATAAATTTGATTAGAACAACTAAAAGGCTTTAAAAATTATAATATTTAAATGTTTTAATTGAGGAATTATTTATATAAATTTTCAAAGCTTTAAAACTATACTCAATAATTAAGAGAATCCATTAATAGAAACTAAAAAAACTTTGCTTATGCTTAATAGATTCCATAAGAATGGAATGAAACGAAATTTAAAGAGTATATTGATCCATAAACATAATACATTAAAAAAGGTAGTATATAAATATTATAGTTAGTTCATTTTGTAATAGATTCATTAAATAGATTTAATGGAAGAGCATTTATTGAAATGGAGTCAGAAGATGCAGTTAAAGATTTTATGAAAAAGTTTTAAGAAAATAAATTAGAAGTAGAGGATGCTTAAACAAAAATTACTATAAATCCTTTAGTTTTAAAAATCTACAGAAAAACCTTAGATTAAGAAAAAAATGAAAAAAAAGCATATTTAAAAGGATTACCAAGAACAATTAAAAATGAAGAATTACTTGAATTAGCAAAGGATTTTGGTGAAATAGAAAACATAACAATTTTAAAAGATTAAAGAGGAGAGTTTAGTCGAGGATAAGCAATAGTAGTTTTTAAAAAAGAAGAAGATGCAAGAAAATTTAAATATTTTGTTAATGGAAAATAATTTTTGGGAAAAAAGATTGTGTATATATTATAAATGAATATAGAATATAGTTAAGACCTTACAGAGAGGAGAATGAAGAATAAATTGGTGAAAACAATTAATTGAATTAAGGAGAAATAAAAGTTGATTAATCAAAAGTAGATTACAGTAATCTATAAAAGTTGTTAGATACAGAGTGATATATATATCTATATATATTTTTGATTGTGACAATTCAAAAAAAATATATAGAAATTCCCAGTTATTTAAAAACAATATAAAATACTTTTCATAAGTCTTATTTTTTTTATTCTCTCACATAAATTTCACACTTGGTGAATTCCTTGATTGAAAAGTCGTTTTTTTCAGTGTCCCAATTTTTAAGGCTAAATTCAACCATATACTCATTTACAGACATTTTAACATGGTACTATTTAAGAACTATTAAAATACAATCATATTTATGGTATTGAATTCAACATTGCTTCCTTAATATAATAATCTCTCGAAGAATTCATCTGTATTGCAAAACTTGTTGTAATGACTTTCAAAGAATTCTAATCCAATTTCTTTAATTATAGGACGAGTTATGACATCATAATGAGGATCGTTTAAGGTTTTAAACATCTTTGCCATTTCCTCAGTAATCCCATAATCAATTGTTCCATAATTTGTAGTGCCTTAACCTCCTTATAAATTCTCTATTGGTTATTCTACTTCTTCAAATTCAATAGGCATTTTAGTCCATTCAATTCCATCTTCAAAGACAGTTTCTACTTCACTAACTACAAAATAAACTAGTATATTGAAGAAAATAAATTTCATTTATTAATATATGGCGTTGAAATAATAATTTTCATCAACCTGTTCTAAGAATGATGTGCCATCCTGAATCACTTTTTACTGGTTGACTTAATTCTCCAACTTTTAATGCAAAAGCAACATCTTCAAACTATTTTTACATTTATCCCTTTGTAAAATCACCTAAATCCCCGCCCTTTTAACAAGAAGAACACTATAGTTATTTTTATATTATTAAATACTTCACTTCTCTCTTGAGCTATTTTAGCAAATAAATTTAAATTATTTTCTACTTAAGCTCTAATTTCTCTAATTCCTTTTTCTGCATCTGCATCTGATCTTATTTATATAAATAAAGAATGTACCTAGTTATCTATTTATCTCTAACTCTATCATAGGGATTTCTTGATTATGTAGATTTCAATAAGATATGTGAAGCTCTTACGGATTTTCCTTGCATTTATAAAATAATAATTAATTATTCAAAATTTCATTTATTTTATATGTATAATGATTTCATAGTATTAATTAAATTGTTGTACTTATAACCAAATAATATAATAATATTATCATTTTTCTTTATTATTTACACCACCTTTTTAATATGGATTTTAATTTGGATATGTCATTTACTAATTAAGTAATCCAATCAGCAAACTAAAAATTATTATTTAACATACTTATCTTCAGATTGCTGACGTTTATCAATATTTTATGGTGGAGCTTAAGGAGGATGAGCTTTATTATTCTCTTCTGGCTATAAGGATTAGATTAAATCTTTTAAATATTTAAAATTAAATACCTTTAATTGGAACTTTTTTATTTGGAGCTCTAGCCCATTGAATTTTACAGATGACATCCTTTATTATTATATTATTATATAATGCATTAACAGCTGTTTCTGCATCTTTTCTTCTTGCAAAATTAATAAAACAACTTTGACCATGTTCCATAATTTTAATTGAATTTAGTTTTCCAAATTTTGAAAATAAATGTCTATTTAAACAATTAATTATACTTTAAATCTGATTCTTTGATGTCAGTTGACATATGGGAAATATAGAGACTACTTATTTTTGGATCATCAGGTGGTAACAATCCTGTTGCCTCAAACTTTTCTTTATATAATAAATCAATATCTTAAGGATTTTCTAAAGGCTCTGCATAAATTTAATTAGCTGGTTCAGATTTTCCATCATTTAATTAATTATTTACATCTGCTAATCTTGGCTCTTTTAGAATTTGATCTAACATAGGTAAAGGTTTTTCATATGGTAAAATCAATCTTTCAATCTATCTATTAGCTTATTCAGCCCAATAATCTCTGTTTGCTGTATGTTCAGGTATTTCAATTTTTTAATCTCCTAAAAATTTATCTCTAGTGCATAATCCCATATTAAATTCTAAGTCTTTAAAACAAGCTTAGCAAATATTTTTAATTTTGCCACAAGTTTGACATACTTCTGTCTACTTCTATCTTGAATTATTTCCAGGTTTCCATTTGAAAGTTGTGAATGGTCTTGCACAGATTCTACATTCCTTTCCAAATCTATCTTTGAGCTGAAATTTTTATTAGTTTAATTATTTTTACCATTCTTATATAAGGATTTTCACCAAGGCAATTATTGCAAACTATTGGGAAATCAGTCTCCTCCCAAGCTAATTTACTTATATCCTATTTTAAACCATGTCCTCTTTCTGCCATTTAAATATTAAATTAATTATATAATTATTTTAATGAATATAAATCATTTTTTCTTCAAACTAGACTTTTATTTTTTGTGATTACTTAATAATATAGTAGAATTTGGTCTTATTTATTAGTTTTATTATTTCTCCAAATATTAAATCACATATTTCATAAATTATTGATTTTAACGTTGTTATTATTCTTGAGCTTCTTCTAATTTATGTACTAGTTTTTCTATTATCTAGAAATCTGAATTTGTTTTTGCAGAATCTCTTTATTTTTCAACTCTCATTTTAATTTCACTTATTTCTAATTATAATTTTTCACTTCTCTTTCTCTCCTCTTAAACTTCAAGAGTTAAAGAACTAACTTTTGGATTGCTTGAATTTTATGCATTCATTAATTATTATATTTCTCTTGTCAGATAAGAGTTTTCATCTCTTAAAGTTTAAATTAAGACTTTATTATTTTCATTTTCTTTGTTTATTTAATCAACTTCTCTAAAGTTATTAAAATTTATACTTTTATTTGAAATCTAATTATTATGTTAATCCAGTTATGCATTCCTTTAAGTCTTCAATCACTTATTTTAATTGTACAATTGTGTTTTTTAATTAATCAATTTCTATTTTATATGATTGATCTATTTCTTGAATTTCTTTTAATAATGGAATTTAACAATCTGAAGTTCTTGAACATTAAGTCAATTATCTCTATGGAGGAATGTTTTCTAATTAACTGAAAATGTTAGAATCCCCTTTTTCTTTTTTTGAATACATTGATATATGTCTATTATTATAGTCTAAATTTGAATTGTTTAATTGCAATGGTTGAATTTATTTGGTAGATTGAGTCTTGAGAAAGTGTTTGACTCTCATTTCTATTTTATCGATTAATTAATGTGTCTATTCCACTCCAGTGTCTCTTAACATAAATTTTAACAGATTATATTTTTAATATCATTATAATTAGTGTTTCTCTTCTAATAATCTTAATTCTTTCTCCAAACGATTTATTTCTATCTCTTATTCTGTAATGAGATTTGTGGCTTCCTCTTCAATTCTATAACGTTCCTTCTTTTCCTCTTAAAGTTCTTTCAATAATTTAGTTAATATTTCTCTATCTAAATAAATTAATAATTTTACTATTACATTACAGCATCACCAACTGAATGATCATCCTTTTCTAAAATATTATATTTAAATTACTTTCAATATTTGCTTTAATTTAATTTAATTTTTCCAAGATTTCACAGCACCATTCTTCAATATTAGTTACTTAGCTTTATTCAATATTTTCATTGAATTCCATTAATTCTTTTAATAATTTCTATAGAGTTTCCATTATTTTATCATCTTTATCTTCAGGCTATTATTTGGCTACTTTCATATTATTGCTAAATAATTTTGTGGCACTATTATTTAATATATAATCAAACCTATAACTCTTTTGTAATTTTGGAGGAATTTTAGTTTCTTTACTCTCTTTCAATAAAGGTGATTAAGATTCATCAACTTTCACAGTTTTCTATTTATTCAATTTATTCAATTCTGATGGATTAGAAAATAACCCAGGTTTAATATTTGGACTTAATCCAGGTGATTTGTAAATTGGACTCTTTCTTCTATTCATTTAATATATGTATAAATTATATATTTAATTCATTTAAAAAGCATCCTTTAATGTTCATTTAGACTTTTAATAAATTTTATTTAAGAATTAGAAATGAACAAATACATTTTGTGTTAAACTCTCTTCTTTCTATTGTTTTAAGATTGATACATAAAAAAACAATTAATAATATTTATATATGTATTTATATATATATATATATTATAAATAATTTTAGTGAGTAGCTAATGTGCACTCATTTATAATCTGGATAAGAGTCTTAGAGTTTAATTGTGATATGTGAAAATGAAGACTGTCATTATAAATATCATCCACAGTGTATGAAATGCTCTTTTAAAATATGTTAAAAACATCTTAATGAGCTAATTACAGGTGAAAAAAAGATTATAGATTTATTTAATTAACTCTAATTAAAATATGAATAAATGGAGAAGCTAGCATTCAATCTAAATTAATCTATAAACAAATGTTTAACAAAAATACTCTCGCATAGTAGATTAATTTTAAATTAAATTCAATAATTTATTGATAATGGTTTATTCTAAGATGTTATTCCTCTTAATTTTAATATTGATTATATATTAGATATATTAGATGAAATCAACAAAGAGATTTAAAATAAATTTTAATAGATAGAAGTATATATATATGAGTTATCTAAACCTTAAAACCTTTATTAATAGAAGCAATCAAAAATTTATCAAAAACGCTCTATTTTATTTGAATAAGAAGATCATTTATAATTATCATTAGAAGCTATTAATATTAGTTTGAATATGAATTCTTTATCATTATTTTCTATTTATTAAAAAGGTTGTAATATTAATATTTTTTTATATAGGAAATATTCTTTTTAAATAGAATCAATTTGAAGAGTCATTGAAGTATTTGTTAAAAGTTTTCTTTTTAAGCAAACAATCAAAAAAAAAAGAATTAAAATTTTAAATTTACATAACACTATGTATTGTATATAGCTATTTTAGAAGAAAATTGTTTGTTTAAAATGAAATAATATAATTATTTGATAAATTTATCAAACACGTACTAAAAAGAATTTGATTATAATAATGTTTCCATGTTGAAATGTAAGAATTATTAATAAGCTTAGCATTTGCCTTATTTAATTAAATGTAATATGAATAAGCCCTTAATAGTTTAAATGAAATAAAAATAGATAAAATAAACCATGTCGAAGCTTCAAAATTTAAAGGTATTTATATAATAATATATTTAGATATATGCGAATAGGCATAAAAAAGTATAAAGGATTAAAAAGAAAAATCTAATATTTCTTTTTAATAAGAAATTTTACAAAGTTCTATATCACATAGTTCTTAGATCAAACAAGGAAAAAAAAATTCTGAAATAGAAATTTAAAATACCTAAACAAATTAAATTGGAACTATAGTAAATTTATTTAAATAAACTCTTTTTAAATTGGCTACCATTTTATTTGAGTAAGATGATGAAAAATGTGCCTTCCTTTAATAAAATAATTTATTTCTCTTAGAAATGAAAGGGAAGTATAAAATTTAATAAATTTTAGTAAAATCAGTATAGTTGATCATTAAAATGCTCACATAATAGTATATTTTTTTATTTTTCAATAGGAAAGCTAAGTTAATTTTTATAAAGTGAATAGAATTTCGCCAAATCAGGGCTGAAACAATTTTGTAGATAGTTATTAATACTTCTAATATACTACTTATAAAATTAATATTAATTAAATTCATATTAATTCATTCTATTCTTCTCCATAAAGGTTTATTAGAATACCATTATAAAGGTTGCTGAACATAATATAATAAGACATCATTTTTGTATTTAATATATTCAGCAATATTATTTGCTTCTGATTGTAATATGCATTTTGTTGCTTAAGAGGACAAAAACCATATCAGATATTATTAAAAAATTCTTTTTCGTTCTTATTCTTCTTTAGGTTCATCAGTTTAAATTATTAAATGATCTTTAAGTACTCTGAAGCCTGAAATGATTTCCAAATTTTATTAATAAAACTTTTGAAATTCAATTAATTTTTTATTGTTATTTCTAAACTTTTCTAATAAAAATTCCTATGCTTATTAATTATTTATTCCTTTTATCCCATGTCTTAAAATATTTCTGCATATATTTTTTTTATAATCTCTAATTGCAGCAGACTATTATTTGGCCTTTTTATGTATTTTCTTTTTCTTAATATATTTATCTAGTGAAGGAAGTTTAGATTTTAATTCCAAACTTAATTAAGGATTTAAGAAATATTGACTAATACTCAATTAAGGATATTAATCCTAGGATTATTATAAAGGTTATTATTATTAGTCTTCTAATTTAAAATCTTCATACGATTGTTAATTAAAAATTTTTAGGCAAAATTGATTTGGTCTTTTGTTTTGAATAAAATTAGCTGATTCTACAAATTCACTACTAGGATTTTTGAATGAGTATATGAATGAATTCATGATTTTATAATAAATATTAAACTCATAAATTAATATAATTATGTTATAATATTATTTTGTAATTTACCAAGTTAGATGATGGAATGATATTAATTTTATTAATTCAAATTTCAAAGGAATATAGAATTTCTTTTATAAAAAATTAATTTAACTTTCTTTAATAATTCTAAAAATTATAAATAAGCAAATGTTAATTATAAGCAAAAAGAAATATTGTTAAATTAAATAAATGTTATCAATCTCATTTTATTATTAATTTTTTATTTTATAATTTTATATAATTCTATGTAAATAAACTCTATAAAAAATTAAGCCTGGCAAATACTTAATAGGTTTAAACAGAAGATTAAATCTATATCTAAATAAAATTTTCGATTTTAATTGTTTTTAAAATTAATTACTAATAATATTTCATTTAAATTAGGTATTATTTTGTTGCCCATCGTATAAATTATTTTTAATTGAAAATGGATAATAAATTAAGAAGTTAAAAAGAAGCTTACTTATAGGAAGAAATTTTAGATAAAGGAATTGATCCTAATCACTTTCAAGAGTTTTGTGAGAAGATTAAGGGGGAAGGTATGGATTCAATATAAAAAAAGAAAGTGATATTGATAAATGGACTTTTGAAGATATTGTATAGTTAGTCAATTAATATAAAATTGAATTTTTTACAACCGATTTCGATTAACCAGTAGATGATATGATCATAGGATGGAATGCTTTTGATTAAGTCATTCCATAAATGGATATTAAAAGTGATCCCTAAATGTGGAACTTATTAGACTTAGATCATGTAGGATCATCTCCTGTAGTAGATTAATAGGAAGATTAAAAAAATGAATAACCATTTTAGTAAACTCAAAAACAAATTTAGTAAATTCATTAACAATAAACATCAGAAATTAATTAAAGAGTCTCAGAAATATTAGATATTCCCAATATTGGTAAGCCATTGTCGATATCACCAACTGCTTTAAAGCTTTAGGAAATATAACAATAAATGCCTAAAAAATAAGCACCTGAAATTTATTCATTTTCTCAATGCTCAAAATTATAATGTAAAAAATTAGGTTTTAATATATTTGCATAAGGTGTTCCTTCTATAAAAATAACTGGGTAACTCAATATTTTTTATTTAGTTTTGAAAAGAAAACAGGAGGGCTATTTAAAAGTGATTATGTTGTATATAGTGTTAAAACAGGTGATGAATATGTTGTTTAAAGAAGATATTCAGATTTTTAATGGTTATAATAAACACTTTATAAATTATTCCCAGGTGTAGGTATACCTAGTCTTTCAGAAAAAACAGCAAAGAAAAATGCAAAAAATACAGTTCAAAAAAGAACTATTATCCTAGAATTCTTTTTAAATGAATTAGCCAAAAGTGAACTTTTTAGAAATAGTAAATATTTTGTAGACTTTCTTCGTTTGAATGATACAGTTTAATTTAAATAACTAATAAAGTTTGGAGAAAAGTTAAGTAAACCAAATAAATTTGAAAGTCTTTTAAATATGACAGGAACTATTATATTTGTACCAGATATTAAATTGAATAATTTTGAAACATTTATATAATAAGAAGAACCAATTTATGCAAAAATAAAAAATCTATTTAAAGTAATAACTCATCATTTATCAGCAATTTCTAAAATTATTAAAGAGATTGAAGATTCTATTTAAAATTTAACAAATTTATGTCAGAAATATGAAGTTAATTAAGATTATGATCCTTTATAAGAAATGACTAAAAAATTAGAAGAATAAATAATAAAGAGTAGTTCAAATTAGTACAATAGAATGTATAATATGTTTCGTTATCAAACTCTGAATTTTACCTAAATAAAAAGTATTTTAAAATTAAGAAATGAATTATAATCTGAATTTTCTAATAGAAAAGATTTTAAATTAGAATAAATAAATGAAGTTTATAGTTCAAAAGAAAATACTAAATAAATTGATGAATTAGAATTTCCAGCTAAAGTATAATAATATGTCATAATTAGAGTTCAAAGCTTTTGGCTTATCAATTAGGTTATATAAATTGGAGAACTATAGAAGAAATTAAGACATTTTTAGAGCATCGTCAGATTGGATTTCAAACATTTTCATAAGAAGTATTAAATTGAATATTTGTAATAAATATAAAAAGAATTTATTATTTATATTTTCAATAGAATTCTAAAATCTATGAGTTCATCACCAAGAAGAATATTCAATTATTAGGTTAAACCAAAGTATTCAAATGAATAAAGTAAAGGCAATGAATTGAAACAAAAAAATTATAGAGGTTCATCAACAGAAAGTATCTAAAGAAAAAATGAGTATGAAGAATGATAAATAAAAGATTAGAGTAGAGTAAAAGACATATTCTCCAAAAACAACATATAAATAAAACTTTTAATTTAGTCCAAGTAGATAGAAAACAGAATAAGATTAAGTTCGATAAAAATAAATAGATCATGCTTCACCTTAAAGGATATAAAAGAATTTTGAGAAATTAAAAAGTGTTTCGATTTAGTAAGACTTCAAAGCTGGAAAACAGATAAATAAATCTTAATATTAACTGAATTAAGAATAGGTATAAATTAAAAACATAGAAACAATTTAAATGAATTCTTAACGTTCTTCAACTAAACCTTCAGGAACAAACTAAAGATAAATTCTAATTTAAAAATAACCTTAGAAAAGTTTAAATAATCAAGTTTAATAATAAAAAACTGAACAGAAAACTAGTCCTTAAAAAAGTTCTGAAAAAAAGAATGAGTCAATATCAAAAAAAGATGAAATAAAAAATTATAAAAAATAAAATGAAAATCCATCATTAACACCAAGGTTAGTTATCTAAAAGACATCCTTAACTCCTCCAAATCAAAAATAAATTTAAACATGCAGAGGAAAATCACAATCTAATCATTTAAATTCATAAACTCAAAAATTAAATGTCTTATTAGTAAAAAATAAAATTTTAATATAGTCTCATGTTATTAAACCAATGTTTAAAGATGCTAGATATTATATAACTTCAGTTATTCATTTTTTAAAAGAGTAATATTTTCCTAATACTGCCCCATATAAACTTTAATTTGGTCTTGAATTTTAGGATTAATAACATTATTTTAGAAAAAAGTTTTGTGATCATTTTTTTATAAATTTTACCAATGTGAAATTATGTTAAACTCTGCAATAGAAAACATAAATCATACCTATATAAATGGATCCACCAAAATAGCCTAAATTAAGCAAGAATCCTACTAAAACAATAATATTTGATCTTGATGAAACTTTAATACATTGTAATGATATTAATTTTGATCCAACCGATCATGAAGTTATTGTTTAAGTACCTAATGAGCAAGATCAAAAAGTATGAATTGAAATTATTTATAGGTTCGATTTAACATAAGACCCCATTGTGTTCCTATGTTGCAAACTTTATCTTAATTTTATGAGTTAATTCTATTTACTGCATCTTATAAAGAATATGCAGATAAAATCCTTGAATAAATAGATCCGAAAAATCATTTTTTTTCTTATAGACTTTATAGGGATAATTGTGTCACTTTAACCGATGGTCGATTAGTAAAAGATTTAAGAGTTTTAGGAGGTAGAAAAATGGATGTAAATAAATATTCAAGATATCATTTAGTCTATGGTATTAGTTGATAATTATGCATATTGCTATTTTTTTCAACCTGATAATGGAATTCCAATTATTCCATTTGAAGATAATAAGAAAGATAAAGAACTTATTTATCTTACAGATTATTTGATTAAATGTGAGAAACTTACAAATTGGCTTGAACACCATAAACATAATTTCAAGAATTTCATCCATTATCAGTGTGCAACATTTAATGAATGCTTAAGAAGAATTATTTGAATATTTATACATAAATTCAATTTTTATTTATTTATTTTTTTTCTAAATAGTATAATTGCATTCCTTCTTCTGTATTATTACATGAATATAAATATATTCTATTTAATTTGAATATTTTTTTGATCATTTAATTAACTAAATGAGGATCAAAAGCAAAAGATGATTTCAAATCAAACAAATGTTCTTATAAAATAAATTAATCATATGAATATTATGTTTAATTAATTTTCATTTTCCATATTGCATAGCTAAATTTTGTTGTCCAGGTGGAAAGTATTTAATTAGATCCTCCTTGTTTAGATCATCAAAGAATGGATGTTTCATTGCTTCCTTAACATATATTCTCTTAGCAGGATCAAGAGCTATCATTTTAGTAACTAAATCTAATCCATTCTAATATTTTATTATATAGTATACTTTTTCAAAATTTTTGAAAAATTACTCTGGAGATGTAGGTCTAAATCTAGGAAATGTTGGTTTAAAATCTGGAAGATCTGCTATATTTGGCCAATCTTATACAGTAGGAGTTCCATGATATTAAAAGATTTTAAAGATTTAATCAATTTCACTATCACCACAAAATAATCCATGCTTTTCAACCATTTCTGTAAGTATACATCCAACAGACCAGATATCAACTCCTAAAGAATATTACTTTTAAGATAATAGTATTTCTGGTGCTCTATACCAAAGAGTTTCTACTTCATGTGTTAGAGTTTTTATAGGCACTCCAAAAGCTCTTGCCAATCCAAAATCAGCCAATTTTATGATTCCTGTTGATTTATCAATCAAGATATTTTGAGGCTTAAGATCTCTATGTATTATACGTCTAGAATGACAATAATTCAGACCATTTAATATTTAGAATGTAAAATGCTATAATTGATTTGATTAATACTTTGATTTGGCTTAATGTTATATTGTGTTTGTTTTAATCAAGGAATTTCTTGAAATCCATCTCTACATATTCAAAAACTAAATAGAGTTTCTTTTCATTGGGTTAATAAATGACCTCTTTAAGACCAACTATATTTGGATGCGGCTATAGTTCTTTTAAAATAGAAATTTCTCTCATTGCTGTTGAAGGAACTCCTTCATCTTCATTTTCCAATTTGATTTTCTTCAATGCTACCAATTCTTTGGTTACTGAATCACGTGCTTTGTAAACAACCCCATAAGTTCCTAAACACAATTAATAATAAAAGTTACCTTCTCCAATCTTTTCTAATTTCTCATATCTCTCTAACTATCTATTGTTATTGCCCATTTTGTCTGCTCCTCTCAAATCATAATAGTTTTATGCTTAAATAGGGATGCATTCATACTTAACATAGCTTAAAATAAATTCAAAAATTAAAATATTAACTGTTATTTAAATCAATCCTAATAGAATGTAGGTCTCTAATCGTTTAAAAATAATTTTGCATAAAAATCATTTTCTGTTTGACTTGGCTCATCCTTAAGTAATTTTAATTTCCCCTAAACAATTCTTACTAATCCTTTATCATGAACTTATGGTTAAACAAAGAACTCATTATAGGCTTATTCCCTAAGTGGTCCCAATTAATCCAATAAACTTTCTAAGAGTCCTTCATTATTCAATTAATCTTAAAATTTATTGAAAATGGGTAACAATATTTTTTTATCTTATACAACATCAAATAATGCATTAAGGGCAGGAACAAAAGCAAATGTGTTACATTAAATGAATTTTAATATTAGGCTTGCAAACATTTATCTATCTTTATTCAAATATCTATAAGCAGGTATTTTTTATTATTCTCTAAATTATTGCAAATCAGGATTTAAGTTTAAAATTTAATTAGGATCAATCCATAATAAACTCCAAAACAGAAAAGCATATTTTCTTATGATACTTACTATTCTTAATTAACGTTATTCCTCTTCTGTAAGATTATTTATTTCTAATTATATATTTCTGTCACTATTCCAAAAATTCCATTCAAAATAATCTTTAAATTCTGGAATAGAAGGAGCCTCATTTTTAAAAATACATCCTAATTTTGAATATAAATGAGCAACCATGCATTCATAAATTAGTTGTCCTGTAATGCTTTTCACTAATATAGCTAGTAAACATACTTCTCATAATTTTAATTATTATGGCTAAAATTAATATTTTATAATCATGCCAAACTTATTGAGGAGGTATTAGTGATCCTGTTATGAAGGCATCAATATTGTCTTCAATAAATAGTTTAATTATTCCAATATTATCTATTTATTTATTCATAAATTCTGTATAAGATGTCTTAAATAAATTGATTAATAATTCAGTTGTCGAACATTATTTTCTTTGTATACTGTCTTTTTCAAATATGTCTAAATAACAATTACGTAGATAATTATTTTTCATATACTCTTTACCCAATTTTATATTGATTTTTTGAAAATATAAGTCTAAGTCAACTTAAGATGCCACATTAATAATTGATGGTTAAGATGCTATCAATTCTTAAATGTTTCTTTCTTCTTCCTCAATTTCCATTGGATCAAAAACTACTTAAAATAATGGTTTAAGAATTTTGCATGAATTGGCTCTAGTTAATTTATTGAAATTAAGAGGTTATTCAATTTCTCTTTACTATACTATTTATTTTTGCAGTCCGAATTAATTTTATGATTCTAAGAAAGCCAAATGATAAATAGGTGTCTCTTTGAAATCATCATGACAATATTGAACTGATTAAAAAGATAGGTTTTAAATCATTTTTTTAAATAAATCACACATTTATAGTCAACACTTTATTCTAAACTTTCTAATCTTCCAATTCTATAACCCCCTTATCCATGAAATAGCCATAAAGAGAATCTGAAATCTCCTTCTTCATTATCTACATCTGGATACTTAAGATCAATTTTACTCATAGGACTAAATCCTATACATCTATTTCTAACATAATACCAATACACTTCCCCATTCCTACTTTTTCTTGCTAAATTTAAATTTTAAGTTTCTGTATAAAATTCATAAGCATAATCAGTAGCACACAATATAAATTAATCAGGTTCTTATATACTTACTCCACCAATACAAATTTAAGATTAAGAATTACATTTAAGTTTTATTAATTCTATATGAGTTTAAGTAAAAGGTTTATTAAAGAATTCATCATAAATTTTAACAAATCCTCTCATTTCTAAACTCTTTAATTTTACTTATTTTTAAATACAGAACTGAGTCTAACCACCTATTTAACTATATTAATCAAAATCTAATTTCTAATTTGATTAAGTATCACTTTTATCATTTCCAAAGATTCTCTTACTTTAAACTATCTAACTAAGTGGACGTTCAATCAAATTTGTGAGATTTTAAATTTAATACAAAACCTCTTATACTTATTCTGTAAAACTTTAATGAATTATATTGGCTTTTGATACCAATGTAATATCTCTACAAAATAATGCTGCATCAAATACTAATCTACTGGCTAAGCTTTAAAATTTATCAGATGGTTCATAATCAATTGGTTTAAAATCAGGAATTCCTTCTTTATAAAATATGACATCACTGATATCTTTTGCTAATTATTCAAAATCTTTTTCATTCAAATTTTATTAATCTATATATTTACGCTTTAAAATACAAACTTTACTCTCTTATATTTACTAATTTATAAATTTTTATATCTATTCTTACAAAAACTTGATCTTATTTAAAATTGCAGCAATACTAATTTGAATACAATCAGTTAAATCTTTATTTTTTTAATTGTATTATTAAAGTTCTCTACTCCATTCATTTTTTATAAGAGTGTCTAAACTAGATAGATTAATTGATTTATGTCCAAAATGCTATTCTCCTAAACATAAGCCACATAAAGACTTTTTTGAAATTTGACATTTTTAATCAATACACAAATGAATAATCTTTTGATCCACTTCTTTATGTTCTGGAATTGAGCATAATACAGAAGTTGCTTTTTTAAGCAGATTCATGATTAAATTTAATTTTTAAGTGTATTAATAAAAGAAAATTTATTTAAATGGAATTTATTCATTATAATAGTGAGAATCACTTTAATGATTATTTAAATCAAAGTAAGATTATAACAATAGTATATATTTGTATAAATTATCAGAATGTAATGTCTAAATCATTAGAAATAGATATTATAAAATATTAAATATAAATTATAATAAAAAATGAATTATAAACCGAACCTGAAGATGGATAGTACTTCTGGCTCGTTTAAAAAATAAGAGTAGACATCGTCTCTCGAAAATACTCAAAAATTAGAATATAATGGAATCAATATAAAACCTAATTTTGCTTGTAAACCTGTTTTTAACATTCGCAACAGTTCTCCTTAACCTTAAGAATAAGAACCATAGTTAACAAATACAAAAGATGATTTCTTTAAAACAGGATCATTTTAAGAAAAAATCCCACTTAAGGATAGAATCCAACGATCAGATGAAAAGAAAAATACTGCTCCAGTTTCCAAAGGACTTTATCTACCTGGTTAAGAGGAGCTGTTTAGAAAATAAATATAAGTAGAGAAGAAAGAAATACAATAACCTTAAGAAAAAACAGAGATCTAATCTGGAAAGACAATTTAAGTAGAATAATATATGCCATCTATTGGATAATAATCTAATAAAAGAGAGGCTGCCTTATTAGGTTCTAAAAATCCGATAGAAAATAAAATAGCAGTAGCAAACCAAGAAAGAGTATTATAATAGCTTGGTATTATATGTGATAATACATATAGAGGAAGCAGAACCAATTGAGGAACTAGAATTAATATTATGTCCTGAGGGATGTGGTAGATAGTTTAAATAAGATGCTTTGGAGAAACATGTAAAGGTGTGTAGACAAGTTTTCTAATAGAAAAGATAAGAATTTAATTCAAAATAAGCAAGAGTTGTTACAAATGATTAATAAAAACTATAGCGTTAAGGATAAATTAAAGAAAAATAATTATAAAAGAAATAAGGTAAAGCTCCTTTAGATCCTAATTGGAAAAAATAATCAGAAGAATTACGAAATTTAATAAAAGAATCAAAGCAATAATAATGATTATTTTATGATTAATAATACAATCAAGTTCCTTAATTATTTATCATAGATAATAACTTCTCTAAATAATTTCATAATAGTTGTATTTATTAAGAAAAATAAAATATTAATAATAATATTTGTCCTTTACTTTTTTTACTTAAAAGACTTGTAAAAATACTTAATGGAAAATAGTATATAAATTTTAATAATAAAATAAAAAATAAGATAGAATTGATAATTAATTATTATAAAAATTTAAATAGATTAAGAATGATATTTCTTAAACAAAATTCTAAATATAAATTAGTGTAAAATTTTATGATATCATTTCTTTTTTGTGGCCATACTCATTAATTTTTCTTCCATATCCTTTTATCTTGATACTAATTTCTCTTCTAATTCTTATTTTGCCAAATCAAGTTTTTTTTGTATTGCTTCCATAATTATTGGGTCCAATAATTCCTCATCAGTTGGTTCTGGTGGAGCTTATTAATCTTCTTAGTCAACTGTTTCAATTTATCCATCATCTTCAGCCTTTTGTTCAAATGGTCGATAAATCAAAGCTTCATCTAAAGGCAATGGTTACAAAGGCATGTCCATCTATAAGTCCATATGAAGTTCCAAAGGTCTTTAATTTGATATAAATGCCTAATTAATCAAATCTAAATGATTTAAATAAATTTAGAAATGATCTTTAATAGGTGATATATGCATAGATCGAAAATAACCTACTTCTGCATGTATTTTCAATAAATTATTAAATAATTCTGCATCTGTAACTACATTCTTTTGTTATAGAGTATTATTATATCTCATTTCCTGACTAAACTTATTGTTATTATTTGTGAATGATAAAAATAATATGTTTACCAATACTTATACACATTCATCATTCAAACTTTTTAATGATTTTGCAAATATTAGATCATTTATCAATACATCAGCTGCTATCTAAATATCTATATCTCGCAATTGATCTTTGCAGTTATAAATTTCAGCTATCTTATAATTTATAATATGCTTATACTTTACGCAAATATTCCATTGTAGCCTTATGTGGTTCTGGGTGTGGATATACATACTCAATATAGTATTTTGTGATTGGCATTGGCAAACTGATGTTAAAAGATATTCAATTACTTAGTATTATTGAGTTTATTAATTTTATATTTCTCTAATTCTTTTCTCTATCTTTCCTCTTCTTCTTCTCTCAATCTTTGCTCTTCTGCTAATCTAGCTGCTTCTTCTTCTTTTTATTTTTGAGTTTTAGGGGGCATTTTCAATAATTTATTAATATACAGAAATCTTCAATAAGAATTTCATATTTTAAATGAATAGGGGATTGTATTATGATATTATTGTTTATTTAGGATTTAGAATTTTATATTTAGAAGAAATTGAATTATATAAAGAGAGTGTAACTATCTTCAAGCTTGTGAGATTTAACCAACAGTCTATTATAATTATCAATTAAAAATGAAATTAAATAAACCTTCATATATGATTCAACATTTTCAAAGAGTGATTGGTTTTCTTATTCTTTTCAAGAATTGATTTTTTTAGAATAAGATCTTATAATCTGTTTCTGTTTCCTTCAAAACATTACCATAAGAAGACAGGGCTTTTGAAGTTATAACATCAATGATTTAATTGTTCGACCTTTCATATTTTATTTGTTTTATCATAGGATTGGTATTCATTTTAAGACCCAAGTTTTTCAAGTACCTAATAATACTTTTTTCCACTTTATGTGACTCCTTTCCTTGATACTCATTTATTGTAATTTCAATAGAGTTATCAGAAAACTCATCATAATCATCCATTCAAATTATTAATGAATTATTTGATCGGAATCATAATCATTTAAGAATTAATTTTTTTCTTTGAAAATTCTTGATTAAATCATCTTTAATTTTAAATTATATTACTATATTATACTATATCTTATATACCTCAAACTTCAGTTATGCTCAAAAATCAATTATTATTTAATATTTTATTTAAGGATTTTTGGATAAAACAGAATGAATTAAGTAAAATTATAGAAAATAGAATATTAATTAATACTTACCAATATAAATTCATATTATTTATTGACTTCATTATATTATAATTTAAATTATACAAAAGTTTAAATTGTAAAAATGCTAATATAAAGTTATAGTAATTACTTTGGATCATTATTAAATGGAATAATGAATCATTTGTACATGGAAGTTTCATTAATATACTTTCATTTTTAAGGATATTTATTTTAGTTAACAAAATAATTGTTATATGATATATATAATTTATTCCTAATTCATTGAATTTATTTAAAATTCTTTAAAAAGTTAATGATTATTTAGATTATGATTATTTATACTTATTCATATTTATATTACTTGATTTTATAAAATAAAATGTATTATTTTTACTTCATCTTTTAAGTAATTTTAGGTAATTTAATCAAATTACTAATTCACAGAATCAAGAATTAACCAATAACATATAGATTATTAATACAGCATAGAAATCATAAATTTCTTATAAATATGCTTTTATTTACAAATAATGAAAATTCTATAACACCATATAATTAACAATGTTATAGTGCTACTTGTATATTCTCATTCTAGTTATAGAAATTTCAGCATTTTGACAGGTTTCCACACTCTTAGAATATTATTAGAGTTATTACTTAATAGAATAACAAATTTATTATTAACATAGTTTACAATGTCTTTTTATATTAAAAAATCTTTATTTATATATCTCTATCTAATAATCTTAATTAGTTAAACTTTATACGAATTATTTCAGTTATAATCTTAAAACTGTATAAATTATTAAATATCATTAATTGATAGCAAAACCTAGATTCGAAAATGTTAGATTAATTTAATTTTTATAGTTTAACATTAATAAATGTATGTTAATAATTAATATTTTGCTTTGAAAATGGCTATAAATGTTATAAATTGAAATTTGAAATATCTTTATATTCAAAATACAAGTAAAGAAAATATTTTATAGTTTCTTTATAATTCATTTAAAATTATTAAACTTAGTTTATATTATAGAATTTATTATTAGAATTCTTGATATTATTGCTTTTACATTAATGATCGAATTTAAAAATTAAAATGCAACCCTCTAATTAAAAATTCATCCAAAATATAAACTTCTATTTATTGAGTTATCTTTATCTTGATTATTTAATCTTATTAAATCCTAGATTATAAATAATATAATATTTATGTTAATTCTCTTTTTATTTTATTTTAAAATCATTATTTAAATACAATTTATTCTAATTTATTTATCTATTTTCAGCAATATAAGTTTTAGATAAGAAAGATCCATTTCATTAATATGATAATCCTTATGTTCATGATGATAATCCTTTTATAATTGGAAGTAATAATTAGAATTTGAACCTGTAAGCATTTATATCGTAGTTTATAATTATTTTAATTAATAATATTTTTCATTGTCACATATAATTTAAAATAATAATATAGCAATGTTAAATCAAGAATATGAATTAGTTAATGTTTCCATTTTTCTTTCTTCTTTATCTAACATTATTAAACTTTAGTTGAAACGAGGTTTATCTGTTTTAGTAAATCTACCTTATTCTCTTTATCGAAATTCAGCTAGATTCTTTCTGACAGTGTATCTATACTAAATAAAACAAAATAATTACTTAACTTATTTCCATTATCTATTTTTCTTTTTTTCTAAATAAGCAGCTACTTTTGCCGCTCTTTCTTCTTTACTTAATTTCTACCCTGGATATAATAATTTCTATTCAATGAGATAGTCATCAATTGATCGTTTCTATCTTTCTTCTTCAACTCTTATTTCTGTTTTGAGAACTTACTAAGCCTCAGCCATTAATTTTTCATAATTGGCAGGCATTCCAAAAGGAATGAAATGGAATTTTTATTAGGTTTGTGTTAAATTGTTATGTATTTGTTATAAATCATTTAAAGGTTTAGTTAAGATATCTGAAACATCTAATTCTTCTCCCAATTTGAGATACTTTTGAATCCCCATCATTAATTATGGTTAAGGAAGTGTTCTTTCTGGTTATTGAACTTAAGTGATTGCAATCTTAACATAAGGTTAAAAAGAACTTGACGGATTTCCACCACTTAAAGTTAACCTATTAAAGCTTTCATTTAATTTCTCTCCAGTTGATTCACTTCCTTCACTTCCAATACTTAGTTTCCTTCTCTTGTTGATTACTTCATTATTGGTATTAGTATTGTATAACTTGAAACCTAAACTCATTTAATTTAATTTATTTAAGGCTGTATTCACCCTAATATTTTATTATTATCAAAATTATATAATCATATTATTATAAATCTATTTAACACATTAAATTCTAATCTATCTTCATTAATCAATAATTTGCACTCAAATATAGACTTTATCTCTAATATGAATTCATTTAATTGCTTAAAATCTAGGTTTGTATTTTCAATATTTCCTATTAAAATAATTTCTTATTAATTTCATTACATAATTATATTAATTATTAATAAGAAATTTAACAAAATTTAGATAATTCTCAAAGGAACATAAAATAATGTCATTCAATTTATTTTTAATAGAGATTTTAATTTATTATATAAGATAAAAATATAACTAATTAAATTTTTATTCTATGGATTTTTTAGTGATTATATAATCATTATCTTTTTTTAATCCATTTTATTAATTATGGGATTATTTCTAGTATTTCTTATTCTGCAATACAATCATGCCACATATTTTCATAATAAATAAGCTCTTTATCAGTAGAAGTACTCAATTTCATAAGTTCATGACCTACATCAGGATCAACTATTTAATCCATTCCTCCTGAAATAATTAAGAAGGGTTTTTTATAATTTTTAAATGTATTAGGAGCATCTCTCATCATTTTAAGTAATACTCTGGCTGTTCCAGGTAATGTTGAATTCCAATTTATATAAGGATCCTTCAAATTGTCTTCCAAAACCTGTGGGTTCTTAGAAGCATTAGGATATGAAGCTGGAAATGGTGACCATGTTGGACTTAAAAGGCCTAAGATCAATGCAATTTTTTTTAGATAAGGTCTATTATAATAGTTGTCCATCAATGCTGGTGTAATTAAAATAGTTCCATCTACAAGATCATTCATTCCTAAAAGGTAGGATGTTAATCCACCTAATGATTATCCTAAAGCAAACAATTGTACTCCTGGATACAATTGTTTAATTAATTAAATAAATCTCGTACAATCTTCTATATGTTGTTCTTTTGATTCTAGCCAACCTCTAAGACCTTCACTCTTACCAAATCCTCTAAAATCAAAGCCTACACAAACACTATTGGCTTCTTTACTCAATGCTTATGCTATATGAGCATACAATCCAAGATGTTCATTTAATCCATGAAAGAATAAAGTTACAGATTATGGAGTTTAATTTGATTTTGTGAAGCATCTGTAGGTGTGTAGCTTAATATTTGTATTTCTTTGAAGACAAGTAAATTATATAACACCTTCTTCATCCCATTTACTATTTCCCAAAGGACAAGGCATTCGATATTTCTCTTCTGGGACAGCCTTTTATATACTTTCATTCTTTATATCTTTTTAAGATTTCTTAAACCAATACATATATATATATATATTTTAATAATATAAATGTTGTTTCAATACATACTAATTTAGATTTAAATTAAATAAATATCATTATTTAGAATTCAAGGCTATCGTAAATTTTTTGTAATAAGATCAATTTATAGAGGATCAATCATAAGACTATTGGGAAGTAAAAATGGATTATTCATGAGTTCAAAGGGATATTTTGGTATCATTTTTAATATCATCTATTTTTATGGAGGAATTTCAATAGGTTAAGTAAGTTGGGGTTAATTTAATTGGTCTTTATTTACTTAATGAATAAGATTAGCAAATTATATCCCATTCAATTGGATATCATCTATTTGATCATCAATTTATTATTAGCAAATTCTTAGTTCTTTTTGTTTTAGTTTAATTTATTTAATGAGACTAAGTTAATTAATACTGAATACAAAGAGAAATTTTTCTTATGATCTATCACTCTCCTGACAATAGCATATAAATTTAAAAACACTTTATCATCACATATTCCTGTAGCATCTCTAAGATTTTTCATGTAATCAGTCAATTCCTCTTCATCATGCATTGTATCTATAATGAGTTATAATAGAAAAGATTACAATTCTTTGAGAAATAACTTTGACCAAATAACAATGTACCATAGTTTCCATCTAAGAGCAACCTTGCAATATTTTAGAAACAATATTTTATGTATTATTTACGCTTAATTCCTGTAGCTTTGTATTTAAGCTTGTATGATTCTGTAAGCAATTATTACAATTCATTAAATTCTTATTCCTTTATCTTGAGTTACTCAAACAATTAAGTCTATTCAACAATCATATCATGTATGCTTGAATTCTATTCTAAAACAGAATGAATAGTCTAAAAAGTTGATTCTGTTGAATTTCTTAGTTGTCCAATTGCCTAATTTAAGTCTTCAACCTTCTTTTCTAAAAGGTTTATATATAACTTTTTTCTTTATCTGGAATTTCTTGCACTTTCTCTGTTTCTTATCATCTTTTGATCTTCATTCTCCAACTGCTTACTGGATGAACTTGGCTCCTTTTATATTTTTTTGACAATCTTTTCATTCTCCCCTTCAACACTAAGTAAAGAATGTATTTTTTTGATATAAGTGTTCTTCACATGTCCTTTAATGTTCTATAATCCAAGTGCATCATCTTTTATTGATGCCTGAGAATCAATCTAAACCATTGATCTTTCCTCTAGTTTAACATCTTGTTTTGATAAACTATAAGGTAGAAAAGATGGCATTAGAAATCTCCCCCTCCCTTAATCTTCATCAAACTGTTCGGGTAGATGGTATTCTTGATATTCATTTAACTTTTGCATCACTGTTTATGATAATAATAATTGATTAATGACGTCTGAAAAGACATATATAGTATAATTGTTATAAAATTAAGTATTTTTTACATAAGAACATTTAAATATTATTATTTTCTATACTTATGAATTATCATACTCTTTATCTACATTTATTGTATACAAATACAAGTGAAAGAATATATAAATTTAATTTAAGAACAAATAAATACTAATAAAATTTTTAACAAATCATATACATTTTCTATTAAGATTTACAATTATCCACTTAAATTTAATCAGAATATATCTGTTTTTTAAATTAAATATAATTTTAGAGTTTATTCTACTCTATTTTTCAAATCTGGTATGATGATAAATAATCTCAAATACTCTGTAGTTTTTGTCATCCTTTTAAAAAGTACTCTAATACAAGAATATAATGCATCTAATCACTAATATGACATCTTAATAAAAGAAAACAAAAAGAATAGGATAGATTAAATAATTAAATAATTTAGTATGATTATTATTATGATTAACTCTAATATTAACATTAATCCTAAACCCTCAATCATTAAGTATAGAAGATAAATGATTAAAAACTAGAAATTATATATATTAATTTTATAATGGAAAAGTTGCATCATAAATTTTGATTGTTTAAATAGTTATAATTGGTGAAATAGGTTTTTAGATTTTTTTAATATTGAAGTCTTTATAAATATAAATTGAATTTGCTTTTATTTCCATAAACTTAATCTCATTTATTACATGATATGATATTTCATTTATTTTTATATTTATTGAAATATAATTAATACATTTATTTTAGTAAATATAAAATCAAAAAACTTAACATGCACAACTTTCTTAAGTTCTTTCAACTTAGTTGTTCTTTTTATTTGTACTTAAAGTTTTCGATTTAGCTGAATAGTTTTAACTTGCCATAATTTGGAAATGCAGTTAAGATGATTAAGGATCAATTAATGTTTTATATTATTCTTAGAAATATCTTAATACTTAAATAGTGTCATCTATTCCTATCATCCATTTCTAACCAGAAATATATGATAAATTAGCATTGCACATTTATTCTGATTGGAAAATTTTTTCAACATTTTCATTTAAGGATCTAATTTCTGAAAGAGCACTTGACATTTACAATGCAGCTATTTATATTTCTACTTCCAACTATTAATCATTTTTTGTTTTATTAGCAAAAACTTTTAATATCTATCCAATTTTTTAATCAGAAAATGATGTTATTCCTAAACTCAAATTAATTTCATTTATAACATTTTCTGTTATCTTAATAGGAATATACTCAATAAAAATTTATGTACTATTGCTAAGTTCTTCATTAAATTAAGATATGCTTTTTTTATTTTTAGATGAAATAATGGATTTTTTTGAATCTAATGATTTTGAAATTGAAAATGATTTTGTTATTTATATTTTTTTACTTGTTTTTCTTAATTTATCTCTTATTAATCTTAGATGTGCATCTGAGGCAGTATTATTAAGAATCTAAGATGAAAATGTGTTCTACATCTAAAATTTCTAATATTTTTATCTTTTGTTTTCAAAAAACATACGATCTAATTCTACTGGGAGCAAAGGTTTTTGAGATTTATTTACGTCATTTATACATTCTTATAATTTCTTATTTCCACTAAATGAATACATTTTTTAAGCAATCTTAATATAATTACTTAATCTCCAATATAATGATTAAAAGTAAATCCGATTTTCAAGTTAAAGAAGTTTATGCTTTATAATTGATTCATCAGTATTTAAAGATTCCTAAACTATCTTTTCAATTTTCTATTTATCTTAATAAGAAAATAAGGAACTTGTTTTCTCAAATTCTAAATCATAATTCCAAAGATTTCGATATTCCATATCTAATCTAGTTTTAAATTCTTTAAATTTTTAATCAAATAAGTTTTCATTTGAGGATAGAATGAATTGAAGTTCAGTTTTTGCTTCTTATAATGAATTTTCTATCTCCTCTATTATTTATAATTCTTGCCATTAAGGTTAAACATTTTTAATAATTTCTCTTATTTAATTGTATTTTTCATGATTATTAGTTAATCTATATAATTTAATTAAATTAAAGATAATCACAGGGTCATTTTTCGATAATTTTAATCCTTAATTTAAATTTTCAATAGCCTCATTTATTTTATTAATTTTACTCAATGAAACAGCTAAAACTATTGAAATACCTTACCTTTATTATTAAACCCATTAATCAAAAGTGGATTGAGCTTTAAAGCTTTATTGTAATTTTCTATTGACTCTTCATATTTTGATAATTTAAATAGAGTGAATCCTAATCTATTATGAAAGGAAATTACCTTTACTATAATAAGCTATATGACAATCTGGTTGCAATGATATTGCTAAATCATATATTTAAATACAATCTTCATATCTACAAAGTTCTAAACATAAAATTCCTTTATTAATTAAAGTTTCATATTTTATTTAGTATTATAATGAAATATCAAAATTTCTGACCGCATCTTCTTTTTTATTCATTTCATTTAATATTAACCCTTAAAATTTACTACATTATGATACCTATATTGTAGTAAACAAAATGTGACTAGGTTTTTAATTTAACACACTCTTCATAATTCTTCAAAGCCTGATCAAGATCTTTCTATAATCGATATATATCTCCTATTTAGATTATTTAGAAAGATTACCTCTTAAATAATACGCATCTTCATATTATGGATCAATATTGATAGCTTAATTTACGTATTGCATTGCCTCTTCTAATCTAGATAACTATAGAAGTATTTAACCTTATGAATATTTCAAAATAAATTACTTTATTTGTAAAATTGTTTAGCACTTTCTTTTTCTGAAATGTATTCTTTTGGATTTATTAAGCCTCATAATTAAAATAGTAATGGTACCATCAACAAAAAAATATATGGAGGAGTTACTTTTTGATGTCAACATTATAAATAAAAATAAATACAATATATTGATCATATTCCATTTAAATAATCATAGTTTTGTAACTGCAGTATGAATTAATTAATTTATTTTATAATCAGGAAAAAATAGATAAATGAAATCTAAATTAATTTACAAGAAATTCAGCTAAAATTCTAAGCACTCAAATAAATATCTGTATTTTGTATTTTTAAGTTTCAAATTTTTCTTAATAAATTAATATTTCTTTGAACTATTGCTTAATTAAAATTAATATATAATTCAATAATTAAAATTAATTTATAAGTTTTTTTCTTTTAATCATAATCTTTTATTTTTTAAATTATAGAAATGTATAATTTATACAGTATTAAATAGATAGATAATTTGATATAAATTAAGATAATATCAAAAATCATGAATCTAATTTTTAATTTAATTTTTTTGAATTATACTATCATAGTACATTGAAATGTATCAAAATCTACAAACTAGTTATTCTATATTCTTATAAATGATTTTTTTATTTATTTGTATTAAATACTTTCCTATAATGAAACATTGAATAATTTGATTTTAATCTTAATATAAGTAGTGGATAAAAATAATTTATAATTTGAATGCTAAATAGATCTCTCTATTCATTTAAATTATCTTTAGTTATTTATTTTGAATAAATTTTTATATTCAAACTTATGTTTGTTAAAGAATTTTTATTCATTTTGACTTTTAAACTTAAAAATTATTAAAGTAATAAGGATTTCCCTATTTTAATCCTTATTAAGTTCTTTTTGATATAATTTTATGTTTTACATTGCCACTTCTGATACGTAATTTAATATGAATTAAAATCTAATTTAAATTAAAAATTCTATTGCATTATTTACAAAAAGAAAAATTAATAAATATATTATACTATTTGTTAGAATTCACTTCCATTTTTATTCTGTTATCATCTCTGAGATGATTCAGAATTAATTTCTGAAAAATTTCGTAAAATTTAATTTCTCTATTAAAGGGAGTTTTTATTTGTAATTAATTAACTGGATCGTTTTCAGGATTAATCATTAATATCATTAATTTGAAAGTTCATTAATTATTTATTAAATTTGAAATTAACCGTCAATTATGTCTAAAAAGGTTAAACAATTAGCAGAAGTAATTGCTTTACAAGAATAAACAATTGGAAAACTTTAAAAAATAATAGAAAACAAAAAATCTAAATAAATTGAAAGTAGAAAGAATCAAAGCATTAAATTAGATTAAAAATATTTAGTTGGGTATTTCAACTGAATTTATTGTCAGTACAAATGCAAAACCTCCTAGACTTGATTTTAATGAAACTAATAAGTCCTATAGATGCCGTCCTTCAATCTCTTAGACACATAATTAATTGAGTTATATTTCTTCAGATTATCTTCACGATATTTAATCACTACGTAGTAAAATTGAGGGACTTTAAAAGGAAAAATAAGATAGATCTCTATTCTTTCTAGATAAAGAAAATTAAGATAATAATAATTAATCAAAAATAGAGATTCTTGAAAAATAAATAAAAGATAGAGAATCTACTATAAATGTATTATAAGAACAAGTTGTTTAGGAAAAATAAATAAGATAATAAGTATATATTTCATTATACAGCCTTTATAGACTCAATTAGAATTAAAATAGTAAAGAACACTTTGGAATAAAATGTATTCAGAATTATCAAATGAAATAAAAACTTTAAAGACAGAGCTAAGAGCATTCTCTTCTTAACCTAAAAGAAGATCAAATTAACTATTTTTTTCATGATATATTTAATAATCAATAAATCATCAATATAAATAAATAATGAGTTCAAAAGGGACTAAAAAACTTAAAGAATCTTTTTTAGTATTTATATTTAAATGAAAATAAAATTCAATTTTAATTTAAGATAATGAAATGATTTATTAATACTTAATATAGTCTTTCAAAGAATATAAAATCATTTCTATTTTCTTTTTAAAAATTCTTAAATATTCTATTTTACATTCTATTCAATTTTTATTTTTTAACAATAACTATTTTCTTTACTTAATTTATTTTATCTAAAAATTCAAAAATTATTTAAAGCTTTTTAAAATACATGACAATATATAAGCTAATTTAAAGTCTTTTTTTATTCAATGTATATAAAGTGATATTTATATAATTCAATTTGCTAAACTGAATAGCTGATGAATTAAAGATTTACTTAATATTTCAATTTATTTGATCAATTTACTTTAATAGAGAAGAAATAAAGTATATAATTAAAGAATTGATTTTAATATGTATTTATTATTGGTTATTCATAAATTTAGTGATTTGATTAATAATTTGTTTTATATCTTTTAGGAAATATTTATTAGATAAATTATTATTAAAACTTAAATAATGGACGCCACAGGTGATATACCTCCATGGAAATTTATATATTTAGAAGTTTCAATGCTACTCCCTTCAATTGTAACATGTGTACTCTTCTGGAAATATGGATATCCTATGATAGCATTATTAACGATTTTACTATTCTGCTATCTTATAGTACCAGGATTGTTATTATAGTAATTCATTATAATTACCAATTAGTCTTGATAAAGTTTCTACTCATGTTACAAGATTATCATCAAGTTTTGCTAATATTGCCTTGGAATAAAGTGAATAACTAAAAAAAGGTATGATTTGGTTTGCTGCTTGTTTAACAATCTCCTTTTTAGCATTCTTTATTTCACTCAGTTACATTCCTTTTTGGTCTTTTCATACAATAAATTTCTTCTACATGGCAAATACTGAAATTATTGTGGTAGAGAATATAAATATAGTTAGATCTCAGTATTGATGCTTTTGTTAGATCCATTTTTAGAAGAATTCTTTTGGAGAGTCTTCCTACAGAGTGGTTTAGCTGGTGGATTAACATACTCAAATCCAAAAGAATGGATAATCTGGATAGTTGCCATCCATTATGGATTACTTTATGTCTTCATTTTTGCAGTTGTTACATCGTAATTTCAATTTATATTTACTTAGCAAATTCTACTATGCAATCTTCTGTGCTATACCGTTCGTAATTTTCAGTAGAAAATTTGCATTTATTCGTGACTCTGGTGTTTTAACAGCTATTTTAGGACATACTGGATTTAATCTTGGATTTGTAATCGTATTAAATTTATGGTATTGGAATAATTGGGAAGTTCATGGATGGAAACCATATGACTTTTGAAATATAATAAAAAGTTCATACAAAAAGATAATCAAATGTTGATATTACAAAATTTAAACTATAGAAATTCTTTTTCTTTTTCTTCCATTTATTTATAATTTATATGACTATCATTTATACTTTGGACAGTAGAATTAGCTTAAGATTTAAGAATGTTAAATATTTTAATAACTATGAATAAAATATATTCAAATCATAATTTTATTATATTTTATATGATAATCATAAACAAATGGTTTAAAGAATTTTGGTAATATAATCATAATTAAAAAATGAAAAGTAAGGTAATCATATAAGGAACATAATATGGAATTATTTATAAATTTAATTAAATTATTATCCCATTTAAGAAACTATGAAAATACACTAAGTATTTTTTCTGATTTTGATAATTTTCAATTTATCTTTTAATGATATTATTTTTAATTATAAATAAATGCTTTCTAACAATTGAGTAATATATCTCTATATTTAAAATAGATTAAGTTTTATTGAAATACAATTTATAAATTTTTATAATTAATAACAATTCATTTTCATTTCATAATTACTCTGATTAATTGATAAGATCTATAATTTATTTAAATTCACTATTTGGGTCAGCCAGTAATTTCTGTGGATGATCAAATTCAGAAATCTTTCCATCATTTAATACTAATATTTTATCTGAATTCATAATTGTTGTAACTTTATGGGCAATAGTCAACATTGCAGCATTCTTAAAACATTTTTCGAAAATCTAAGAATTTTATTTCTTTAATATAATACATCTTTCACATGTTCTTCTGTATTTTAATCTATATTAGCAGTTGCTTCATCAACTAATATTATTTATTTATCTTCTAGAACACATCTTGTAATGTTTAGTAATTGTTTCTCTCCTTATGATAAATTATTTCCTGATAGAGCAATTTCACTTTATAATCCATATTTTTTGAAACTTTGCATTTCAAATAATCTACATTATGTAGCTACTTCTAAAATTTTAGCTTCACTAAATTGATTCAAAGGGTCTAAATTTTCTCTTAATGTTCCCATAAATATTAAAGGATCTTAAGGTATAATTGAAAACTTTTATCTCAATTAATTAAGAGAGTATGAATTAATATTTTGATCTTCAATTTCAATTTATCCTTCAATTTATTCCAAAATTGCAGTCAATGCTAAAATGATAGAACTTTTCCCTGCTCCAGTTCTTCCAACTACACCAATCTTATCTTTAAATTAATTAATTACCTTTTCTCCTTTATGCAATTATAGAGAAATATGTTATAGAACACTTTTTGAATTAGATCGATATTAAAATGTACAATTATCAAGTTTTAAAACTACATCAGTTTTAACCATTTTATCTTTATCTTAATTATCTTGTTCAGATGGAGTTATTAATGGATGATTCTTTTCCTCTAATTCTATTTTACTAAAAATTAATGATATTATTTACTTTGCTAAATGCAAACATCTTTCAAAACTGATAAAATACATCTATATGTTTCCATAAGATATTGAAGAATTTAAAAGTAAAGTCGAAACAGTTTACATCTATTGCAACACAAGGTTTGTCATTTTTTAAGTCTTTCCTGGATATAGAAACTACATTATACTAATAAATTTACACAAATTATAAATAACAATGCTTAAAAACAATTTGTTATTGAACCTGCCAAAGATTGATACCAATATTAAAATCCATACAAATTAATTTGATTTCCTAAATCAATATCTACATTTTTTTATTATAAGGCTATGACTTTATCAATAGGTAAACAACTTCTAACATAAGTAACTCCTCTTACAATTTATTAAAAAAAAGAAAAAACTGGGCTTTTAGATACAGCCTCTATTCTTGTAATTTCTCTCAAACATCTATAATAAATGATAGTCAAATATAATAGAATAATGAAAAATAGAATTAATAAAGGTAATGCTGCTATATTCAAATAAAGAAAACATGCAAATAATGGTAATAACAAAGAAGTACATTAGTATGTTAAATTTTAAATTTCATTCGGAAACAATAAATCAATACTATAAATATCCTTACTTAATCTATTCATTAATCTTCCTATAAGTATAGTATTATAAAATTTAGTGTAAGAAGCATTTAATAAACTATTCATAACATTATCATGAATAAGTTTTGAAGTACTCAATCCTTTTATTAAATAATAGCTTTTCATTAATACCATAGCAACAATAATTGGTGCTTATATAAATGGATAGTAAGTTTGTGCTAATATTTTATACTCCTCATCTGTTATATCATCCTATGCCATAATGAAGTTACCAAATAACTAGCAAGCAAGAACAATAACAAAATAAAGTAATGCACAAAGGATTGCACAATATCTTCCTATAAAACTGAAGATTTATGATTGAACTGCTTATGAAACTTATCCTTTTTCTTAATCTTCCTTTTAAATCAAACTTGATTTTAAATCTTGGTTCTCTGTTAATTCTGGAGTGTAATGCTTTTCTTCAAATTATATATCAATTATTTCTTTTTAAGATAATAATTTATTATTTTCAACACCAATAATCTAAGCAAATTTACCTTATTTAATGATTTTTCCACCTTCAACAATATAAATCATATCACACTCCTAAAGATTTGATAATGAATTAGTAAATATTATACGAGTTTTGTTTTTTAAATAACCTTAAATACATTATTAATTTATTTGATATTTAACTTTAATGTCAAGTGCACTCATCGGATCATCAAATAAATATATATCTGCATCATTATAAACAGCTCTAGCTAAATTAATCCTCTTTTATTGCCCTCCAGATAGATTATCTCCTTTTTCACCTAATATAGTTTCATCTCCATTTTTAAAAGATGCAATATCTCTTTCCAATCCACAACATTTTATTACTTATTTATATTTCATGCTATCAAATTCATTCATAAAAGTAATATTCTTCTTTATAGTCCCACTAATAATCCAAGGATCTTAGGTTGCAACACTTATACGTCCATTTACTGTGATTTTTCCATATTGATTATGTGTTTCTCCTAAAATGGATCTCAGAATTGTAGATTTACCTGATGCAGAACTATATAGATTTATTAATAAAAATACTTTCCAACAAAAGCCACATATTAACCTTTATTTATTTAAATATTCAAATTAATATTAAAAATACTTGTATTCTTTTGAATTGGATCATTTTATTCATCTCCAACTTCCTAATTCATTTAATCATTTGTTTCCCAATCAAATGAACAATTCTAAATATCAATTGCTATATTTGATTATTCAATCATATAATCTAATGGATTACATTCTCTTTATTTCAAAAAATTTTCAATTCGATCAATAGAATTCTTACTCATTGAATAATTTTTAAATTAAGATGGTAAATCTTCCAAAATTCTTACAATATTATCATAATTTTGCATCATTATTGATATAATAGCAAAATTAATTGGGTCATTAACAAAAAATAAAATCTCCCAAGTAAATATACCAACCAAACCTTATAGCAATTATATTAGAATAAGCATTATAACTTAGTTTTTTAGATGATAAAGTTCATAGGTTCTTTAAGCATGAATCTATAATAATAATAAAATAACTTTAATACTCGTTATTCAAAGAAATCTTCTAATTAATTTAGTTTAACTTATTTTGAATATAATAATGCTTCATCTACTGCCTTCATTCTCAAATCCTTTGCCAACATATATTTCTTTTATACAATACCATAAAAGTAACCAAAAGTCAGTCCGATAAAAGCTTAAACAATAGCTCCCAAAGCAGGTACTAATGCCTAATTACCCAAAGTTACATAAAAGACTATTCCAGCACATACAAGCTAGATTGGGCATGCATATAAAATAATAGCATTATAAAAGTAATTTGAAGTTTAAGTAATATCAACTTATAACATATTGATAAGTTCTCCAGTTGAATAATGTTGAGATCGAGAAATAGGGAACTAAAGTGTTTTTTACAAAATTTCTTATTGTAATGCTCCTTGAATCTTTATGCTTACAAGAGAAGCAAAAAATAATTGAAATGGCTTAATTAAAGATAGTGATAACATGTATATGAGCTGTACAATTGCAAAGTAAAACATATTAGAGGTTAAAGGCTTTTCTTCTGGATGATCATACATAAAAAATTTTTAAGATTTTGCTGAGATAATGGGAAGACATAACTATAAGGCTGCCACCATTATATAAGCTATTAAGCAAATGAAGATTTATTCTAATTATCTTAATTTTTTTATTACTTCTAAATGATTTAAATAAACTTAATGTTAAATTTGATTTGTTGAACACATTTATGAATCTTTAGTATGAACTACTCATATTACTTTTTTTATCAATTGTTATGAGATCAAATTAGGTCAAAGGTTTTGATTTTCCTATCTGAAGTATTATTAATGTTTTACCTTCAATATAGGATAAACCCATGAAAAGAAGAATGTTTTATGGCATTGGTTTTCATCAAATGACAATCCTTTGTTTGGTTCTAATAGAGATATCTAATCAGATTAATCAATTATCTTAGACATAATTATTAATAACTTATATAAATATAGATCTCAAATTGAACAATAATTATGGAATATGGACAAAGAGATTTATTTAAATTTGTAAAAATAATTATTGTCGTCATCGATATTTTTCACATACCTCATCTAGAAAATAAAATATTGAAAAAAAAATAATCTATTCTGAATTATTATGGTGGTTTGAAATCTAATTATTTTTTTTAACACTATTCTTTGATAAACCAACGGAAGTTTACAAATTATTATTATCACTTTTCTAAATTGAGTCAAGTGGAATCTTTAAGTGGCTTCTGTTATGAATACTCATATTTCACTTTCTTAGATATGTGGAACACCTTATAAAAATATTAGTATATGTTGTTTGAATAATGTTACTATAGATAGTTTTCTGATTCTTAAGAAAAATCTTAATAAATTAAAAAATGTTTTGTGGAATTATCTCATTGATTTTGCTTATTGAATCTTCTTATTAATGGTGTGGTACATTATTTGTCAAATGTAGAGAGTAATTATGATAATGTGACATTTTATACATCAAAAGGTGAGCAGATTAGATGGAGAGCAGACTCATTAATATCAGGAAATGCTCTTGATTTCACTTTGATACCAAACTCAACTATTATGAGATATCACCCTGCCTTCGATTAAATTTCAGCTGAAGAAACCCATTTTGGAAGTACATTACATTCATTAGAATTATAGCTCTAATATAGACAGGTGCAATAAGAGCTTATGACGTAGCAAGTTCAGGAGCCTGGACAAACTAATTTGCATTTTTGGAATTGGATGATAAAAAAAACATATATGACATATATTATGCAGTAGGGTAATAATTTGGAATTAATCTATGTAGAAATGTCATATAAATGGATAAAACTCCTTAATTTTATTAGAAAGTTACATTAACCTCGAGTAATGCTGTTATAGATTGCTTTGATATTGAATACATCAATCCTGATTTATGGATAGTCGATTGTGCAGAAAGGAATGCAAATCCTCCTACATAGCCAATGAAAAATTTTGTTTATTTTGTGGAGAAAACAGATACACCTGATACAATATCTGGTAAAAGACAAGAAGTAGCTAATCATAAATAATACAAATAAGTGAAAGGAAGGAAAATATAATATCATGTTTATTATAAAAAAGGAACAACAGAAGAAATTGGAATTGACCGTCCATAACCTCCTAGTCCCATTAGAATGTTATTAAGAGGTTAATAAGCCTTTAATTCTGAAACAGGTAACACAACAGTATTAGATAACGATTGCTCTATTGATTTATTAATTAGATTAGATAATGGAACAATGAAAGACACTAGTGTTTTAGATAAAACAAAAATTAGTGAAGATACTAAACAAACTGTTAACTTCACTTTAATAGATTTCAAAGTGTAACCAAATGGAGATGTTTATATTTTGGATGCTGATTAGGGAATATATTTATATAGAGTTACAGAGGAAGGACAATGGGTTTATGTTAAAACAATCTAGACTCTTAATTAAAAAGCTTATGGATTTGATGTTGTTGAGATGTTGAATGAGGATGGGTTTTATGAATTAGCTATAGCTGTTTTGTATGAATCTAATTTGTTAATCACTATAGCATCAGTTTAAAAGAATGGATATAATTTACCATTCAAAGCATCTTTTCCTGTTACAGTCTCATTCAGTGATAAATATGTAGTTGTAGTACATTCATAAAGATTATACCTTTACAATAGATTTATGCCATATTTACTTCATTCAGAAATTTTGATATCTTCAACTATTTTAGTAAATCCATATGCTCCTGATGTTATTGTTGTTTCTTCCACTTTAACTAGAAGATATGAATTGAGTGATGGATATTTGGCATCAGAAAATTCAGTATAAATAGAAAAATCAACAATAACTTTATATGGAACTGATGGCACAAAAACTTGCAGTTGTAAAATTAATTACTAAGTATTGCCTATTGAAGATGCTAATATTTATGATTTGGGTCATGATCCTTTTCCTGAATTAATCACATATCCAGCTGATCCATTTAAACTTTAAGATCTGGCATCTGGGCCCAATCTTTAATACATCACTCCAGATATTAGTTAGGATCATGTAGAAGTCTTAGTTCATTTTCTATGGGAATTAGAACTTAAGAATGTAACTTTATTTGATGCTAAAGATGTTTCATATGCAGATATTTTAGTTGATCCTCATCATCATAATAATAACAAATATTATCTATTTTTATAACATAAAAATAAAACTGTTGTTATTTGGGATTGTTAATCATATAGTTTTAGAGATAATCATAGTAACTGTGAGAAATAGGATCAATTTGATTTACCTGTACAATTAAGTAGGACAAATTCATAATTTGATTGGAAAACATTTGAATAAGAAGTTGTGACTTTCTAATTTTAAGTTAATGATTATGAAATTCTATTTTATAGTTCATATGATGGTGATCATTAAAAAATAGGAAACATTACTTATGAGGCTAAACCAGAATTTAAAATTACTTCATTCACAGCATTAAAATAGAATATTTATGTTGTTTAACATGCTTAAAAAGAAGTAGATGTTATATTTGCAGTTAATCCAACTCTAATTAAATATTCCATTGATGCATATTTAATTAATGAATATGAAACAGGTTGTTCTTGGACTCCAAAAAGAGTATTTGGCAATTCATTTACTAATAGTGAATTCATATTTGTCTTGACTGATGATTGTGTAATAATGGGTGAACTAAGAACTCATTTTATTTTAATAACAGCTATTCATGTAGAAACAGATGCTGAAATTGAAGTTGCAGTTGGTTAAAAGACTTTCTATATAATATCCAAAGGATAGAAGGATTACATCAAAGAATACAACTATGAAAATTTGAATGATATTTACCCAATGAAATCAATGCCTTTATATGGAAGATATACTTTACAATCTCCATTGACAATAGATTTTGTATTCGAAACAGGATTCTTATTTGTTAGAGCTTTAGACACTATTGAGAAAGAGACTGTAATTTTAATCTATGAATCAAATATCTTATATAGAAATTCATTACATAAAGTATTAAAAACTCATGAATTGATTCCTGATGGATAATTGTTAGAAACTGCTGCTTCTGGATAAGATTAAATGTTTGTGTATTTTAATGATTTGAAAACCTAAAGAGTTGTTGTATTTTTGAAGGATTCATTGATGGAATTAATACCAACTACATTAAGTGATGCTTATACAACAAATTTGAAAACAGCTGTAAGCATTACTAATACATTGTCAGATTCTAGAACAAGCGTAATGTATCCAGTTAAATTTATTAATACTCAATCTGTTGTTAGAATTAATACTACTCTTTTGGCCAAAACAACTTTTCATTTTGATTCTACTACAAATACATAATATTTGAATTTCACTAATGATGGACTATATTTTGGTCATGTAACAAAATTCAAAATAATTTGTAAATAATGTGATGGTAAACTTATCAGTATTATCAATCCTCTAACTCCAAGTAGTGAAGGAACTTAATTTGCTAATTATGAAATAATTACTGGTGCTACATTTAAAGATACTGTTGTTTATTTGGCAGATCCTAAATCATTAATATTCTAAAATAGTGATGATGATACTGTTAAATTTGTCCATAAAATAGAACCTGGAACTCATTGTACTCAATTATCAACTTACAATGAGTATGTATTTGTAACTTGTATTAATAATGTCGATACATTACTATATATTGTTAATTGTGATATTTCAAAATCAACATGTACACCTATTTAATCTGATACTCCAAATATTGGAAAGTTTATTATGGTTTCTAAAATATTATACTTGAATTCATACCTTTATATTTTGGATGCAGATCCAGATCATCCTTTATCTACTAAAGGAGCTCTACATGTTTATCAATTAACTTTAGATTAAAAGTGGAGTGTTAAAAATGAAAAAGTATTTGATGAAAAATACTTCGGTTTACCAACACTTAATGATTACTTTGTCACTGATTTTGATGTCGTTTAATTCTAATAAGGAAATACATTTTATTAAAAAATTATGATTTAAACAGCTATAAGTTCGACCTTTTTTGTTTAAATGTACAATGATGGTGGTTTATTAAAAGATAACCATAAGTAAATTTATAATCTAGCATAATTTTTGAGTAAAGATTATGCTGTCAAATTTGAAACAAATTTCTACTAAATAAGAACATATAAAAGTGTTACAAATTCAAATACATTTAATTTAACTGTGATTATTACAACTAATAATGTTGCTTAATATGCTATAACTTTTTCATTTGATATTAGTGATCCCCTTAATAAGGGTTCACCAATAAAAGATGCAAATGTTCCATTTTTATTGAATCATTATGGTACTATGCAAACTCTGAATAAGTTGGCTATAGGATTAAATCATGCTGCTGTCCCTTACTATAATTCATCTCATCTAATGATAAGCATATATTAATTACCAGAACTAACAGGCTTAGGTGCTGATGCAAAAGCTAAAATGTTAACAATCTCCGGAGCAGAAATTGTCAAGCATATTGCTTCAAATACTTAATTTGCTCTTGTCATCTAAAAACCTTCCAATTAAAATGAAGTAATTAATATTTATAAAATATAAGCCCTCATGTTATACAAACATAGAAGAAGATGGCAAAACCTATAATTATGTAGTGAAGAAATATACTATTCATGATATTCCTAAAATTAAAATAGAGTCAGGAGATAAAGTATTATCCTAATTTGTAGAATTATAAATTTAAAATGATTACAGTTCTGCATTAGGAGCTTTTGAAATAATAAATAATAATAAACCTCCTACTCCTCCTGATGATGATGATAGCGGAAGGTATTAATCAAATATTTAACTTTAGTTCCCTCCTTTGGCTTTGGATACTATTAGGAATTCTAGGAGGCATTGCTATACTAGGTGGAGCCTTTTTTGTTTATATAAAGTTCTTTAAGAAGACTGCTCAAGTGCCTTCAAGTGCAAAAGTATCATTAATGAACTAGTGAAATATTAAATATATTCATCTAGTTATTTAATTTAAATTATTATCTTATTCATCCTTGATGTTGAATCTTTGTGTTTCAAATAAGTTTCTTTTTCATCAAATTTAATAAGGCAAACGAGATATAAATCTAAAAAGTAAATATTTCCTGATGATTATCTTAAAGCATATATATTTAGATATTATATTAGTATATTTGTTACTTTTAAAAGAAAATTAAAAATATTATAAATAATTTTATATTGTATACTTATTAATTAAATCCATTTAAATTGATATTATGAGGATGTTAAAAATATAATAATCAAACTCTTAAAATAATAATATCAAAACATTTATTTTGTCATTTTTTATCTGGTAATTTTTTTTATCCAGTTAGTATTTTATCTAAATCACCAGAGACTTTATTTTTTATGTCAGTTTTTAATTAGTTTATAATTTCCATATGTGTTTCTTTTGTTTATTCTCTATTTTATTAATCCTAATGTTTTGTGTCTTAGAGTTTCTATTCTAAATTTTCAACTTATCTTTAGAGCTCAGAACATTCTTATTCTAATTATTTTATTCTGAATCTTTATTCAGCCTATATTTTATAAATATTTTATACTTTTTTTTCTTCTTCAGATAAAAACTTTCTCATTCCAAATGCAATGCTTGAGGCATATAAAGTTTAATATGTCTAAATAACCATTCGAACTTCATTACGTACTGTCACTAGTAACATACCTCTTTCTGCACAATTAATTGTGATTTATCGTATTAATTCATCAAAACATTATGAATATAACTCCTCCCTAATTGGACATAAGCCAGTCTCCCTGGCGAGCTTTTATTATAGCCATTTATCTAATTTATCTTATAATTCTAGCACATCTTATTTAGTTGAAGGTGCAGGAGAAACACATTAAATTTGCAATTAATTTTTCTAATGATTAAATTCTCGAGGAAGGAGAATTGCATTCAAAATGTCTTCAGTATTACTTGGAGGGGATTATTTTATTTGTTTCTTTTAACTGTTAGATATGAGAATTGGATTACTATATTTAACAAGACTTGGAGCTGGTAATATGTCGTTCATTATTTATAATAATAATGAAAGTAATCAATCACAACCTCATTGTGATTAAAAAAATATAAATTATTGAAATTATAATCCAACCTTCATAATACTAAAAATCTTAAAAAATAAAAGATGATGAGTATTTCAAACAAGGATTTTGCCCATAAAGGAAATTCCTTAATTTTATATCACTATTTAATTAATATTTATATTAGTCACCTTAATCATCAATTTATTTTATATATGATAAGTAAATATCATTTCTTATCCAACATCATTATACAACATTCAGACTAATTTTAAGTTATCTATAATAGAAATGATCTTTTCTACCAAGCAATTTAATGAATTATTTAAATATTTTTACACTCTAGAATATGTATTTCATATTTTTAAAATCAACATTAAGAATTGAGATGGAATCATTTCATTGGTTAAAATATAATGTTATTGAAGTATAATAATCCTTTTTAATTCCTATATTCTTTTTCTGCTCCAAGGAGTTTAACATTTAATTCTTTTCATAAAGACAAATAAATGTATGCTTTTCAAACTATTGAAACTTGCTATGTTTGTGTTTTAAACATTAACATGCTTCTTAAACCATTTTTTCTTGGAGAATACATTTAAGGCTGCTTGCAAATTGTTTGATAGACATTTATACAAGTTGAAACACCAAAATTCAAAGGTATGAGAATGAAATAAGCCCCTTCGAAATGGCATAATATCTTTTGTAAATCTAAATATCAAATCTGTGTTTTATTCTTAGAGATATATTTAAATATCTGAAAAATGAGTTTTCCTAACTAAGATTACTTAGCAATGCTCAAAGCTAAGCCTCAAGTGTACCCTCAAATGCAGCAGACTCCATAGACACAAATGATTTACCAAAATCCCTAATTTATGTATGTAACATCATCATTTTCCCATCTGCTTATACCTTTTATACTATATAGTCTATGCTTTTATGAATATTTAGGCAGCCCTACATGAACTATGTACCCTAATACTTTATGATGCAACAACTACAACAAATGCAGTAAATGCAATAAATTCCATCCATGGCTTCTATGGCCCCTTTACGCATGCCATTTTCAAATCCTTAGCCACAAATGCAACCTCAACAACAAATGGTTATGCCCCTTCCAATTTAGCCTCCTAATCCAGCTTAACCAAAAACTGATTAGAACCTGCCTGTCTAGGTAAAGGGTACCAAAGTTAAGCTGAACCTCAAAATGATAAAGGACATACCTCAAGAAGAAGACAGTGTACTGGATTATGACGAAATAAAAAGGCAAAGTGGAGATCGTCAATTTATCAATTTAAAGAGAAAACGTAGACTTCTAGATTAGTAAGATGCACCCTTAATGTAAACTCGTAGACGTAGTGAACAATCATAATGTAAATTTATAGCTAAGCCTATTAGATTTAGAAATAAGAGAAATGTTGAATGTTGATGATAAAGACATGACACTTATAATGGAAGCTTATCCTGATACAAAATCCTTGCTGTAAGAATTAAGGAATGGTAATTTAAAGTAAGAGATAGAGGATCTATTACTCAAATGAATTTGACTATAATTTTGTTCATTTCTAAACTTAATTCCAGTTACCCTATGTTGTTATTAGTATCATATAATTAACACTTTCAATTTCCATACCTTAACTCTATATCAAATATGAAGCCCATCATGTATTTCTATGAATATAACTTTCTGTATATGAAGACAGGAGAGCGATACCTCAAAATTACAAAACTAATTCATTTCAATACAACTTTATTAAACTCATAAAAGGCTGTCAATTTTGAATCTTAATTAAACAATTTTACTATAGAAATTTGCTAAAACCTTTTTCAAGAACTATAATTCATCACAGGAAATTAAGAACTCTTTTAAATAAATTGAAATTTATTATTACTATGATATTTTAAATGAAATTAAATCTCTGTAATCTTATTTTGTTTAATTTACCAAAGGACTTATAGATTTACAATGTTAATTTCAATTACCTCTTCAACTCATACTATTCAGTTTTTATTGATATTTCTTTATATTGAGATTCAAAACACTTTATTTCAAGAACAAATAAGAAATTAAATGAAATCTAAAATGTATAATATTGTAAATACTATCTTTTCATGCTTTGATTATCATAAATGAATTAGAGATTTTTTTATTTTCATTATAAAACTAAATAATGTGTTAAAATGTATAAAATCTTTTAAAATTAATAAATTTAGTGATTATTCTCTATTTCTATTTTATCATTCCCTTCTAAATTAAAATAAAAGTTTGTAATTTTTATATTTTATAATGAACTGCATGCATTAGTAATCCTCATTTATTTATTGATAGCAAAATATTTTTTTTTTAAATTAAGCATAAAAAATTATGAAATAATCAAGTCTTCATCCAGATCCTAGAAAGAAATAAATTTTATTAGATATGATTAACAAGACAGGTTTCCCTGAGATGAAGTCAGAAAAAGTACTTTAAGCGTAAATAGATACCTTACAATCTGAATTATTGTAAAAAGATTAGGCATTAATTTAAAAAGGTATTTGAGATTTTCTATATAGATGAATAAATTGATAAATTATGTGCTGTAGTCTTTTAGTATTAAGAAGAAATAGCTTAAAAAAATAGAGAAATAGAAGAACTGCAATTAAACAAGGCTCATTTTGAGATGGAAGTTCAAAACTATAATGAAATGAAAAATCATTGCGATCATGCATTGAAACAGTTACATCATGTTGAAATGCAAATGAGTGAATTATAAGAATAAAACTCATAACTTAAGAATCAAGGTAAAACACTTTATCTATTAAAATTAGAATAATAACTTTTATGCTAAATTTAAGCATTATAAAAAAACTCAGATGCTCTTTTGAGGGATGCTTTTGAAAGAGAAAAGAAATAATTACATAAAAAATTACTTGAGAAAACCAAGATAATTTAAGAATTAAATTGTTAAATTTAGAAATAAAATGAAACATAGTCTACAATTCATTAATCAATGATGAAAATGAAAGAAGACTAAAAAAGACAAGAACAAACTATTTAACAATTAAGAGAAGAAATAGAAAATTTGAAAGGTGACGGAGGAATGTTCGCTAGCCCTTTAAACTAAATTACAAGTCCTCTAAATTAGTTAACAAGCCCTTAAGGCTAAAGATAAGCCAGCTTTAACACTCATAAAGATTTCGATACTCCTATGAGATAATCATCATATACATAATAAAAACCATAATCATCTAATAGTCTCTGCAGTAATTTTACTAGTTAAGAAAGTAAGAAAAAAATGATGGGGAATTTTAAAAGATTAACTACTATGGCTGTAGGTATGTATAGCAATTTACTTGATTATTAATCATTATAAAATGGCTGCAAATTAGTAATTTATCCTATTATAATAGGCATCTGAATTGGGTTAAGCTAGAATCGACTTAACTTAATAAGTTTCAAGATCTTCCCTGTTGCATTAGGAGTATAATGACCATAATTGATACTATATTTCAAATTAAATCTAAACAATATTAGATATCCAAAATATGCTCTCAGATTTATTTATTTTATAATATTTATGTATTATCTTCTGAATTATAATAAAGTATATTAACTTTATCATTAAATATAGATTGAGATAAAATGACTTAAAAATTTTATAATATTTTTTAATATAATCAAATTAATTAATAACAATACTAATTATAAGTATGCTCTGCATCTATTATTTATTGATTGAGATGTTATAATTAAGTATTAGGCATGGGAGCACTGTTTCTTTGAATTCGAATTCTTTATGGTGATTCATCTACATTAAAAGTAACTTTAGGTTCATAAAATTGCACATCAGTAAATAATTATTCCCTTTCTTTTATCATTCTCTCTATTTCAAAGCTAAGTTCACAAGGAGCATTTTCAATATTGGTTTAATTAGGAGTTGGAGTTTTAGTTTCTACAGATGCTTAAAAAGTCTATCGTTTTTAATGTCTGACACTGCTAGGGAATGAGAATCCAGAGAAATGAGATTCTCTATATTAGTAAATTTTGGATAGGTTTAGTTCTTCTTCCTTAAACTAAGGAGACTCTTCTACTCTAAAACTCATATTTTATTTAACAAATAAATTTTATTAGTACTTTAATATCAAATAAATAACAAAAAATTTCACTATTGTAAATTATAATCTGATGAAAACTCTTATCTAAATTTCTCATTTTCTGAATCAAATTGCTCACTTACATATTTATCTGCAAATTTATATTAATTTTCTACTTCATCTTATTATTCTTCATTAAAATTCTCATTATAATCTTATTCTTATTATTCTATTTCTGAAACCTTTTCTGGGCATTCCATAATTACAGACATTTCAGCCTGTTATTTATTTTGATTATTGATCTCTGTTAATAAAAATGAAATTTATTAATCTTCTATTTTAATTGGTTCATACTTCAACATTTCTTCATAATTTAATGATTCAACACTTCTACTTTCCAAAATTCCTTATGTGATTAAATAGTCAAGCTCAAATTAATTCAATTCAATATTTAAAGAAACCAAAGCATCTTTAAATTAATTCTTACTAACTCTAATGCAATCTCTTCCATACAGTTACTTTATGTTACTTATAATAAAAGGTTTATGTCTAATTAGTACATCTTTTAATTTCTCTGAATGTTGGATCTGACATTTTACAATTTCCAATTTGTAATTCAACAATACTTTCTTAATTACTGAACGGATATATGGAGTAGGATTCGAAGCTATATCCTCTAATTCATAAATATCAGAATCTCCTTCCATTATATATCTTGCTAATAAAAAGGCTTCATCTTTAGCTAAATTAAAAGGATATAATCTAAGTTTATCCTTTAATTCTTTAATTGTCATTGAATCACCTTCATATAAATAATCATCAATTTGTTAAATTCCTATGTCCATTGCCATTAATCTATACTTGAGAGTTTCTCCAATAATTTTGATATCATCAAATTTAACAGGTATTATCCTTCTCTTAAGGGGTTATTTAATTATTGGCTATTATTCATACACAACAACTGATTTTTTAATAGGGAAAGCAATTTCTTACATAATTTCAGTTGCAAAGACAGGAGATGATATTTTCATTTACTTCGATTTTGAAGTTGCTTCTAATTATTATGATTAATTCTAAGTATCTTATACTTCTTAATTTTAAGCAAGTGACATTTCTTTGATTTATACCTCTAAATCAAAGATAATTTAATTTAATCTTTCAATTTCATTATCCTTAGATTTAATCTCTTATTTTGCAAACATCAAATCAGTTAAATTTTATAATTCGTCAGCCTTGGTTGGAATTTATTTAATCTCTTTATTGTTTTCTTTTTAATTATTATTAGAAGTTTCTTCTCTTAATTAAGCAATTAACTTCTTTATTTCTCTTTTACTTCTATATTCTTAATCAATTTATTATGACTATATAATGATTTATAATATACTCTATATTTAAGACATTCTCTTTTTAACCTTTCAACTAGTTTATCTAATTCCCTTTAGTGTATTAAATTAGATTATATTTATGCTACTAAAGCAAATATTCTCTCTTATATTACTTATTCTACATTATTTTATTGTAGATTATATAAACTTGCTTAAAATAATGAATCTATTTATTATCTTAACCTGATTGTTTCTTCTTAAAAGGCAGCTCTTTCAATTTATAATTCATTAATTTATGCATATCGTTGTGTTTTTTTAATAGTTTATAGTTCCTTATCCTTTTTTTGCAACTCTTATCTCATATTAATTATTTCTTTTTTTAAAGCAGTTTAAGCACTTGAGAAATTTAATGCTTATAGTAATGGTGCTTTGACAGGGCCAATTCGATCTAATTCTTATATTATTTTCTCTTATTTGAGTTAATTATCTAGAATTTAATTTAATTGAACATACCTTCCATCTAATGAATTTTAGTTTTTAATCTAAGATTTTCATTTTCTAAGGAATTCATGTGATTTTTCAATTACTTAATTTCTTATTCATATCTTTCTTTATCAGGAAATCTAAATGAACATGAATATTCATGAAAAGAATTGTTAGGTTCTTCTTATTTTCTTTTTCTGTGAAAACTTGATCTTGGAAGAAGCTCTGAAGTATCAAGTATTTGTTTGTTTCGATTTGTTCCTGATTTAGCTGATTCAGCTCTTATTTTTTTTAACTACTAAAATAGGGTTGCTCTCATTTTAATTATTATTAATGTCGGATATTGAAGAAACAATCAATAGAATCAAGACTCATAAGTCTGTTTAAGGGATTGTGATCTGCAATAACGATGGTTAAATAATAAGGAGTACCTATGGAACAGAAAGCAAAGAAGGAGAAAACATTGCTAGAACCATTCCTACATTAGCTGCCAAGGCCAAGTACTAAATATTGTAATGGATTAACAAGATCGACAGTACGTGATTTAGATCCAAACAATGAGTTAACTTTCTTGCGTATAAAGTCTAAGAATAATGAGATAATGGTGGCACCAGATAAAGAGTTCTTGTTGATAGTAGTTTAAGGACCAAAAGAAGAAAAAAAAGAGGAAGAATGAACATACAATTATAATATATAAATATATACATGTAGCAAATCAATTAGATCGCTGATCATTTGTATTTAATACAATAAGGCAACAACTCTTACATACACAGACAACTTGGAGCATCAGATGTACTCTTCAATTATTAGTTCACTAGACTGTGGTTATAAAATCTGTGTTCCATGCTTAACTATTTATGGAAGATGATAGTGTTTGTCACTCTGTTCATTAAAGAGAATGCCAAGATCTCTAAAATGAATGGAAAATACTTAGCTAGCTTAATCATCCATACATAATTAAACCTTAATAATTTATTCCCAATCATTAGCTTGACCCAGCAGGAGGGAACCTCTAATGTTGTAGCTTATTCCTTGAAAATGCTACTTGTGATCTTCATACTCTTTGCAAATCAAATGAAACATCCTTCAAAATTATAATCAAGTACTTTACTTAAATTTCAATTGCTGTCGAATATTTACATTCCTAATATATAGCACACAATGACATCAAATTAGAGAACATGCTTGTTATCAATAGAAATGTCATTAAATTGGCTGATTTTGGATTCAGCTATAGACCTTCAAATGAAGACTTACTCTCCAAATGGTTACCAAGAACTCTTACATCTTATTCCAGTCCTGAAATTGTTAATTTTAGATTAAATGTTGTTGATGGTGAATATGATGAATTCTGTTTATTTGCCTCAGATGTATATGCCTTAACCACTGCTCTATTTTTGGCTATTTACAAGAGACCACCTATTATGGGTAAATTTCCAACACCAGATGATTAATATTATCAATTATTGATTAATCAACCTGACTTGTTTTGGTAATTAGATTTCATTCAGAAAGTTGACTCTCAATTAATGAGAGAGCACACTCCTAAATAATTACTTGAAAACCTAAAAGATTTAATTGAAGGTGGATTGGCTGAAGAATATAATAGGATAACTATATAAGAATTTGTAAATCATGAATTTTTCAAATAAGCTAAACAAATTGAAGGAGAATAATATTGACATCATCAATTAATAGTAAATACTCAATCTATTTAATATATGACTAACTATAATTATAATATTCTATCCCCACAAATTTCAAATATATACCTAAACTCTAAAATTACGATTATTTTTTAAACTTTTGTTTTTGATTTAAGAATTATAAAATTTATAATCATAATTATCACATTTCAATATAAATCTTCTTAAGTATTTTAAACCAAAATTAATTCATAATATCCCAATTATATTCAAATACTCACTTAGTTAATTTTTGGGATTGTATTTATGCAAATGAAATAGTTTTTTGTTTTGATATCAATAAAACTGAAAGTAAATATTTCTTTACTTAACTCACTCACAAAAATAACAATAGCAATAGTGAATTTAGTTAAAATTAGATCAATAATTATGAATATAAATTACTAAAATTTAGAAAGCTCGCTAATCAAATATTTACATAACAAACCAATTTATTAAGATTAACATATACAACTTTTTATAAAATAAGAATTTTAGTTTGAATGGTTTCATATTTTAATCTTCTAATTATGAATGTCATACTAGTCTTGTAGCATGTCTGTAGGTTTATTAACAAATAGTTAGAGGCAATAAATGATAAAAAAATTAGAAAGAATGCAGAAAAAAAATTCCTAATTGAAAACGAAACCAGTCAAATCTTAAGTTTTCAGAGATAAGTGTAAAGTAGTAGAGTTAATTATTAGATTTTTATTTTGAAAATTAGAAATTTAATGTAAAATATTTGAAATATTTATGTGTTAATCTATTGATTTGTATTTAAGGTGAATTTTAAGTAATTTTTATCTTTTTTTATTAAGTTTCAGTTTTAATTTGATTTTGATATAGTTAGTATGAAAATTTATGTTGATTTACAAAATATAGTAAGGTAATTAAAAAAGCATTTTAATATTTTATTCTTTTATGTGATATTGATGATTCAGATAAAATGAAAATTAATTAATACAATGAGTGATCCAACTGAATCATAGTAGAAATAAAATAATGATGTAATATACTGCAAACATCATCCTGAAGAATAGGTAACTAGAGTATGCAATAATCCAGAATGTAATAAAGATGGATTTATTTGTTCTAAGTGTGTTCATGAAGGAGCTCATGAAGGTCACCCATCCTTTGGATATGCTAAGTTAAAGGCAGCTCTGATAAAATTTGTTAGTATAAATATTATTTTGAATATTAGATTCATCAAGAACGCAATAAGATCTAACCAAGGAAGGATAATTAAGTTATGCTAGAATGTAGAACTATTTAGAAGAGACATCATAAAGTATTTATAAATAAGCCTAAAAATTAAATAAACTAAGTCAATTCATGGAAAATTTGAATGAAACTCTTTTAAGTTTATAAGAGATTGGAGAAGAGGTAGATATTGCATATACAATACTTTATAATATGGATAAGAAAGAATCAGGAGTAGATGTTAGTACATTAAATGATTACTTAAATTAATTCAGATTATTGATGGATATCAATTTAGATTCATAAAATCATGAAGTATCTATTAAGCCATCAAGTATTTCACAATTAAGAATTAAGAATATTTTAGATAAAAAAGCTGATTTTACATCATTATTAAGAAAAACTGTAGAAGAACATGAACAACATTTTTAAAAATTCTTGAAAGAAATGGGAGATTTACTTAAAGAGAATAAACAATTTTTAGTACCAAAGGCAAATGAAACAGAAGAGAATAGAAATGCTGAATTTGGAAAGAGAGCTCTTTATAATTCTTATTATAAATAAGATACAGAAAAAACTGAAAAAAGTAAAAAGAAAATAAAAGGGTAAGTTAAAGGCAAAGTAAAACATGAAGATGATGAAGAAATGAGTATGGGTAGAGAATATTAAATAGGAGCTGTTGAAAAATGTGGTATTCCAAAGTTAGATTAAGGATAACCACCATAAGGAATAAAAAAACAGATGTTTAAATTATGTAATTATCTAATATTTTACAATACTTTAATGTGTGATTCAATATTGCCAGAACCTATATTAAGAGGAGTACCTTTGAAGAAAATGTAATAAGGAGAATTGAAATTTCCAATCAGATGTGCTTTTTGTAGATTATTAAAAATTAGATCATTTGTGCAATTTTATTTTAGATTTGATTTGGTATCAAGATTTGGAAAGCTTTGTTTATTTAAAGATAAAGAAGGTAGAGAAATATGTTCTCATGAAATGTGTTTATTATGGTCTAATAGAGTTTAAGTTGATTACAACACTATGTTAGTGGATATTGCTACTTTGATTTAAGCAGTCTAATTTGCATAAGCTTAAATGTGTAGATATTGTGGATCTATTGGAGCATCACTTAAATGCAATAAAGCTGAATGTCATGTTCATTATCATTTTAATTGTCTTAAATAAGTTAGATTAATGGGATTATAATTAGATCATGAATAGAAATTCAGATTCTTTTGTGAAGATCATGTTAGACATAATTATTAAGGATAATCTGATTGGTTCATTACTAGAATTAGAATGAAACATATTATTTAATAAGGAGGATAACCAGCATTTACCAAAAAGAATCCTTAAATTGATTGGTCTACTAGAGATTCTGGTCTAAACAATGATAGTGACATGGAAGAATAATAATTNGAATATTTTAGATAAAAAAGCTGATTTTACATCATTATTAAGAAAAACTGTAGAAGAACATGAACAACATTTTTAAAAATTCTTGAAAGAAATGGGAGATTTACTTAAAGAGAATAAACAATTTTTAGTACCAAAGGCAAATGAAACAGAAGAGAATAGAAATGCTGAATTTGGAAAGAGAGCTCTTTATAATTCTTATTATAAATAAGATACAGAAAAAACTGAAAAAAGTAAAAAGAAAATAAAAGGGTAAGTTAAAGGCAAAGTAAAACATGAAGATGATGAAGAAATGAGTATGGGTAGAGAATATTAAATAGGAGCTGTTGAAAAATGTGGTATTCCAAAGTTAGATTAAGGATAACCACCATAAGGAATAAAAAAACAGATGTTTAAATTATGTAATTATCTAATATTTTACAATACTTTAATGTGTGATTCAATATTGCCAGAACCTATATTAAGAGGAGTACCTTTGAAGAAAATGTAATAAGGAGAATTGAAATTTCCAATAAGATGTGCTTTTTGTAGATTATTAAAAATTAGATCATTTGTGCAATTTTATTTTAGATTTGATTTGGTATCAAGATTTGGAAAACTTTGTTTATTTAAAGATAAAGAAGGTAGAGAAATATGTTCTCATGAAATGTGTTTATTATGGTCTAATAGAGTTTAAGTTGATTACAACACTATGTTAGTGGATATTGCTACTTTGATTTAAGCAGTCTAATTTGCATAAGCTTAAATGTGTAGATATTGTGGATCTATTGGAGCATCACTTAAATGCAATAAAGCTGAATGTCATGTTCATTATCATTTTAATTGTCTTAAATAAGTTAGATTAATGGGATTATAATTAGATCATGAATAGAAATTCAGATTCTTTTGTGAAGATCATGTTAGACATAATTATTAAGGATAATCTGATTGGTTCATTACTAGAATTAGAATGAAACATATTATTTAATAAGGAGGATAACCAGCATTTACCAAAAAGAATCCTTAAATTGATTGGTCTACTAGAGATTCTGGTCTTAACAATGATAGTGACATGGAAGAATAACAATTTAATAAAAAGCATAGATATTGAAATATGTTATATGAATATCATATATATATATATAAAATTATATTATATTATAATATAATGATATGATATGAAATTAATCATTTTCCATTTAGAATAATCAAGATTTATATTATTAAATTTATTAATATTTACCAGAATTAAGATGGCTATGCGTGAATAACCTTGTCCATACAGAATCATAGATGATTTTGGAGGAGCCTTCTCAATGGGATGTTTTGCTGGATGCATTTTTTATTTCCTTAAAGGAATGTCATTTGCTCCTAAAAAAGAAAGATTTTTCGGTGGAATTTAATTATTAAAAAGAAGAGCTCCTATTTTAGGAGGATCTTTTGCTTTATGGGGTGGGTTATTCAGCATTACTGATTGTACTCTTATGCATTTGAGAAATCAATAAGATTTTATTAATCCAATTGTTGCAGGTGCATTCACTGGAGGATTTTTAGCCATTAGAGGTATTCACTCTGAATATCATTTATAGCTGGAACAAGAATTGCAATGAGAAATGCTATTTTTGGTGGGATCATTCTAGGATTTATATAATTGGCAGAAATAGGAATGTTAAAGATGTAAATGAGAGAAGAAATGAGAAGGATGTAATAATAGTAATAATAATAAATGGCTGAAATGTAAGAAATGATGGAAATGCAAACTAATAGAGCTAATAAAAAACAATAACCTAAAGTTGAAAAGTATTGAAATTTGCTTATTTATGTTTCATTTATCACCTATAAACTAATAAATAATATAATAAGAGATTCATTTTATAAAATCATTGTATAAATTTATTTATTTAAAAATCAAATTCAATTATTTCCAAAAATGTCAATCTGTTATAATTAATTAATTCAATAAATTTATTTAGATATTATTTTCTTGATAAAAATAACATTAGTGTCACTCACTTTTAAAGATTATTTTATTTGCATCCATTCAACATATCATTAGTAATTTAGTGTTTAAATAAGGTTAATTTAAATTGATAAGTATATTTTTAATAATTTATATTATTTTCTTAGGATAAAAAAATTTGTTTGGTATTCTTAGGTTAGATTCAATTTGAAAAATTATTTAATATTGTTATTGAATCGATAAATTTAATCTACACTTCTTCTACTTAAAAAGTAAATTAGATTTTGTTATTTAATTAATAACTACCTCTTTATTTAAACCAATATGGTTAACTTATAATCTAAATTAAACCAAAAAATTTCTTAAACAACTTAATTATTTTCAACTATTTAATTTTATAGATGTAAGCTGTTTTTTTTCAATAAATAGAATTGAATTACTGTTTATTAGATAATTAATAAAAATATGTTATTCCACTTGATTATATTTTATTTTTCCAATATATTTATAGCTTCCAATTAAAATTGAGTTTATCAAATGCTGAATTTATATTGATTAGATTGAAAAAACAAATGAAAAATAAGAGATGAATGCCTTCTTAGAGATTCATAATTTAATATTGATCTGGTTATTAATATCTCAATTGAACTTGCACTTTGAAAAATCCATTTCTGGGTGAGCTTTCATAAATTCAGCTAATTTATTCTTCTTTTAAAGTTCATCACTAGAAGGTAAACCCATTTATTTTTGTCTCATATCAAACATCATTTTTTCAACAGTTCCTCTAGTATCTCCATCCAAATCAGATAATTAAGATGGTTCTGGACTAATCTTTTGAGTATTGATTTATAGATCACCTTAAATTTAGTAATTTTAATTTACCTTTGATGACACATGCCCACCAATTCATTTGACCAGAATATTTTGTGATAGAAATATGAATATACTTTCCTTTATAATCCTAAATTTCTCCATCAGTTAATAACCATGTTGATTCATCTGATTGAATTTTTTCAAATAATTATCCATTTACAATAGGAGGTTAGCCTAAAAGTAAATTTGATTAATATAAATACCCTTTAATCCAACCAATAATGAACTGGATTCAATTTTCACAGTTAATTATTTGCTTGTAACTGTAGAGGGTATAGGAATATAGACTTAAACTTCTTCAAGAGTTTAAGTCCAAATATATCTTTCTGTTCTTCCTCCATTACCAATAGGAGGTTTCTCGTTGTCATCCTTTTTCTCTCCATCTTTTGCTTCACCTTCACCTTCTCCCTCTTTCTTTTCAGGTTCTTTAGGTAACTATTCAGGTACTTTCAAAACTGGCTAATATACTGGTACTGATGGATCTAATGGTTCTTATTATTATAATTATTATTATTATTATTGCTATTATTATTATTTTTGTTATTCCAATTTTTCTTGTTATTATTGTAGCAATTATTGTTATTATAGTCTTTCTGCTTCTTTTTTAGCTTTTTCAGCTGCCTCTTTTTCTCTTTTTCTTTATTCTTCTCTTTATCTTCTTTATTCCTCCTTCTTATCTTTATCAACTTTTTCTGATTAAAATATAAGGAAGTTTTTAGCACAAGATTCTGTGATTACTTTTTCTGCTTATTTTTAATCTAAGAAAAAGTCAGTGTGGCGTCTTTGAAAATTAAAAAATCATATTACCTTAAAAATCCAAATGCAGCATCAAAGAATACATTAATATCTTTTGTTTACTACATAATTGTCATAAATAGACCATCATACTTATTATCTTCAGTCATTTGAGGAAATGGATTATTTTTAATGAAAATATTTTAAAAAATAAAAGGTAACACTAAAAAGTTCTAGAACTCTCTATTTTTTGTTTTGGTAAATTAAAAAAAATAAAAATTAGTATTTATAAAGAAATGCTACTATTTAAATAATTATTAAATTATTATTTTATAAAAAAGCTAAGATTGATAGCTCTAAATTTTGTATATCTATTTTTATTTCAAGATTATTCCATTATTTTAATGAAAATCAACTAAAGAATTTAGTTTTTAAAATGATTCAATTTGTTAATAATTCAATAAAATTTAACATATATACACATGATTGAATATTTAACTCATAAAAATTTTCCTCTATCTAAAAATGATTTGCCTTTAATACAGATTTTTTAATAGTCAGAAGATTTACCAGTAAACAATCTTGCCATTAAAACCATGTTTAGCATACGTATTAACATATTACCCATAATAATTATTTTATAAGATTTGTAAGGATCTACTAATTTAGAAATAAATAAAAAAGTAGGAAAAGCAAGAAAAAATAACATCCCATAAATTTTCAATTAGAAATAAAAGTTATCAATAGAATCTCCTTTTTTTTTTCTTTAAGTGACTGAATAATAAAAATAGATAGCAAGAGTAATATATATTACACTAATTATATACCCTACCCATCCTTCATAAATATGATAATCTGTTTGATTGCTCACTAACCTTCCCAATCCAACAATTAATGCCTAGGCAAAAGCAATCAAAAATGCTAATGATCCATAAATATCCCAATCTTCCATATTCATAAACTCTATAGACCAACCCCACGCCAAAAGAATTAATAAAACCATTAGAAGATAATTATCAACAATTTAAATTATCTCTGAAATAGTAGAAAATGCACCAATTCCTTTACCATTAAAATTATAAACTATTAAGTGGATAAAATTGATTAAATTTTAAATTGCTTCTAAACCAATTACAACAAGAACAAATAAATATGCATAATCCCATTCACCATGTTTTTTTACTTCAGATTTAAAAATTCTATAATTATAAATAAATCCTATTATAGTAACAAATGTTAAAATTCCCACTACATTTAACAATCCTTGCTCTTCCAAAGAAAATTCTTGGCCTCCTTCTTCATAAAACCAAATTGTGATTTCTAATTTTGTGTTTTTATTATTGAGTTTTATAACTTTATCAATATTATGTTAGCAATTATTAAAGACTGCAATCCAAACATTGTGATATTTACCAAAACTCAATTATCCTTCATTTATTGAGATTTTTTAATCTTAACTTGCTTATATAGATTGATGCACGACTTTGTTCGCTTCCTATTATCTACTACATTCATCTCTTTTCAATGCTAATTACCAACTATCTTACTGAAAAAAATCAAAAGCTATATCTAATTATCTATTTTCATAATCTTTTGGAGGTTTTATGATTCGAGATCTAGAATAATATAATTAATTACTATATTTTATAATTAACTATTCCTTTGCTGCCAAATCTATTAATTGGAATATATTATTATTTCTATAGCTACTTTATGGTAAAAGTTTGAGTTATTTATTTAGCTTATGTAAACGCAAGAACAATCAAAACAATTATAAACATCTTATCAAATTAAAAATTAATAATGATTAATGAAAGTCTTCAAAATTTTTGTATTTTTATTTATCAATATTTTAATTAGCATATCTATTTAATTAACTAAAAATTAATTGATTATTGAAAATCAATAACTTTAGTAAATTATTGAAGTAATTCAAAATCATAAAAAATTCATTTTTTATTAATAATAGTATGATAGAGTATTGAAAAAGAGTTTAGATTTATGGACAATGAAATCATATATATATGAAAACATGAATACTAAACAAATTTATCAAATACACTTTTATTAAATCAGATCTTTGTACTTTTTAGTACCTGGTAAATTTTCATCCATTATTAATCTAAATAGATTCCCTTCACTTATTGATATTCCTTAATCAAGTTTATCAACATAGGCTGTGTTAATCTCATCAATCGTTTTGTTGGTTAATAACGAATCGAGAGGTCTTTTCTCTTTATTCATTTTATTGGCCATTCTTGTTATAATTTTTCTAAATCTTAAATATTTGCTTCTAAGATAAGCATTTTGTATTTCAATCATATCTTAGGTCATTTTGGCATGCTATTTTTCTCTAGCCAAAGTTGTCTTTAAGGTTTATGGATTGTAGTTCATTTCCATAATGTATATCTATAAATCATCTGTTAGAATAAAATCAGCTGCAAAAAATTCAGCCAATCTACTATCTCTATTAAATTTCTGTTAAGCAGATCTAATTGCATGTATAATCATTCGGTCTATTGTGGGGTGCAAATAATTTTATAGCCATTTAGTGTCTTTGATTTTTCCTTATTTTATTAAAAGGTCCTAAAGATAATCTAATTTCCAATCTATATATAACTCTGACTCATCAGAATTCTCATCATTCATAAATAAGTCAGATCCCTTTTTCTATAAAGTACTTTACACAATAGCAGTATTACAAACATGAGCTTCCTTATCCAAAGAAAACTTATCGAATGGGGCTATACATCTTCTTATCAATGTCTTATCATATGCATAAGCAATAATTGGATTAGTAGATGCAAGGATCCAATAAACTCTAAATTCTATTTTATGGTCATTAAATAACATAGGATTTCCAATATATTTTTATGCAACAAGCAAAGATTTATCAATTCCACATCTTTTGCCATGTTTATAAGTATCTTATAATTATTGAGTTTCCTCTGGAAAGAGAACCTTAATTCCCCTTCCTCTATGAACTTCCAAACCTACCTTGGTTATAAATTATGGACCCTCTCTTTCTATTAAGGTTTTATATTCTTCTGAATCTAAATAAGTGAAAAACTCTTCACAATCCAGTTTATTAAATAATCTATAAGTCTTAGGTATAAATGTAGCATTGTTAATGCAATCTTAATCAACTCCAATTTTTCTTAGACTATCTAAATACTAGTATTAGTTATTCATCAAATTATCCTTATGAGAAAGCACATGCCTAGATATTAAATGATTGTATTTTTGGAATAAACATAATGATTCTAATAAGTTTATTTGATGATAATACCTTAGCCTACTTAAAACTTATGCACTAATTAATCATAATAAGTAAAAGGAACAGTTAATTAAATAGGTAACACGTGTCTTGGTAAATCTATCATAATCTAATATAGACTAATACATTAAGTATTTTTTAATTTGTAAGTCATTTAAGGAATGCAATCATAATAAGAGGATCTTAATGTTTCTCTTATAACCCCTCTTGCTTCTCGAAAAGTATAAGTATCTTTCATTACAATATCAGGATGATAAAATTTATATAAATCCGAGCGTTTACAATAATCTACTTCTGGTTTGACCAAAATTGAGTTATACTAAAGTATTTAATCATCATTAAGCTATTACTTAGGTTTTAGTTGCTATTGGAGCAAAGTAAGTTTGAGTCAAGTATTTGTTCAAGTAAGTTAATATTTGATCAACCTCTTGCTTGTTTTTATATACAAGTGATGTTCTAATGAAATTATAAGTAAGTAACAGACTTAATATGGAAACAATCAAGACTATTACTTTACCAAACATTATATAATAATTATATTCGTTTTTAAAAGAAGTAAATAAAATCATTACAAATTGAATACTTTGATTCCAACACCATTTTATCCAACAACGAATGAATTTTTCATCATTTCGACAAAACAATAATCTAATTAAGTACTTGATATCTGCTGATTTATTTTTAAGGTTTTCATATTCCATATTAATGTTTAATTAAATTGACAACTGATAACAGTATCTTTTTCTACTTCAATAGCATATATCGAACCATTATGACCATTAAATTATTTAAATAGTTTATATTTATCCATATTCCAAAATTTTATTTTTTTATCTCCACCACTACTAATTAAAGTATGTCCTTCACTTGCATATTTCAAAGCAAAACAACCCTTTTGATGTCCCTTCCATTATTTTAATAATTAAAATTTCTTTAAATCCCATTCCATTATCATACCATCTGAAGATCCTATTACGCAACGAGAGTCGTCACGAAATATTTAAATTGAAGTTATACCATTTCCTTAGCAAGATATAGTATGTAAAATTGTATTTGATTCAATATCCCAAATCTAAATATTGTTATCTTATGTAATAGATATTAATCTATCATCTCTATTATTAAAGAAAGTGATTTTTTAAATTTTACTTTTAATTCCTTTAAGTTCGAATTCTAGTTCTTAATTATCTATATTCCAAATTCTTATTATTTTATCATAAGAACCTGCACTAGCTAAAAACTTCCCATTTTAGCTAAATGAAAGAGTTTTATCAGAGTCTAATAAGTTTTAGAATTGGTGCTTTAATTCTCCATCAATTGAAAAAATTCTCACAATCTTATCTAAACAAGCCGTAGCCAAAAGTTCTTTAGACTTACAAAATTTAGCACAAACTACACTTTTCTTATGCTAGAATTTTAAATCAAATTCACATTTTTCTTCTAACATTACTGTTTCATTCAATTTTTTTTCATCTTTACTTTCAATTTGTACTTATCTTAATTTTTTCCAATAATTGTTCCCAAAGAATTGTGCTCTTGATTGCATATCAATTGATAACATGAATATTAATTTAATATATTTTGAATTCTCCTTTCTTCTATAAATGGTTCAATAATTCATATTATAAACATCAAAAAATTTTTAACATATGTACATTTATTACATAATATTACAATTGTAAATTAATTTAATTGATATTATTTGAATATTCTTTCATTGCTGAGGTGGCTCAATAATGTAATCATCATCAATCTCATCAGCTGGATTCTCTGGTATTTCTGGCATTGGATGTTCACTATCAAAATTAGCCTCCCATTCCTCTTAATTAAATTCTTCTTATTCTTCAGGAGATAACTTTGATAATAAATTAATTTACTTATTCTTTATGTTCTTTTAATGCCAATTCTTTTTATTCTACTAATTTTGATGCCTCTTCCTTCAATTATTCAATTTATTTTCTTTTATTAGCAATATTCTCTCTTCTAATTTCAATATCTAATTTTCTTAACTTACAAGTCAATTACAAAAATTTAAGTAATCTTCCCAAAATTAAATTGTAAGCATCAACTTATTCTTATTCAATTTTTTCAACTCTTTTCTAAACTCTATCAACATAACCCCATTTGTATTATGGTTCTGGTTTAGGACCTCTATGATTATAGGCCACAATTTATTAAATAAGGTTCTCATCAAGAACCAATTTTCTTATATTCAATCTATTTGTTTCAGGCAAATTAATATCTAATTTATTTGCTCCAATTAAATATAGACCTGATTAAATAATTGTATTAAATTTTATAATTCTACAATTGCTAAGATTTAATAATGGTTAGATAAATTCCTTATCACTTAATTTCTCCCTTAATCTTTCTAATCTCAAACAATCAGTCTCATATTATAATAATTTTTCGTTTTCTTTGAATTCTGCTAATTTCTCTTAATGACTATCAATATATTATTCTTCCTCTAATGCCCAATTTTCTAATATTTCTTTGAATGGAGCACCTAAACTTGATTAATAATGTAATTATAATTCAACATCAGTCTTCATTGATTATATTTCTTAGAGTTCCCATTATTTAATTAACATATTAACTAAATCAAAAATTTCTTATCTATGATTTTCAGGTATCTCTCTATCTTAACCCAAAGTATCAATACAAAAAACATACTCTTTTTTTTATTAAGCAAAAGATGGTTCTAATAGAGGTTCTAAACCTGCTAAATATGCTTATTTCTCCTATTCAATAATTGCTGGATCTTCAGATTCAAGTCTTTCCTCAAATTCAGCTTCTTTAGCTGATCTTTCTTTGTCTTAATTCTCTTTTAGTATCATATATTGTTATCTCTATTCAATGCCTTAATCAAATGATTGTTCATAAAGACAACTCTAATAGACAAGTGGGATTGCATAATATGCACCCAATTTAGGCCATTTATGATATACAATTCTAGGCTCTTTGACAACATTTGATATATAAATGCCATTAGTTTAAATTACTTCACCATTTTCATCTGGTTATGGTTCTTTTAATGCATCATATGTAACTCCTGTTTCTGGGAGTAAATTTTGACCAATTAGGAATTTTGAATTTTGATCAGCATAAATATAAGTCAAAAGCTTTGTTCCTTCTAAATTGATATGAGCATTTTCATCATCTTCTTAATTTAAATCAATCTCCTTTTTTGGAAAATCAAGTTCACAGACATAAGAATTCACTCTCTATTATTAGATATTATATTTACAAATCTGTTAGCCACATAATCACAAAATACATCACTTAAGAATTCATCATGATATTTTGCCTATTTAATTGATTCTAAAAATTATTCATGTTTCTCCTTTTACAAATTTTCAAGTCTATTGCTCTCATCTTTTAAATATGCTAATTATTCAGTTAGAACTTTAAATTCCTTTATTTTTGTTTCTTTAACTTGTTACTAATAATTATGAAATATAATTCATTACTCTTTCTTCTCTTGTCTTTTATTTTTTGAGCAATTCTGAGTAAGTGAGAAGCCATTTAGCAAGATAATCAATAGGAAATTATGGCCTTTCTAAATAAAGAGCTGCTAGACCTTTAGCAACAATACCGCCTACTTCATCTTATGTGAGATAATCCATATCAGTTATATAAAAACAAATAATTAGTTTTAACAAATTAATCTCTTTGTATTTTATCTTAAGATGTGCACAAGTCTAGTAGTTTCTCTTCTAAGTCATGGATGCTAACACTTTCTAGTTAATCTACAATCTCGGAAGCAAAATAACATAATGCAGTGGAATTTGCTTTTCTTTAATCTTTTTAACATAGAAATTTTGGTAATGGATATGGTTTCTTTTTAGGTTCGCTTTAATTAAGTCTAACAATCTCTGTTCTTACTTACAATTTTTCTAGCAATCGATTTTTTTTTGCATGCCATGATCTTTCTCTATTGAAAAGAGCATCCTCTATTTTTAATTATTCAAGCAAACTCTTTCTTTTTATTTCTATGATATTTGATGTTTTCTTAGAATTAGCTTTTTCTAAACTTTCTTCTAATTTTCTTAATCTTTCTTTATCTTATTATTTTCTATCCTCAACACTCCTTTAATATCGAGCCATTGTATCATCAAACCTTGTCTTTCTTGGAGCAATATATTATGCTTATCTATAAAGTTCTAATTTTTATAACTTGGCATCATAACTCATTTTGCGTTTCTCTTATTTATCTTGAGTCATTTTTTACAGTTATACTCTATTTCGTTAAGCTTATTCCATTCTTGAAGTGTCTAATATTTCTTTTTATTATGCTTTAAGTTCTCTTTCACTACTAATTTATTTTCGACGTGACTCTATTAATTATTATTTCTGAGAATAAAGAAGTAATTTTTATTCTTGCTGTTCTTAATTTAGTTTTTTAACCTTTATCAATTTTTCATTTATTTTTGAATTTTGTGCATCCTCTAATTTTTCTTCTTAGACTATTGATTATGGAGTATGAGAATTTTCTTCTTATTTTAAATGTAATAATTCTTAGTATTCCATTAGTAATTTTTGTCTCCTTTTTTCGTGTTACTTCATTATTGCCTCTGTATAAAATTATACATCATTCTCATATTCATCTGGCACTTTGATTTTTTTAAGGGGTTGCAAATCAAATTCTGTTATCCCCATTTTTTTTAATATTTGTTAATTCATTTAATATATAATAGACAATTAAATTTTGATTCTATTATTAAACTAGTACTTAAATGATGAAATTTAGGTTCAAATTATAAAAATTTAAGAAAAAAATAAGATATTAGAATTTGACTCTAGATTTTAGTATTAAACTCTTATTAATTGACATTTTTTTATGAATTATTTAATATTTTGATTACTTATTTAATATCAAAACAATCTCTATTTTGCTTCATCTCCATCTCCTACAAGTCCTTTTTATTGAGCAAATTAATAATGTAAATCTACAACATCAATTCCATCATGAACTTTTGTCCATCCATTTTAATGAATATGATAAACTAAATAAACGATGATTTACTACCTCTTACTACACCTCCAGATGCTGTGTCTCTATGTGTAGCATGATAGATTGCTCTAATTCCTAATTCTACTGCTTCATTCAATGACATTTCATATCTATAATGATTATCCAATACACCATAAGCATATGTACTACCACTACCCACAGAAAAGATATCACCTTTTAATCTCATTCCATCATTATCAATATAATATAAATGCTATCCAGTTGTATCAGTTCCTGCAATCATACATCCCATAGAAAGACCTGAATTTCTGTAACCTATTAAAATTCCTTATAAGAATTTAGAAGCTGCAGCAACACTTAATTTACTTCCATTTTTCAATTCATATGTTCTGCAATGATTGGCTAAATAAGCAAGCCAATATTGACAATCTGCTGCACCTCCAGCCATAGTACCTTAAAGAATGTTAAATTTCTAAATTACCCAATAAATATTCATTAATTTCAATTACTTTTCTTACTTATTCACTACTCAAGAAACTACCCATGCTTGCTCTTGAATCAACAGCCAATAAAATACCCTCCTTAAATACAAATCCTAATGTTGTTGTTCCATGTTTGAAATTATTTAATTTATTTCCTCCATTAACTTGAGTTGGACCATTCAAAGTTTTATAAATTACTTATGGTGCAGATGGCAAAGCTAATGTATTGATTTCATCCTTATCTTCTTTTTAATAAGTATGAGCTAAGCCAAATGAAGAAGGATCGAAATCAATCATTTAATATTTAATTTAATAACATTCCTTACCTAAATATAATTTATATATTTTTATTTTTCAGTAATTATAGTCTCAAGAAGTTAAAAGTAAACCATCAAAAGATTGATCTAATTGAAGATTCAACAAATGTATTTGCATTATTAAAATGACAGATTAAATTTTAAATTATTTATACTAAATAATATGAAAAACAACCATCATAGAAGAACAAAATCTAGTGGCAACTACTTTCCCATATAAACAGAATTTCTAGTTTAAGATGATGATAATGATACTAATGAAACAAAGGAAATTATTAAAAAAATTTAACAACAACCAATACTCCATCATTAGATAGTTGAAAAACTAGATGATCAAAATTATGGGTTATTCAATGCGATGTTCAATTTTGGTTAGATGAAATTTAAACCAAAATAATCATTAGATCTTAGTACTATTACAGAGTGCAGCTGTATTACTTGTATTTATATTGTTAGCTACACCTTCCACTAAAGATGCTAAACCAAAACACAGAAAATGTGGTAGTCAACAACAATAAGCCAATAAATAACCAATACGACATACACATAGTCAGAGTCTATAAATTTAAAGGCTTGAGAAAGAATTAGAATAGATGAAAGTATAACAGGCAGAAATATAAAATGTTAACATGATGCTTATTATTGAAATTCATAAATCCAGATAAGAGCTTTAGATATCTTAATAAGTATAAAGTAATCAATATTCTAGAAAAATGAAGTCATTCTTTAGAGAATAATGAAATTAGAAAAAATGCTTAGAGATGACTAAAAATTATCATCCACCACTAATGATAGTCTAGAATTTTCCTGATAATATACTTATTATTTTTTTAAAAATTGTATTTATCATATTTATGATTCATTAAATTTCAATTAGTTATATTCTCAATATAGCAATTGATTACATTATCAGTTCATTAAATGTCACTTTATTTCACAAATAAGATATTAATATGAATTATATATATATAAATTCATATCAATAAAATACATCATAAATAGTATAGAAGATAAGGTATTTGAAAGATTTATTAATTCACCTTTTAAAAAAATTCTAATTTCTATTATTTGTTGTTAATCAAATCAAAAATAGCTTTATCAAGAAATCTATGATGATTTTGAAAATCTCTAGAATTTTTATTAAACAAGATATATCATTTAAAAGTTTATTCAAAATTATTAGAGCTTTAATTATATGAAATAGTTAATTAATATACTAACATTATAAATAAAAAATACTAATTTTTTAAATATATAAATAATGTCTCATATTATAATTTAACATCTCTATTTTCTTTTAATCTATCTAATTCTAATCTAATTCCTAAGATATTATACTTCTTATAAGTATTTCAAAATCTTCGTTTTTATAAATTAACAAATAATAATAAGAATATTTTGTTAAAGGTATTTAAACTAGGAAGATTGATTAAAAAATGATTTTATATCTAAATTGATTTTATATCTCATTATTATTCAGCAGCTCTTCTCTCAACAGCTCTCTCTAATTCTTATACTAAAATCAATTCTTGTCTTCTTCCTTCTGTAACAGCTTCATATTCCACATCAAAACTATGGCATAAATCTTCTGCATCATCCCATAAGATTTAGTTTCTTTACTTTTTATTAGTGGCAGCTTATGAAATAGCTGTTTAAACTGTTATTACTCCTTGTAGGCTTTCAGCTTTACTAACCAATTATTATTTTGATGATTCAAGTCTATTTTAAGTATCTAGATATAAATCCTTTTATTAGGTGAATAAAGCTATTGCATTGGTATTTTCGGCTGTATAAGAGGCCCAGGCTTCTTCAACGTTGCTTCTTAATGTTTATAATAATTAAACAAGTCTTTCTGCAGCCCCTGCAGCATCTGATTCTTATTTAATAGAAGCCAAAGCAGCCAATGGAATCATGAAAGCTTTGTTCATCTTTGTGGCAACTGAAGCCATCATCAATTTGGTTGTCATATCAGCAACTTGAATTAAGCTTGCTTCACCTTTGACCAAAGAAACTCCAAGATCGATTGCATCATCAATAGCATTTATAGCATCATTGAATGTAACTGCTCCTCTATTGTATGATTGTGTATCTTCTTTTCTGACATCATTAATAAGATCAATATGTAGAGATACAGAATTAAGAATATTTTCAGTTTCTCCAAGTGTAGCTTAAGTTTTCTTCAATAAAATGTTGGATGACTTAAGAATTCCATTGGCAATTTTGAGTGTACTTAGAGCATCATCAACTTCTGCTCTTCTGTAAGCAATTTCACTTTAGCATTCAGCTTATTGAGCTGTATAAACTTCATCATGAGTTCCTTATTCTTCAGAAACAGCTGATTTAAAGTTATCAAGAACTCCTTTAATTGTATCTAGTGGTGAATGGGATTTAATTTTATTTTCTACTTCAACCATAATATTCATAATGCTTCTTTTACCACCATATTTAAGGGGGAATTTTTGAACCATACCAGCATTAGCAATGGCCAAGACAATTAATAATGTAAGTGTGACTTTCATTTTAATTAATATTTATCTCCTAAAAACAAGTTAGCAACCTTTTTCAAGTGAGATTTTGTATAAAAACGAAATTTAATTTAAAAAACGGATCAAAATTAAATAATTTTCTAATATTGCTAATTATTTTCAATTATTAATCAAAACGGGTAGTCTTTTCCTCTTTAAATATTAATATTGACTTGAATTCCATTGATATTTCATTAAATATTATGATGCATAAATAATTTTTAGAATTACTTTAAATCACTTTAACAAATATTCCTTTTGGCTTAAAAGAATTTTTTACTTTCTAAAGGCAATAAAAGATAGTAAAAGATAAATAATAATTACTAAAAATATTAACAGATCATTAAGTTCTAAAATATTTATGTATTAAATTGATATAATTGATTTCTATATAATTTGTTTTAATTAATATTCCTTTTATATAAGTAATTAAAAAATCTAATAATATATTTATTTTGTTTTATTAATTCAATAAAAGCTTAAGAATAGAATTAAGACTATAGTTAATTTTTTATAAAAATAATATTGTATAATATATTATTATTATTATTTTTTTATTAAAAAATGTCACATTAAGGAAAGGATATTAATATCAATGATTTTAGCAGCCCACATTTATAAATTAGCAAGAAAGATTAATTTTTAGAAGAAATCAGAAATCACATATTGTAAAAATCAAGAAATGATGTCTGGAGATTAAAGGGTTAGCCAAACTTTGTTACACGCCCTTATGTAGAATGGAGAAGAGGAGATACATGCTGTGCCATAATGTGAATTAAATATAATCACTTTAACTTTTAGAAATAGTCTCTAATTGATTTTTGTTTAAATTTATTATTATTAACTTTTTCTTAAGTTTCTGGAACTTCTAATTTATGATTATTATCTTGATCTTCCACAGATTCTGTTTTACTAGGTGTTTTAACATGATCCTCCGTTTTTTTGTTCTTTTCATTTGCATCCAATTACATTTCTATTTAAATTTAATCTTAATCAAAAACCTAATTTTTAGGTTGAAATTGATTGTTTTCAAATAAATTTAATTCTTCTTAGATACATTATTTTTCTTCAATATATTATTCTTCTATCAAAATTTTATCTTCTGGTTGGGTTTAAGGATTGCCTATATCAACATTTTATTATTCTTTTAATTTATTTTCTTGCATATCCTTAATTCTTTATCTCCTTAAGTCATCCAATTTACATTTTTCTGCTAATTCTCTTTGTAATTTAAAAGAGGAATCTTTAAATATTTTTTATTATATATTTTGAATAGCTACTTTTTCATCTTAAGGTAAATCATCAACACATAAGAAACATTTAAATTCAATTTAAGAGGCTTCTTCAAATGGTATTGTCATTTCTAAACAATCAAAATGAAACCATTCATCACATACTTCACAACAAATCATTGGATCTCCATCTTTAAATTTTCCTCTACATACACAATATAAATTATCATCTCTTTAGAAAAATTCATCTCCTACTTATTCAATAGTAATTTCCTTTTTTTATTCAGCCTTATTATTCTTTTTATATTTTTTTAACATTAATATATCTATAAGTTTAGCTTATTTTTTTTAAGGATTAATTTCCTACATATATTTACTTGCTCTTCTTCTTAATTTCTCATACATCTTATATGTGATATCTTTCTCATAATCTCTATATTTAAAATGTTTCCATAATTCATCAGTTGCAGTAATAGTACTCTTATAAAATTATGTAACTAATAAACCATTTGAATCTACTTTATTTTAATAAACTTCTGGTAAATTTGTGAGTTTATATTATTTTTATGGTTTGAGAACAGGTCCTGAAATTGATTCAATAGTATATTATCCCTATTCTAATTTTAAATTGACAATAAGTTATTAATCAGTTATCTAATTTATAAAATCTTTTAATTTATTTGCAAAATCTATTAAATCGAACTCATTTTCTGTATGTTCCTGATTTTCTTATTTTTACTTTAGATCTTTGTTAACTTTAATTTTTTTAGGCTTTTAAAAAGACTTTTTATGTACTTATTTACATTTCTCATAAGCTCTAAAGAAATCAATAATTTCCCTTTCATATAATCTTTATTTAGATTCTAGAATTCTCTTAACTTTTAAGGGAACATGTTTTAAGCAGAATATTTAATAATCTGGTTTATTATTAATAACAGTTTGAGTCAAATATATTCCAGATCTTCTAGCACATTCAACATGAAAAGAAGTAGAGCAACTACCTCTAGCACATTATATACACATTCCAGCTTTTTTTATATTACATATGCTGCAATTAAGAGCAAATCTTTTGGCATTAATATTATCTACTCCTCTCAATATATCTTATTTTTCATCTAAAAAACATTCTGGAGACCAATAAAAACAAGATAAATGAATCCAAACTTTTTATGGTTATGGTTCTTTAATTTCCTTATTATTTTCTAAATCACGAATATCTCTATTTGGTAATTTCCCAAAATCATAATATAATTCTTAATCATCATCAATTTATTAAACTTTATTTAATGTAAATTATTACATAATTTAGAAACAAAGTCATTCTTCATCATAGTTTCTCCTTAAGATTCAAAATATGTTTAATTTAAATTCTAAAAACATGATGCATCTATTTATGTAGCTTTCATAGCTCCACCTATTTTAGGACATAATGCACATCTTAAATATTGTCCATTAGGTCCAAATGTTTAACAAACATCACATATCCAATCTTCATTTGGTATTATATCAATTAAATAACATTTTTAGTGTACAGATATATTGCATTTAGAACAAAAGACAATAAGATTATCATCAGTATAATCTCCATCATTACATACTTAACATAATGCATCATCTAAATTTGGTTATAAATGAATTCCTCCTCCTTATGTTTTTTTTCCAGTCTCTTACACAACTACATTCTATTCATCTGCTTGGAATTTCATTTCCGTTTTTTCTATATATTACTTTTCAGTTTCTGTCAGTCCAGCAATATCCCTCAAAAGATTATTTTACTAATCTGTTTTTAAATGCTATTTTATTGTAGGTAATAAATTCAAAAACTATTGTAAAGTTTCTTCATTTTATTTTGTTATATGTTCTAATTCAATTCTAATGATATTTATTGATAGTACTCTTAGTTTGTAATTAAATCATCTAAGTCTTTTTAACCTAAGTTTCTCATTTCTAAAATGAAGATATCATCATTCACATCATAACCTTTTTTATTTTTCTATTTTTTGCAATCACTAATAAAATCAAAAGATGTTTACTCTTATATTTAAGTCCCAATTATTGTTTCATTTTTCTTCAATATTTTCTCAATTTCATGCAGACATTATAAGAGATACTCTTGATCGCAATTGAAATAGAGTGCTGCAATCATAAATTAGAGTGTGGATGCTTGCAAAAATTGGACTTGATATAAGAAAAATGCATTACTTGGATAAATAACTTTGGAGTTATTTGTATTTTCTATATCAGTCCAATCAAAATCGCCCATTTTTCTAAGGGTTTGCAAATAATTTTGATATTTTTTTGTGACTTTCTATTGCACCTCAATTAAGGAATTTTCTTCACTTTCATCCTACAAATTGGCTTTAACTAATTGCTTATGAACTCTTGTTTATTTTCTTCTTTTCATACCAGGATCTATGTTGTACATTTTCCTATTAAACTTATGAGCCATTCATTATACCTCTAGAAAGCGCCAAAAACTTCTTTAAAATAAAATAATAATTAGCTATGAGCAGTTGTCAAGAATCAAAACTTAATCCAAATATTACGAAGCTAAAATAACATGAACATACAAAAATATTTACAATAATTAGGTATTTTGAAATTAAGATATTTCAAATAATGGGTCTTTTTAATACTTATTACTCTCTTTTCGATTAAAGATTAACTATCTATTACTAAAAACTAATTTTATTTAAGCTTCAGATTATTTATAATTAAAAACTCAATAGTAAACACATAATAGTTAATCATTATGATACTTCAAAATCAAAAAATTCTCATCAGAAATGATGTTAATAGATATTTTCATTGAAAATTTATATACAATGTTTATCAAACTCTAATAAGAATTCATCTATATTTTTATAATTTATACAATTCTATTAATTGAAATTATTATTAAAAGTAATATATTATTCTATAATCATGCTTATTTTGTGAATTCTTAATTTTCATTTTCAGAACTTCAATTTGTAAATTAAACAAAGGGAATAAATTTTAAATGTGAATTTAGATCAATATTTAAAAATAATAGGTTTATTCCATTGATGTTATTGTTAAACGAAAACATATTTTTTTAATATTTCTTACTTAATCATCATCTTATATGAATTTTTATTATAATTGCTTTTTTATACAGTAAGCTACCTATTTATCTTTAATATTATAATTTTGTTCTAATCTATAAAGTGGACTGAAAATCAGAAATAAATATATATATATATTTATAATTACAACAAGAATTTGTGTTCAAGCAATTTTTAAATATGAATGAAATTGCTAAATAATAATAAATTTATGAGATATTTAGTATAATTACCAAAATTTTATTCATTCCTAATAATTATAATTTAAAGAGATTTTTACTATTTCTTCTACTTTTTTATAAATAAATGTAGATATTTTTGAATTTTTTGGTATTCTCAACTATACTTGTTTCAAATACTGATAATTCATTATTTAAATCAGGATTCAGGAAATCTTTTAACTGTTATTTATTATAAATTAACACTAATTTTTTTTGATATCTTTTTTTATTATGTAATAGATTTAAGCTTTCTTAATAATATTTGTCCAATTATATATTAATAATTAATTGTTTAATAAGTTATAAGATCTAATCTTGGTTTAGAATCATATATTTAAAATTATTAGATTTGGATAATTAATTATAATCTTAGTTCATTTTTCTATATATATTTAATAATAATATTAATTATTAACGAATGAGAAGAACAACTCTTTAATCTGATTTGAAGTTACCTAAGAAAAAAATGTTTAATAAAGAAAACACACAATAACCAGCAAAAACAGGTAGGAAGCATTTCGATGATAAGCAAAATTACTTACCCTAAGGATAAAACGAGGATAATTCTTAAAATAAGAAAGTAAGAGTATTTTTGAATTTAAGACTATAATGTTGTTCCCAGAAAAAAAGAATGTTACAAATTATGATAATGTTATTGAACGTAGACCTTCAATTAGAATATTTTAATAATAAACAACCAATTCAAATTTTAGATTTTGTGACAAATCATCTTAAATATCAAAAAGCTCCACAAATTTCCATCCACTTCGAAGCAATTCAGCCAACATTTATTCTATCTTTAATAATGATAGAGGATTATATGGAAAATAATTTTGAAAATTTTTGTTTTCACTTCAAATTATAAAATAATTACAATAGTTAATTTTTTAATGGGTTATTTTAATTAAGAGTTTTAGAGAAACTATTTAACAAATCAGCAATAATTAATTGCATAAATGTTCTTAATTAGTGGTGTTGGTTTTTAGAATTTCAATGTGTGAATCAATTATTTTGCCCTAACGATCTGCTAAAGATTAAAGATAGCAAATGTTATTTTCTTTAAATGTTTGAGATTCTTAAGAAAAATCTTTTGCAAATGCCAATTTTACCAGCTCTATAAGAAATATCTAGAAATTTAGATAAACTTTAACATTAAAAGAATAAATTGGAATTATTGGTTGAAAGTATGAAATAAGCAACAACAAAAATATGAAGAAATTGAGAAAGAATTCCAAGACTTTATGTTATTTTTGTTAATTTATCTATTTAATCTTTAAATAATGTTGTGGAATCTGAAAAAGGATATTAAAAGTATAGTTTTTCTTAAAATAAGATTTTCTATTGCTCAATTATGTTTGATGATGAAGCTTTGAGCAATTTCAGAAATAAATGAAGCTATAAAAAGCATTCAAGATAGGATTAGTCAATAATTCAAAATATATTATTTGTAGTCAACACAATTTTATTGATGCAAACATATTTTTCATTATGAAATTTAGCTAAATGTAGGTTTTTATAAAATATTAAAAAATAATGAATTAATGAATTCTGATTATAATATCAGATAATAAAATTACTATATATTAATATTATAAAATGGGCTCTAAGCCTTCAAAAAAACCAGATCCACCAAAATCAAATATTGCTTAACTAGAAGATTAGATACCTGTGTATAATAGACCTAAATCACCAGATTATGGAGAGTAGGCTAAAATAGAGGCTGTTGGGATTAAACCTGATGATAATATCGATAGGTACTTCTATGATTTAATGTGATAAAGGGAGGCAGCAAATAAGAGATAAGCAGAAAAGTAAAGAAATTCTAAGATAGAGGGTTAATAAAAAATATCGCTACCATAAAAAAAGATAGAATAACAAAAAAAATAATATTAGAAATTTGTTATTTAATCAAGTTAATAAAATAATAACAGTTTGGATCTATCATATGATCAATTTGTAAATGGGTTAAATTAAAATGATATAAAAGAATTGGAGAGACAATTAGAGAGTGATGAATTATCTCCAATCAATAAAACAAATACTGAATGTATGTGTAAAATATTATCAGAGCTTAAAAATAAGCACTTGATGAGTAGAAAATTAAAGTTGCTGAATAAAAAATATGGAAATTAAAGTAAAAAATAAAAAGATCTTTTGATTGGCCTGCTTAAGGTTAAGTTTATATGGTTTCAGTTACCTTTAAATATAATTATTAATACAAAACCTAAAAGCTAGCGGTGACATAACCTTTTGATAATTATGTAAACTCAATTTTGTCTTGGAAAAATAATGCATAAATGGGTGTTTTCGAATTTAAATTAAGAGATGTAGATATCTATAATACAGAAACAGGAGATGTTTAATAACTAAAATTTAATGAAGTTGAGTTTATGGTAGATTATAATGGAGTTTTTGTAATTAAATCATTTATTTTAGATTGGAGTCAAACATGAAAGTGATTTTATTAAAAAGCTTTCATAATAGAAACGATATTATGAAAAAGAATAAATAAAGGAATAAAAGGATAGGGATTAATTACTTAATAATTAATTAAGCAATCTAGAAAGGTTAGCTAATAATAAATTGCAAGTTAAATAATCAAATAAGCCAAAGAAATAAAAGCCAGAAGAAATCATATAGAAAACTGAAAAACAATTAGAGTAATTTTGGACTAATGCATTTTAATGTTGGTATACTCTAAATGAAGACGAAGCTGAAAAAATCTTCTATGCAGGTTAAGAATGTATAGTTTTATAAAAGAAAGATGAGGATCCATAAAAAAAATTAGAAAACTTTCTTATTAAAAAATTATAAGATCCAGAATTCTTTAAATCTTGTTTAAATTCAGTAAAAACAATAAAAGATCCATTAAAAAAATGGGGAATGTTTAGTAATGAAGAAATATTAGAATATTTAGGTGGAACAAAACATGTAAGAATTAAAAATGCTTATTTAGAGTGTTGTATAAATATAAAAGAAAATAACATTTCCAATTTTGGAAAAATATAAGATTGTTAATGGCATACTTAACAATAGTGACTTAACTCCTTTGGTTGTCAAATGGAATTAATGCAAAAAAACAGTTATAGAACATGAGAGAGACTTGTTTGTTGATATTGAATAAGAAAAAAAGTATAGTTTTAATTAGATTTTAGATTATTAACATTTATATGGGATAAATAATTAGATATTAAGATGAAATTAAGATCTGAAAATATATTTGTGGAAGAACTTAATAAATTTAGAGATGAGTGTGAATTAGAATTAAAAGAAATGTTGTTCCAATTATCAACGATCCCTAATTTTCCAATGGAGAACAGACCTAAATATAAAGAGAAATATTTTTAAATTTTATGATAATGTTGATTCCACATAGGATTTATATTATATTTAAGGCACTGTTATGCATTAGTTAATGTTTAAATAAAAATAATTAAATTATGTTAAAAATTGTAGATAAGTTAAGAGAATTAGTTTCATAAGAATTGTGGATAAAGTTCTTCAATTCTATTAATGGTAGACTTATGCTTAAATTGATAATGCTTAAGTCAGTTGTCTGTAAGCTTAACAACCCTATTAAGTCGTTATGATGCTAGGGATTCTATTTGGCTATATTGGAAGTTCTGAAAATAAAGTTAAATTCAATATGAACGAAGATTTGGATTATAGTCAAAAATTAACGAAAACTATTTTATCAAAAGTAGATGGGTATTATAAACAATTAATTCTGCTTGCCTATTTATCTGAGAGATAAACCACAAATTATACTTATCATCCTATTACATTCAATAATTTTACTATTTCAAATGACACTTTTACTGAAAAATACATACTATCACATAAATTAACCTAAAATAATATATCTCTATATAGATCTTTATATAAATCAATGGAATCTATGAATTAAGAAGGATGGTTATAAACAATAAAATTAGCACAAATTGATAAATATATTTTAGAAATGATGTACAATTATGATGATATGTTTATCTTTTTTCATTAATACTACCTCATAAATAAATTAAATAACATTATTCATTACTTTCCAATTATAGAAAATATGAATGAAAATTATCTCTATTTGGAATAAAAACACTAAATTTTATATAACAATTAAACAGTGATATTTTCTTATCCAACCAGTTATGGAATGGTTTTAGGAATAGGGTATACAAAGATAATTAAGTAAATTTTGTCAAATTTAGAGTCATCCTTTTTTATAAAAATATTTAAACCAGATAACTCTTTTTATGTATCAAATGATTAAGACATGAATGATCAATGTGAATGTTAGACAAATAGAATTTTAAATATCAGTTTTGATTGTGACATGCCAAAAGGGGACAATAATTACTATTCTACTAATTCATGTAATTCATTATACGTTAGAGATATATCAACTGATAGCTCTATTTAGATATATTTAGTAATATACAAATAAAGAATTAATGATTCATTGTAAGCTTTAGATTTATTTAATTTGGCATGGCCATATTATTTAATAATAATAGTAATATTTTTTATTAATATTTTAATCATAATAAATAGAGTCAATTTATTTACTAGAGACATTACAAATCCAATAAAGTAAGTCACTTATAAAATTGATAAAATTATAAACAATATATTTTAAATACGAATAATAAACAAAATATAGGCAGATGATATTTTAATCAAAGAAGATACTGAGGTATAATTATTATTACATGAATTTTCTCGTTTATTTGAATAATTAAGAAATATGAACACTTTTAATATACAAACATTTGAAAAGAAGGAAAAAAAAGACATTTTGCCAAAACAAAATGATAAATCCATTGAATAAATTAAAACTTTGGTTAATAAATTTAGGGAGTCATAGTGATATATTTAGGCATATATAGAAAAATAATATCTTATAGTTAAAATTTTTACAAATCATATGATATTAAATTTAATCAATTATTGGATTTCTAAAATTTTAGATAATCTACTTAGTAGAATTTCGTCATCCTTAAATTAACTGAAATGTTTTTAATTTTTTCCGATTTTAAAAAGTTCCTTTACTTTCAAGATTAAATAATTAGGTTATTTATTTATAAGAAAAATATTATGTAAATCAATCATAACTCAATTTAAAAATGCAACAATACAAGTAATATCATCTATAACTTCTTCTTCTTTTTACCATGATTCTGTAGCTTCCTTTACTAATCTGTCTACAGCTCCCTCTGCATCATTTTTCAAATAATAACCAAAAACTGTATCTATTATCCATTAATTATCGAGAAATCTGTTATAAATATCATAAATACTCCCAAATTCCATCAGATGCAATAATAAGAAATTTGTCATTTTAAAATGTATGTTTAATTATTTCTGGAATTGAGATAACACCTACTTAAGCAGCAACATAATCTCCAAAACTTCGAGACATGGCCAACCCTGGAACATTTTCATTTTTTAACCAAACTCTAGCTGGTCCAATTGGATTTCCTTCTTCATCAGAATAGGCTTAAACTCTGCCTCCATTTGATAATATTCTTTTTTCTTCTTTGGGTAAATCAGGTTTTTAATCATGAGAAAGTTCAATAACATGTAATCCATCCTTCTATCTTCCAATTATAGCTCTCGAATCTCCTATATTAGCACACCAACCAGTATGTTTAATAACTAATAAACAAACAGTTGTAGCTCCACTATAAGTAATATCAATTCCTGATTTATATAATTCTTTTGTTGTTCTTTCAAATGCTTATCTTAATATCACTTATATCATAATATCTTAATCCTTTTTACCCTTATGAGATTTCAATAATTAATCAATAATATTTGGTAATCTTTCTTAAACGAATTATGCAACTTCATGTCCATTAACACCATGTCCATCTGAAACTTATAATAAATATGAATTATCAATATCTCCTATTTTTTCATGAATTGCATAAGAATCTTGATTAACTTTCTCTTATTTTGTATGAAGCATTCCTGCTTAAGTTCTATTAAAAATTAATAGAATACTTACTTGACTGCAAATTTTGATATTAGTCTTCTATCTGTTAATATTATATCTGGATTAGATATTGATCTATAACCCTTAATCTATTTAGCAGATTATTTTTTTATATAGTCGATTAATTTATTTGCTATTTCACTTTTAGGCTTGAGATCTCCATTACTCATAGCTCTATAATGTATTTGAGGAGGAGATCTATGTATATTTTAATGCTATTTTTGAAGATCTAACAATTTTTGGAATTGCTTTTGAATCAAATTTTCATGATACTTAAGATTATTATCTGTTTTTTTATTTTTGACTAATCGTTGTATTTATAGCCTTGAAGAAGGTCTATTTTTTTTCTAATTCGCCTCATTAATATCCAATATGAACTAACTACGAAAATTTTATTTTTTATCCTATAATTAATTGTTGATATGGGAATTAGTTCCAGATTTAATTAATGAAATGAAATCATGAGATAATGCTATTGATTTTGGTATTTTACTATCAGTTTTAGGTGCATTAGATATTCCTGAAGCAACCAAATATCTAAAATTATCCCAATATTAAATACTTATTATTCTTTATTGGTGACTAGCCTGTTTTTTAAGTTGAAGTTTATGGTCTGGCATTAGCTAATTTTTATTGGCTGGCAGAGTTTATCTTCATTAATATATATTATTATAAACAATTAGTGAGAAAAAATAAGAAAAATCAAAATTAATCTTGATCATTGAGTATTTTCATAACCATTTTACTCTTTTTCCTTTCTCCCATTATCCCATTCTATTTCACCTGTGGCTACGATGTATTCACCTTTCCCATCCTATTTTCCATTCAGCCATTATCCTGAGTAGAAGCCACCATCTCCCCAGTAGAATTTTCCAAATTCATGTTTTTAATCATTTTTATACATATTTATTACCATCTGCCCAAATCATACTACCATTTCCATCCATATTATTGTACTTCCATTAACCATTTTAGGATTTCCCATCAAACCATATATATTCTTCTTCTCCATGTATCTAATTTTCAAAAAATTAGCCAACATAGTAGGATCCATCTGAGAAATATATATGTCCATATTCATGTTTCAATCCTTCTTTATTTTCACCATCATATTTAGAACCATCCTTCCAAACTTCTGTACCTTTCCAGTTCTATTGATCATCTTTCTATTAATCTTCATAACGAGCCCCATTTGAGTGAATGTAAATACCAAAACCATCCACCTAATCTCTTTACCACTCTCCCTCATATTCATCTACATCTGCATGTTTTAATTTACCTCTTCCCCATGCTAAATTAAGTTTCCAATCTCCTTCATACACAGAACCATTAGGCCATTAATGCCTTCCAAATCCCCATCTTAATCCTTTCATCCACTATCCTTTGTACTTGCTTCCATCAACCATTTCTATTTCAGATAAAACTATCAGTTCTTAATTTTTTTCTGTTTCTTTAATTTTTAATTAATCCTCTGTTTTAAATGCTTCAAGAATGCATACTCTATTAGATAGCGAACTTTCTTTTTTTAATTATTAGCTTTCTGGGTTTATCATTTTTTCCTAACATAATGCCCTCTATAATTAGCCTAGATTTTAATAATTGAAGTTATTTTCTCTTATATTTCAGTTTCCTTTTGATCTTTTGTTGTTAAAGCAAGATTAAATTCAGTAATTATTTACTTTTCTACTGCTTTTGTATCATCCTTCTTATAACAATAAATTGAACATGGACCCATATAGTTTATTTATAATCAATTATCAATAATAATTTATTTCAATAATTTGAATAACTCATCGTAAGCGACAATATATTTTAATTTATCAAATTACTTGATATACCCAACTGTTTTATTTTTTGTAATATTCTATACTTTATCATAATTTTCTTCCTAAACTATCTTTTTCTCACTCATTCTCCATTTCATTATATGCTACCATCGCAATTAATTTACCCAAGTAACAACACCGGGAGTTGTAACTGTAAATTATATTTGTCTTACTAAAACAATAACTTATTTTTATTTATTTAATATCATTTCTATTTCATTTAAGGTGGAATGTAGTAGTAATTATTAAGCCTTTTCATGCTAAATCTCATTACATAACTTAAATTCGTCTCCTATTTAAATTTAATATAATTCAAATGAATGATTATTTATAAATTAAATAATATCCTTTATATTGTTTTATGTTTTTTTCTTTATTAATTTTAGTTCACTTTGACTTTGATTTACTAATAATTTCAGTTAAGTGATATTTGTAAAATTCTAATTCAATAATTACACTTAAATTTCCGTTGTATTATAATAGATTTCGTCTCTTCTTTGATCATCTATCAGGCCTAATTGATACAAAAAGGATCCATAATATCCAATCTAATGAATTGGACTTACCCATGCATTTTCAAGAATGAAACCTTCAATTTTTAGATTATAACCTTAAGAATTTTCAATAATTTGTGGAAATAATGATGACACATATTCTTTTCCGTAAAACATTATTTTCATATCAGCTATTCCTTTATTCATTAAAAATTCTTGAATGAACTCCAAAATATATATAGCATGGTTGTTCTATTCTCCACTTCCCTCAGAAAATCCTACTCCAAAGGGTTAATCAATGTACAATAAATTTACTAATTTATTATAAGAGTTAGGATGTAAGTCAAGTTGTCCATTTGAAAAAGTGAATGGGCCATATTTATAATATGCATGCAAAATAGATGAGCAACCATTATTGGTTAACATTACCCATAACTGATCGTCGTCTGTAAATTTTGTATAATCCTAATGATTTTCTTTCAGAAATATCTAATAAGTGTAAAATCCATTAACAAACGCCAAAGATCCAGATTCACATAAAAATGATATTTTCTATTGGATCAAATCTTAATAGAAGGAAGTCACATCATTCTAAACGATTAAAGTTCTAGTTAGAGTGAAAATTAATTATAAATAAATAAACATTATATTTTGTTTAGTTAAAATATACTCAAGTGAATTAATCAATATTATTATTTATATTTATTCCTCAGAACCTTTGCTATTATCCAAAGCTTAGATTAAATAAAAAAACTACCTTATTTCAAATCATATATTTAGTTTCCTATAAAAATATATCACAAATATTTTAATTGAAAAGTAATCTTAGCATGGTTGAATTAATTTTTCAATAAATAAAATTGATAACAGTTAATTAAAAAGTTTTATAATTAAAATAATTCAAAACACTTCTGAACTCAGACTTACTTAAATATATAGGGGATAATCATCAAACAATAAATTAGAAGGCTTCTACATCATTAAGAAATGTTAAGTTCATGTTAGAACTATGTTCTTTGAAAAAGATTATTGTATACAACAAATTTAGATAGGATTTAAAATAAACCTTAATACTTATAAAATAGTATGTAAATTGAATGAGTTATTTCTCCTGCATTTTGAGCATAAATCATTTTTATTATAAAGATAGAATTTTTGATTTTTTTTAATTTTTCATTCTTATCCATAATAAAAATAAATAAATAACTTCATTTTTTAATTATTTTTCTATTCTCTCAACAACTACTTTGTTAGTATAATTAAGTATTTGATTCTGCTTCTGTTGAATGATTTTAAACCTAATCAGTCGTATGAAAAGAAATTAGAAAATCTAATTTCATTATATTAATTAGTTGATCTATGCTAGAATACTCATAAAAGTATGTGTTAATTTCTATCTAGGTTTATAAAAGAGGAATTCTGTTATTTAATAATTGAAATCACGATATAAGAATTTTAATCCACTATTTATTACCGAATTTGCAAAAAATTATTAATAATAATTAAAATAATTAAATTTGTGATAATTTGATGACCAAATCATGGACATGAAATACTTGAATTAATTATAAAGCAAAATGCATTCCAGATTCGTAAGTAGTCATTTCTTTTAATGAAATGACTATTAGTAGGTTTGGAAATAAATTTTACATAAAATACAATTCATTATTCAGTAAACCATAACATTAACATATTTTTTGCTGTGTTCTCTAAATTATATTTTATAATTTATGTTTTAACTCAATAATAGGTATAATTCTAACAATATGTTAACAGATAATTCAAAATTTGAATTAACAAGATTATATAATTATTTGAGGATTTGCATTTTCTAAGTTGATTATACTTATTTTAGATATAGTTTTAATATATAATTAGACATTGCTTTGTATTCATTGTAGATTGGGTAAGAGTTATTATAAAGAGTAGATTTATTTTACAAAATCATTAAAATAATTTAACAAAAATAAAAAGAATTGTTAAAATTAAGAAGGAGTTATTTAATATCTGAACTTAATTAAACTTATATAATCAGCCACTTGTGTATTTGGTAACAGCTTTTGTTCCTTCTGAAATAGCATGTCTGGCCAATTCTCCTGGAAGTAATAATTTGACAGCAGTTTAAATTTCCCTTGAGCTGAGAGTTCTTCTTTTGTTGAATCTGACTAATTTGCTGGCTTCAAGAGCAATTCTATCAAAAATATCATTAATGAATGAATTCATAATGTTCATAGCTTTTCTTGAAACACCAATTTCTGGATGCACTTATCTCAATACTTTATAAATGTATAAGGCAAAAGTTTCTTATCGTCTTCTTGACTTTTTCTTGTCAGTATTGGTTGATTTTTTAGTCTTAACTGTCTTAACAGTCTTTTTTGCTTCTGCTTTTGGTGATTTTGATGGAGCCATTATAATTAATATTTTAAACTTAAACCAAAGTGTTGTATTTAAATAAAAATTCTCAATTTGATTGGCTCATTAAGGATAATTGTATATCTAACATTTGATTGGATATTCTTCATAAAAAATGACTAAAATGATTCCAAAATAGTGCATCACAATGGAACACACTTCATTTTTCATCAATTTTAACACAATCATCAATGAATTCACCTTTATCAAATAATAAAGAACTTAATTAATAAAAAATTTTATAATAAAATACACCCCCTTAACTAGAAAGAAAATAATACATTTTAAGAACTTATTTTTTAATTTCTAATCTTTTGAATATGACCTCTTACTTCATTTAGTTATCGAAAATAAATTATAACTTACTTTTATTTTAAGGGCTAAAACACCAGATATAGAAATAATTCTGATATAAACAATTAAAATACTAAATCTTATTCTTGTTTGGTCAATCATTGCATTTAATGAACTTTTTTCAACCATATTCATAATTATTTTTTTGATTTCTTTCAAAAGAAAAATCTTACAAAAAATTTTTATTTCTAGATTGTTTTAATTATAATTTATACTTTTCTTAAAGGAATAAGAAATAATATAAATACTTCGAATTTGTGAATATTTTGACTTAGTTAATTCAAGACTTTTATGTCCTTTTAAATAGATGCCTAATTTGCAAAAGAACAATAGAGATATTTTTGTGATTTTTAAAATTTATTTGTCTCAGACTAGAAGCTATAACTGAAAGGAATATTTCAAAATGTTTAATATCTAAAATCGAGGTTTAGATTTTATATATGTTATAAAAAATTTGACTTTTAATAAATAGATATTTATGAAACTATTCAATTATGTTAATAAATTTGGGATACTATTTATAAAATCTTTTCCACCTAAATTTTACCTACCTATTACAATCCCTCCATTATATCTGTAAAATCATCTAATAAAAGAGATGGTTTTAATTCTTTTATTATGCTCAAACATAAAAAAAGTAAATATTCATTTTTATTAGAATGGCTCAAAATACTATCCCATAAAATAAAAACACCATGCAATTCAAATTCTTATGTTAAATATAGCATGATCCATCTTAAACTATAAAATTAAGGATGAATTCCTTATTTCTATAAATTATCCCATATTTCAATTTCATGAATTCTTAATAAAGTGTTTAAATTATTCATTTTAGACTTAATTCCGTCTTATGAATCATCAAGTGCTCTTAAAAAACTAAAATTCAGAATATGAATATTAATACCTATCTTTAGCATCAGCCATAAATATTGTGAAACAGAAAAATGCATCACTTTCAACAGATTATAAAAATAATTCATTTGTATCGCTATAGAAAACATAATATAAAGGAGCAAGCAGCTCATTCATTCCTTACTTGAATACATAAATTTAATACCACATATCTGATTGCTGGATTTAGCTTTGCATATATAAACAATATTCGTGTGAGTACATCATAATGTCTATGTTCATAATCTTTTGCCAATCTCCTTTCTCTTCGACATTAAGTTCTAAAGTACACTGGATACTTATTTGGAATCTGAGTTGGAGAGACAAAGAAAGACAATTCTGCCCTTGTTCTAACTGTGTCTTTTTCCACCTCTTCCCATATTACTTAATCATCAAAAAAGCTTTTCCAAATAGATTATTATGATTTGTTTAATGGATGATCTTAATTTTTATTTTATTTATTTTCTTGATCTTCATATTCATTTGATTCAGTCATCTATTTTTACAACTTTGACTTTATCAAATCGTTGCAAAACTATTCATAAATCTCAATATTAGTTCTGATTGTTGAATTCCATTTTGTTCGATCCACTGGAAGGTACCCAAGCAATAATTTCCAAACTAATGATCTTAAACCCTTGATATCATCAGGCACGCCTAAATTTGATAACTTTTTCAATTCATTCAAATTAATCTTAGGTTTGTCCAATATTTCTAAAAATTTCTCAATGCTGCTTCTTGTATTCCCAGCTATAGGTTTTGTGTTGAGTTATTGAATTAAATACTCTAAACTAAATAAACTATCCATAATCAGAATTGTAATTGAAACAAAAATTTAATTTATTAATCTTTAAAATTACAGCAATTGGTACTTTCACTTTTTCTTTTGATTTTATATGAATAAATATAAATTTTATTAACATAAAGCCTGTGTTATTTGAGAGAATTAGAAAGATAATATTATTATAATTAAATTATTTTTACTATTTGTTATCAAATAAGATAATTGATTGATTATTCAAAGTCTTTTTATCTTTTTTTCCTTTTTATTCTTGAATTTATATTTATTATTAAATTTCAAGTTTCATAATAATTATTTCTTTTTATTTTTTATCATTATGGGTGGATGCTTAGATAGAGAAAGAGATAAACGAAGAATTTTAGAATAACTATCATATTCTTAAAGGCCCATTCTTAAACAATCAAACGAATTCAACTATTAGAGGCAAATTTAATCATAATCAACAAAGAGTTAGCATATTGAGGTTCAATAACCTCGATATAGTCTTTTAAAATATTCACAAATATCGAGTAAATAGGGAAATCAATCAGTTAGAAGTGATAACTAATCCTATTAACATATCAATCAAAACAATTAATTTATCTTATTATAGAGAGGAGAACTTAGATAATTTTTGAAAACAAATCATATGGGAATAGATCAGATTATAACTAATCCATTAAATCCAAGTTAATTGATTATATGCTTTGAATAAAATGATATCACAGATACATAAATAAGTGAGCAGGTAATTTCTAACAGTAATTTTCACAAATTGTATATGGATATTAAAGATTTTATTGGGTATTTGCATTATCTTATTGTAGTTAGCCAGACAAAAAAATAGTTGGGATCATTCTCGAGAACAGAAACTAAATTTCAGTTTTATATAAGAAATTAAATCCAAGATAAGCAATGAATAACACAATTGAAATTCAGCGTATTTATTTACTTTTAATTTTAGTGGTTGATAGTGTTAGCTAAGATTAATTAGAAGAAATTATTAATGAGAGAATGTAGGATAATCTTATATGCTGCACTATTTTACAATTTCCTGATTGTGCGTTATTAGTTTTTTAAACTTGTAGAAGATAAATACAAGCTCTAAACGTTATATCTTTAGAAATGCAGTAACTAAATTCAATAAACCTCTCTTAAGAAATTGCAGGAAAAGTTGAAATATTATAAAGCAATGATGTAATAACATAAAATAGATTTAGGAATTTGATTTTATTAGTCTGTTGCCTGATGTTAAAAATAAATCTCTCTATATTTTAATGTCGATTAAATAAATATGATTTTATATACACTAGATGCAATTACAAATTAACTACAATTTTTTTATAATTTAATTGATATAATTAACATTAAATAATATGGAATAATAGTATTTTTGCTAGCTAATATAAACCAAGCACAATAATAAAACATTATAACTAAAAACTTAATGTGAATTATGAATGACTTAAAATCAAGAGTCAATATTTATAATACCCGACATTCCTCAGGTTAATTCTTTTAAGTAATTCCAATGTACATTCTTAATCTGAAACTTTTTCTAAACAAAACCACGCTGCAGTGGAAATATTTTACATACTATATCTTTTATTCACATCAACTGCAATAAGCTTTGTAATTAAATCCTTAAACTCACCAGATGGATCTGGTTTTCCATTTTCTTTAATTTTACTCCAAAATTAATCCCATTATTAGTTTGAAATCATTTTGTACCAATTATCTTGATAATGTTAAAATGGAGGAAATCCCATTACAATTATAAATAGTATAACTCCATAAGCAAAAACATCACATTTTCCAGCATCAATAATTTTATTTTGAATTTATTCGGGTGAAGCATATCCTTGTGTAAAGCCTAAAGGTTAATTTGCATATCCTAAATCACATATCTTTAGCATCATATTTTCATTAAACATAATATTATCAGGTTTTAAATCAAAATGTACTACTCCGTTTCTATGCAAAAGTCCTATTTGATTGTATAAATTAATTGCAATTGTGCGTGCAAACTTTTCTGCAAATTTTCCACTTGTCAATAAAATGTCTAATAATGAACCATTTTTCATATATTCCATTAAAATTTGATGAGTTTCTGAAAATTTTTCCATGTAAGGTACACACCGTGGAAATTCCTAGTTATTATTTTGCCATAACTTGATGAAAATATTAATTTCATTCTGATTATCAAGACTACATATCATAATTATTGTACGATAATCGATTATTAAGACAATTAATCCTTCCTTGGTTCTTTTAATGCAAAATAAACACTTGAATGCCTATGCTGCGTCAGGTAAACTATGGAATTTCTTCCAGAACCTAAAGGCTCCTTTTTAAGAGTGTCAAAGAATTTTTCAATCTAAGCATCTTTGATTTAGAAATTTGCATAATTCTGTGACATATGGTGTGAATTATATTTTTAATTATAAAAATATATCGTTAAAATATTGTATTTAGCATAGCATATATATATCATATATGAATGATATTTAACATACTTTGTTGCAGTCTTTGAATAGAATTTCACAGACTTAGAATGTTATTCAATTATATTTAATTAAGTTTTAAGGAAGGAAAATAATCATAAAAGGCCAAATACATTGAAAATTATATTAAAAAGATGAGATAATGTTGAGTAAATAGAATTGTAGAGGATTTGTTAATAGACTTTTAATTAAGTTTACTCTTTCTCTTAATTTAGAAAAATAACAATTTCAGCTAGTTGATATAAGGGTTTTTGGAGATCAGAATGAGCATGTTTTATTGAAATTTAATAATAAGATGAATCATTCGAAAGTTGAATATGATCTTAATATACTTTATTGTTAGGAATTTAATTAATATTTATTTGAAATATTATCAGATTATGCTTACAAAATAATTGCAACTCATTCAAAATCAAATCTGAAACTACTATCCAACTCTAAAAATTCTGCAGCTTATACCAAATCATCAATGGATTAATTTAACAATATTGTTTCCGTTAATTAATTTTACAAATCTATCAATTTTGCACTAAATATTTAGTCTAATTTTGAATTAGAAATAAAAAGTTATTATTATTTTATCTTTATCTTATAGTCTGCTCTAGCTGATTAAATCTATCTTGTTAAAAAATCAGTGGAGCTTTTCTCTTTTTCTAATTATTATTTTTATTTTCTATGATAATTGAATCATTATTACCTCTCTAATTTTTATTAAATTTAACCAATAATTTTCTATAAATACTCTGAGATTGTTCCCTATTATAAATAAAATATTTACTAATAATTTAACATATTTAAGTTCTTATTATTTTAATCTTATGATATACTTATCTTGATTTTCAATTTACTAGCACTGTATCTACATTTTTAGTGTAGAAGATTAATTTATTTATTCTAATTGTTTAATTTAGTACTCTTTTTATTCAATTATATCCTAATATTTTTGAATTTATTTCTATAATTCTTTAGCAGGTGAGTTTAAATTATAGTAAATCCTTGAGCCTTATTATTATTAATGGGATATGGAACTTTTTGAGTTTCTTATTTCTTCATAAGGTTTCTAAACATTAGAACATATTATATACTATTGATTCTTCAGTTTTCTGAATTTAGCAATAATAATGAGTATTACTATTATTATTACATTCTTTTGTCTAATTTTGATCTTTTTGCATTGATTTCTTTATTTATTCTTGAACGTAATCAATCCCATTTTTATATTTTTTCTAACAATAATTTGTATCTACGCTATTGTATTATCTTTAATCAAATGTGTGATCAATTTCATTAAATGACTTTCTATCCTTAAAAGACCTAATAATTGTGCTCAATTATATTGAATTATTATTAGGATTAGATTTCTTATTATAAACATCATTTTTTAATCTATGAATGATATTGAATATTGTAAATTTACTTTTCAATTAAATACCCTATTGAATATACATATATGTTATCATATATTTTAAATAATTCAGTTTCATCTTCCAATATTCCAAATTTCGTAAATGCCACCAATAATTAAGGAAATGTATCAGCCTTTTGAGCCAATAAAAATTTCACATCTTTTACTTTAATATTTCCTTTAACTGTCTATTGCAAACCATTGAATCTTAAATCTCTATTCATTCGAATGAAATTACTAGCATTTTCCATTAAGTATATTATTAATTATAAATAATCAATCCCTAAAAATACCAACAATTTTCTCAAATTATTTTATTGTTAAATCGCTCTCCGAAAGCAATGATCCTATTGCTTCATTATAGATATTTTTTCTCTTTTTACAGATGTTCAACATATTTTAGTACTCATTTTCTACTTATAAAGTTTCTTCAGCAGTTGCCATTTTAAAATTTTTGTCTTCGTATAACAATAATTTATTTTCAAGTTCATCAATTTTTTATTTCATCTCTGTTTTCATGTCCATCAATTCTTATAAAGTTGGAATTTTAGATAAATTTTTAAGTTATTCACTGAGTTTTGAATTTTATAAAGCAAGTTATTTGTATTCTTCGGTTTTTTATTCTAACTCACTTCCTAGCAACTCTAAATCTTGCTAGTTAACTGTAGGCATCAAGTTTTGATTAATTAGAAATACTTTTGTAGAACCTACTTCTTTCATAACTACGTCACCTTTAGAAACCAATGTGTCAATATTTTTTTGAAGTGTACTTAATTTTAAAAATAATGTGTCTTTTAAATAGTTCACTGTGAAAGGACGATTGGATGATTTGAAATATTCAAGCAAAGAGTCTACATCTTCCTTAATTAAAGGTTGCTTCCCCTTTTTTTCAGGTTATTTTTTCTCATCTTTCTTTTTTGGTGGACTTGCTTATTACACCTTCTTTGAGGGTTTAGCTTTTTTTTTATCATCAACTTAAGTGACGATAGGAGGATCTGAATTTTAAGTAGTTTTTGACTCTGCCTTCTTCTTTGCCCCCTTTTTCCCTTTTTATTTAACTTAGGCTGTTTCTTCACTCATAATTGAAATTAGAATATTTTTAATATAATACTATTAAATTTCTCAATACTACCTTTAAAATACATTATTCTTTAAAACTAAACTAATGACTTAAAATAGGCCTTAATGTCTTGTTAATTGAAATTTATTGTAAATATATCAATCATTATCTGAATCCCACATTTTAGGATCGAGCTCATTTCCTCCATACTCATCTTCAAATCCCATATCAACTCCTTCTTATAACCTATATCTAGATAATAATCTACATCATCTCTTGTTCATTGATATGTTCTACCCACAATTAATTGTATTCACAAAATTTAGTCTCTTTTATTTTCTCACATAATTCCTAATCATATTCTCTTAAAATATCTAAAACTTCCTGAGACATTTATTTAACTTTTTGATTTTTATCATTTAATTATTAAATAAATTACAATAGTATATCATCCCTAAATTAAGTATTATAGATTACTATGCTAAAATTAATGATATTCCTATTTTATGAAATAAGAATTAATGCAAACAATAAAGGTATTAAACAATAAATTCATCATCATCTACTTTTTCTGTAAAGACTAAAGTTAATGCATTTAAAATATTGTTGTTAAATAAGATTTCTGCTGCTTTTGCATTAGAAGAAATTTATGAAACTAGCATCATAGTTTCTAAAACAATATCATCATCAACCATTCCTATTGCTAAATTGTTATGCAAAAATTCAATAAATGGTTCTGTTAATATTTTAAGCCAATTTTCATTTAATTATATGACACTTACTATTCCTATGATTTCAAATTTCAAGTCTTCCTCTTTTCCTTGTGTTACAAGTAACTTCATGAAATGCCTAACAAAGCTTTTAGCACATGTTTATATTTCAGGGTTAGTCGAATTCTCAATAACTCCTTTAATAAATCTAAACAGCAACGTATCTCCATTTGTCAGGGCCCTTTACACTATTTATTGAAATTCTTGTTCCGTAATATGATCGACATTTCTTGAGCTTGTTGATAAATTAGTTGCTAAAGCAATTAATTCTTTGCCGATTATAGGTTCAGGGAAATGCAACATTAATTTAACAACCAAACTCATACATTCTGTAAATCCAAACGTTAATCTCAATTTGTCATCCAAGGTGAGTAAATATAATAAAACTATTGAAACAAATCTATAATTGGGTATTTTCAATAGCTTTACAATATCTGGAATGAACCCATTTTATTCTATTTATGATCGAGCCTCAGTATCAAAACATAAGTTTTTTAATAATCCTATATATTAGATATATTATTATACCTAAACTTAATTGCAATAAAACATTATTATCAGCACTAAAAAATCGTTTTAATTTTCTTATGCAATTCTCTTCAACCATTTAAAGTTTGCATTCATTTACTATGCTTAATTTCTTCAGAAATAGTAAGGTTACAATTAATAGATAAAAATTATTTCTTTCGAGCATTCTCAATAGAAAAGTGATTATTTTTCTTTTTCTCATTTTATTTTCTATAATTGGATCCTCTGCCATATTCATCAATATTGTGAAACCAACATAAAATAATTTTTCTTATTTAGCAATCATTAAATTTAATTTTCTCAATTCCTGCAACTATTAAGGTTAACCTTGTTTTTCCATCAATTCAGCATATCTCAAATCGAACCTTTGAATTTGAGATTCTATAATTTTCATGGTTATATCTCCAATTTGATGCTCTGAGAGGATTTGATGGAATTCCAAATAATTGGATAAAATGTAAAACACACAGAGTAGATAAAGTGTAAGTTCAGTTGATTTCTTATGCTCATCTCTTAAGGTCCTTGAAAGAGTTGATAAAAATTATTCTAATGATATATCTATTATTCAAGTAATACCATGAGATATCAAGTATTCCAAATTTTATTATTAAGTTGCTAACCCTAGAATTTATTTTGCTGCCTCCTTTTTAGGCTCAATCTTTTCATCATAAAAAACCTCTAACAACTTTTCCAGCTATTCTTCTGGATCCATTAATAGTATATTTAAATTATATCAAATATTTTTAACAATAATATTCAAATCAATTGACAACATTAAGAATCATCGGCTGGTTGACTTGGTTTTTAGGCGTCATTAATAGCCTTAAGTTTTTTATTTAAAGCAATTTATATAGCTGTATCAAATAATGGCTTAAGACCTTCTTGTGTTAATGCTGATACTTCAAAGAATTAACAGTTTTTTAGATCTTTTACTAATTATTCAGCCTTTTTGTTATAATTATTTTTATTTACAGCATTTTTTTTTACATGGTTTGAATTTCCTTCATTCCTCATATCAATTTTATTGCCTACAAGAATTTTTGGTGTCTACTCAAATTTGTCTTGGTTCAATTCTGGATACCACTAAAGAATAGAAAAAATATTACTTTGTGTAATGCATTCGAGAATGAATTACTCTCCACTACAGAGTATACTATTAGGAAAACATCTGTATTATCGTAGCTTAATTATCTGACATTATTATATCCCTCTTGTCCAGCAGTGTCCCTTAACTCAAAATAATGTATACCATAAACTTAAATTAACTTCCCTTTCATCTACAATCACCTTTGTTTAGTAATTATCAAAAACAGTTGGGACATACTCTGTGGGAAATTTATCAGTTGTATAGCTGATTCCTATGAGTGATTATCGATTACCTTAATAATATACAAGTCTTTCCAACTGACCCATCTCCAACCACTAACAATTTAATACTTATTGGCTCTGACATTATATAAAAATAATTATCATTATTATGAAAATGAACCTGGAAAATAAATTTAACCAATTCAAAGAGACTCTATCAGAAAGATAGAATGATTTTATTATTATTGTTTTATTTTGATAATACTCATCCGAAGGATATATCTAAAGCTTTTGTAATAAACTTTCCTTAATCATTGTCCCAAACAGTTAAGAATTGTTCGGCTATATTAGTGTCTTTCTAATAAATAAGTTTGAGTTGTTACTGCATAATCTCCATCTTCCTGCAAATATGTGATATTGAAGTCCATAGTCTTTGAAGAAATTATTTCACATTATTTATCTGCGTTAAATGCCATGAGAACAGATTCAGAATTATTGATCATAAGGCTTGGACATCTAATTTTATTAATATGATTTACTTTGTTAAACATGTTACTTTCACTTTTTTACAATTAACAACATCAACTCCTGAAATAGTTTGCTAAAGTTAGTAAAAATATAAATACGTCAAAAACCAATTCAACTTTTTCACATTTTTACAAAAATATTGATTTCACTTTAGCCTTAACGAGTATTCCACAATTCTTGCAATTCTCCACAAAAAGAGATTATTTCATTTCAATTTCATCATCTTTGAATTCAATTAGCTTCTCATTTTAATAGTTTTCCAAAAACCAATTTTCTTTGCAATATCTTTTAGGCTCTTTCGGTTACTAAAGTGCTGCTTATTAGGTTGACTACTATTGTTTTGCTGTTGTAGGCTATAAAGGGTCTGATTTTTCAACATTTTTCTATACTGGCTTTAATCCTATTTTTCAATTAAAAACTACTTTTAGTGATGTCTGCCCCTACATTTAATTCTGCAAACAAGGCTCCTCTTGATTCACCAACGTCAGCGTGATGAGCAGGAGCTGCAAATTGAGGAGGAGGAGGAGGGGGACCTTTTGGAGGAGGAGGAGGAGCTCCTTGAGCTTTTTCTTAAGTCAAAGCTGCTAAAAATTGTTCGAAAGTTAGAGATCCTTTACCATTCCATTCTAAGCCCATTTTATAGTTGTTTATTACAAAATCTAGTTAAGAAGATAATGATACCTGGCAACCACTTTAATGCACCAATAAATGCATCATACCATTTAGATACTTCTGCAACTTTCTACTATTTTAGTTTAAATCCATTAAACTCAGCAGATTCGATAGCACTCTCTACTTAGATCTTAGGACCATCTAAAGTCACCCAGAATGCTGCTTAGCAACCTTCGATCATTGCTTTTACTTAATATTATAGAGCAGGTGTTTAGAATTTAGCAATTTTATTCACTTACTCAGTAATAAGCTTTTGAATTTATTTCATTTAGTCTGGAGTTGGCTTTTTAGTGTTTGTAGAATGTAAAATTGCATTTTCCATTATTGAAAATATTTTCACTACTAAGGGTGTCTAAGTTGTTGAAATACTATATATTACAATATCCTTCAGTGCTTAGTCAGAGAGTCCCTTTGAAGCTTCAACAAAAAGATTTAGCTTATCTTTAAATGGTTGTAATTCAGCTAATGTTAGTGGATTTTACTATGAAGTTGGAGTAACACCTTCTAGTTGTTAAGCAATCTTCTCTAAAGATTTGATGACGTTCCTAATATCTGCAGCTTATTAACTCATTAAATTTAATGAAAAAAAATGATATTTTCATATTAAGATACCCTGTTTTTAATATTAATTTAATGATAACATAAATCGAAATATATAATCCTTAATCAAATCATCTATCGTCTGATGAAGAATCGAGCTAATATCTCAATCCAGAGTAATAAGAATTAAGAAAGTTGAAAAAAATTATAGATTTCACAAAGGAAGAATTTGAATAAATTCGTAATGAATTTTAAGATTAATACATAAATGTTTCTTAGTTTGTTTTTATTTTGCAAGAAATAAAAAAAGCTGATGTTTAAACTTTAGTCTACTTCTATCAACTTATTGATACTTTAGAAAAAAACCTTGTGAATTTTGAATAATTTTCAAATTTTTTAGTCGAAATGCATGATTGGATAAATAGAGAGCATTCATTATATACAATAAAATTAAAATAAAAAGAGATAGAAGGTCAGAAAACAAATCCCATTGATAAAATGTTTGAAATAGATGGATAATTTGCATATTTAGAATAAAATTAAAAGAAATTATGCATCTTAAATCCTAATAACTTTGGAGAAATTGCGTAAATATCAATCAGCAATATCAGCATTTTGAATATTCTTTATATTGAAGATTTTTAAACATTGGTCATGAGTAGTAATGATAAATTTTTAAATTTTTATGATTTAAAAGCCAATAAATTATAAAGTCGGTTCTAAGTGCCTGAATTACAAAGTCATTTACAATATAGTTAAGAAAATAAAGTATCATATAATTTTATTAGGTTTTATATACGGCAACAGATAATGGAACAATCTATTCGTGGGATGTAGAAAAAATATTTTCAAAAGAATTCTTGGAATTTATAAAATCAGGACCAAAATTATCAGATTGCTTCAAATTAGTCATTGTTGATTAACCTTTGATGATTGAAGAATAAGAAAAATAAGATGGTATAGTTAAAAAAGGCATTACTTGTATGTTATGCATAGATTGCTTAGAAATATTGGCAGTAGGATCAAATGATACATTAATAAGATTATATGAAAATAAAATCAAAGCAGCATAAAAATTAAAAGTAGCTGAAACCATGAAAACTAAATTGGGAATTAAAAAAACGTTATCTGGGGATCATAAGATCTTATAAGGACATAAAAAAAGAATCAAATAATTTTCTTATTGTCCAGAATTTAAGTATTTAATTTCGTGTTCTTATGATTATGATGTAGTGATATGGAATATTTATTTGGAACATCCAGTAGCAAAATTATTAGGTCATGAGGCTTCCTTAGTTTCAGTTTTAAGTATAAGTAAAAGAATGCCAATAATTGTATCTTGTGATATAAAAGGTGTAATAAGAGTTTGGGATCCTAAAACTTTCCAATCTATTTAACATATAAAATTAGATGAAACTAACAATAATATCAAATCAATCATATATTTGAAATAAAAAGATATTGTCATTGTTGGTTGTAGAAACTTTTTAATTTATGAATTTTAATAATCTTTCGATCCAAATGTTACAGATGATATGCCAATTCAATGCCTATGCTATTCAAATAAATATCTTGAACTGCATATAGCCACAAGAAAAACAATAAAAACGTGGTGTGTGAGAAGTGGATTGATTAAAAGATTAAGCGGAAATTTTGTAAATCATGATATTTATACATTTTGTTTAGATTACACATAAAGAAGAGGATTTATAGGAACACATTAAGGAAACATTTTGTAAATTATTGCCTTATTTTTAGTTGTTTAGATTTATTTACAGGAAAAATTATTAAAGAAATGAAAAATAACTTTACTAAAGAAATTTCTCATCTTTCATATAGCGAAAAGTATCATACTTTAATTGCTTCATCATGGGATAAATAAATCAGAATATATCATGATGAAGACAATAAAGAAATAATTTTAAGGAATATAAAAAATGCCCATCCAAACGAAATTTATTGTGGGGCTTTTTCAGAAAATTTAATGTTAATAGCAACAAGTTCAAAATAATCAGAAATACGTTTATGGGATTTTGAAAAAGGAACATAATTTTCTAGATTGAGAGCAAGTGGAGAAGTACTCTTTCTCAAATTCTTGGATCCTTACCCACTTTTAGCGTGTTCTGATCATCATGGTCATATTGTAATTTATATTGTGTTATCAAATGATTTTGCTTTACCAGCAAGTTAGTCCAAATCTTGTGCAGTTATTTGGAAAAACATGTTTACCATTATGAAAGCTTCTCCAGTTTATTCAATTGAATTTAATTACATTGACAGTTGTTTACTTATTGGTGATGAAAATGGGGATATTAGAATTTTATCGATCACGCAAATTATAAAAAGTTGTCAAATAAAAAAAATTAAGCATTCCGATATTGCCCAAAACAAAAATCCCCATAGATTTTTTTAACTTAATTATCAAGAATATGATGTTTAATTGGAGCCTTTAAATCCATTATTAAGTGAAAGGACTGCATACCAAGTAGCTGTATGGAAGGCTCACAAAACCCAAATTAAATAGATTATAATTAGTTATGAGTTTTTAGATGGTTTAATAATATCATTATCACTTGATATGCAAGTTAAGTTTTGGAACAATGCTGGGAAACTTATTCTAATCTTAAAGTAAGGATAGAATTAACCTTAAAATTTAGTTACTGTTTAGCTGTTTAAAACAAAAACTTAATTTCTAATAGATTAAGTTGAAGCAGAATTACCAAAATGTATCCACTATATTTTAATATTTAGTAAGATCTACTTTGCCAATCAAAAAAACAACTCGATTCAGATCGGTTACTCAACACGATAAAAATAAAACGCGCTTAGGATTTGATATAAAAGATCAATATAAATAACTTGATTAAATTGACAGTTTGTCTATTTATTAAACTTTAAAGGAATTAGAAAAAATGGAAGAAAAAAAAGAATTAAGGAAAAAAAGAGAATTAGAATAATATGGGAGAGATCAGAAAGGGATTGGTTAATTTCTAAATAAAAAATAATTTTATTGAAAATAATAATATTCTGAGGATATTATTCTCTGTGTTTTATATAATATTTATTTATTAATTAAATATTGTAATATGAATAATTCCGCATTTTCGTTCTCTTAATTGGGTAAATAAATTTTACAAGAGAATAAAGACATTTAAGATTAGTTAACTTTAGAATTACTCAATAATTATAGGTCTGGTTCATTTTTCAAGCAAGCATCAGAAAATCGATTGGCATAATAAATTGAGAAATAGAACTAAATTATAAATCTTCTAATGGAAAAACAAGAATCATCAAAGCTTGATGTCCCTATGGGGTCTATAAAAAAAGAATAATCATAATACTACGAACAAAATAACAATTCATATTATAATTTTCCTTAACTTCCATATGTGTAACCACTTCCTCTTCCTCCTCCTCCAATATTTATGCCTTCAAACTTTTCTTATATGCAACAGTAACAAGCAGAAAAATAATAACAAGAAAAATTAAGAATGTTATTATTGATGAAAAAGCTAAAAGAGGAAAATTTTTTTCTTAAAATGAAATTATCAGAAAGAGGAGATTAACTTGAAAAATCATATGAAACTTATTCAAATAGCTAAAGTAAACACCAATCTAATGATAAAAGCGAAAAATTGTATAAATAATAGAAAAGAAATTTAGGGCCAACTCAAGAAGATTACCAAAAAGAGATAAAATAATTAGAATAATTAGTATCAAAAAGAGCAATACTTTAGCTTAAAATAAGAAGTAAAAGATTGAGGCTTATGCTTTAATTTATCCAAAAAACAAAAAAATCAATCTCATCAAAGATTACAGAATTTTAGGATAAATTTCCAGAAAATTATTTATAATTTTAGAATGATTGTTTTTTATGGATGAAGGATTTCACTAACATTATTGTTGATAAATTAAAGGTTTAAAATACTAGTGTTACTTTATATTTAGACTCTAAAGTTAATCCAAAGGAAACATAAAAACGAATGGATTAGCTTAAAATATATGTGAAAAATTTTATTGATGCTGTATTTGATAATTAAGCAAATATACCAAAATTTTGTAAATTTTATCTACTTAATTTTACTCATAATTATTTTTGTGCTCCTTAAAACTTTCTATTGAAATTTGAAGTTAACAGATTATCCTTTACACCATAAGGAGGAATTATGTATTAAATTTAATTAATATTCAAGTCTTAATTAAAGATAAGGTCAAATGATGATAATTACAATAATTATAATTAGAATGTATTTACAATTTTTAAATGATTTATGGGAACCAATTCCAGCATCCTCATCAGCAACTTAAAAAAAAAACAACTAGTAATATCGCTTAAATATCTAATCCATTTGCTCTGCTATTTACAACTTAGCCGTGGATGTAGCACGAGAAATGGCTGCTATTCAGCATAATAATCTTAAATTGTTATCAGTTGATGTTCAACCTAAGCTAAAATCAGGAGGGGTTATTAAAATGAAAAATTTTGAAGAGAGAGAAGTTGATAAAACTAAATTGGAAGGTTTAAAAGAAGGAGATGAACCTTTAGTTTATCCACTTTTTGATAAAAATGAACTTAATTCTTTTTTTAAAGACAATCCTAATATTTCAAGTCTAAAATCTACAATTGAAGGGTGGTCAGAAAATGTATATTCTATGTTATAATAATGCAAAAAGGAATTATTAACTGAAAGAAAAAATTAAGTAGATTTATATTTTAATTTAGTTTGAAAATGGAGAAAAGTTAATACTTCTTTAAAAGATTCAAGGTAGTAAATAATAAACAGAGGGCACGAGATAGTTAAGAGAAATTTAAAATAGTATTGGAGAACAAAAAGAGAAAATTGCATAAATAAAAAGATGTACTATTAATCTTAATGTTAATATAGTCCTAAATGTTTCTACAAATCGAAAGTCTGAACATATTTAGAATGAAGGGAAATCTAAATCAAAATACTCAATTTAAAGTAGTCAATATTGATAGCGATTTACAAAAACAATTGTGTTAATAATCGATTATTGATATATATATTAAATCTTTAAATAATTATTTTTTAATTTCCTATTTAAGAGAGTTTATTTGTTTTTTATGCAAAGGAAAGGTTTGAAAATTAAAACTTACAAACAATCTGGAAAATGGTGATTCTATACAATTAAAACAAAAACACTAATTTTATTGAAAATTCAAATCATAGCCAAAATAGTAAAAGATTTATATTAGATTTAAAACAAAGAAGTATAATATTTATCTTAATCAAAATTAAATATGTGTTATGAAACATTTTTTTTGAATAATTCTATTAATCATTAAAACAGTAAATTAATAATTAATCGTAGATTATTAGGATTCTCAAAATGAAGAGATGATTAATAAAAATAAAAAGTAAGATGATTTTTTTGATAAATAGATATAATTCTCTTTTCCAACTTAATCATATATTCAATTTGAAAAGATAACACTAATATAAAGAAAAATAATGAAATACAAGAAAATAATCCACTTATTCATGAAGTTGAGATTTCTATTTAAAAAAGGCAATGTCATTAGAAATTATTTTATCAAAATTGAAGGTTTTTATCCTGTACTTGAATTTGGTGGTTATAATAAATATAACACCTAAATGAAAATGATATAGGCAAGGATTTTTTTTATCATGTGATTGTAATACGATTATACGTAAATTAAGTCCAGCGATGTTTAAAGTTTCTTATCTATCACTAAAAATTTCTTCTTTGGATATATATGTATGTTTAGCATATCACTTTAGTTAATCAGTAATTCACTCAATTAATTGGAATTGAGATTAGGTTTCCAAATGATCTTAATTAATTAATAATCAATATAGCAAACATATCATAATATATTTGATGATTTAAGAAGACTGCAGTTGAGTTAATTTACTTTTAATTTTCTTTTATTATAAATTAAACACTTTCTATAAGATTCCTCACTGCACTAACTATGCTAAATTAAAATATTTGTAGAGTATATAAGTATCTATTTATTGCAGTATCATTTATATTAAAATCTTGATAAAAATTGTTATGATCATTGAATATTCATTCCCTGCGATTTTGATTATTAATATTATACTAAAATAGTGGTTAATAGACATAAAAAAATTTTGAAAAAAAACATATGTATAGGTGAAGAATTCATAAGTTTCAATTATCATATCAATATAATGATTTTTAATTTGATTATGTTCATTATTTAAAATAATTTCACTTTTATTAAATTTAATTTAAATTTTCCAAAATACAACTTCCTCTTGATTCAAAAAATGTTTATAAATATTCTTTCCAAATTGTTATAAATTTTCCTTTTAAGATTAAGGCTCCATTTGATAATAAATATGGATTTGCGGATAGAACATGAATGGGAATATTTTATTTAACTAAATAAAATAAAATATTAAAACCAAAATTTGGAAAAAGAGGATTGTAAAATAATGAAGGCTTATATTTGTGAAGAATTTCTTGATAATTTTTATTCTTGGGTTGCATTTGTTTACCAGTTATGTGATCCCAAAGAGGTATAGAATTATCATAGCTAATAGAAACTAATGTATTTCCATCAGGTAAGAAACTAAAGGAGTAAAGAGTGTTAGTATGACAATCTAATTTGGCCTTTTCGTTACTTGTTTTGATATCCCATAAAAGGATAGAATTATCATCACTACAAGAAGCTAATGTATTTCCATCAGGAGAGAAACAGACTGACAAGATTCCATTAGTATGACAATCTAATTAGGCTTTTTATTATCCTGATTTGCATAAACTGATAGACTTATCATTACTACCAGAAGCTAAAGTATTTCCATCTGGAGAGAAACAAACTGATCTAACCTAATCACTATGACCATATAATTTTGCTTTTTATTTTCCTGTTTTTACATCCAATAAAAGTATAAACTACCAGAAGCTAATGTATTTCCATCAGGAGAGAAACAGACTGAC